>JAWQUT010000395.1:512703-562579 GCA_033807755.1 Ellobium chinense
CAGATTTTGATATTAGGAGGAAGTTATGCGCGGCTCATCTTTCTCTTTCTCTTTCATCTATTATCGACACACGCCTGCATGTCTTCCCCCATCGATCCCATTCCCAATTACCAACACACACGGCACTGTTAGAACCCATATCCACATATGGTGTGGCAAACAACAACACAAAAGCAGTACAAAACCTAGATCTGGGTATATTAAACAGGCATTTATTTCCCATTACTTAACACACACAATCTGGCGCAGATGTAGTGACAGGCATTACTATGAGGAAATGATTCACCAGATTCATACACAACATTAGATCGATGGTCGCTGTATAAATGAGCTGATCCTATCTTTACGCCTTTCGTGAGAATACGACAGTTAACGTCAATCTCCTTGACTTATAAGAGACTTTGATAAATATACTACACTGTATAAGCGCCTTATGTCATGTGCTGAGTGCTTATAAAAGCTCACCAGAGATGGGGCGGAGTGAGAGAAGGGGGCATGATACATCAAAGTCACATTGGTGAAATTACATGAGGGAGGCAAAAGAACGGAAAGATTCATAGGAGTTTGCATAATATTGTCCAACAAGGAAACAAAACTTCAGTGAAACTAGATGTAGAGATCTAATATGGTAGAAATATAGTTAGGAAATGCAAAGATTCAGTATGTACCATAAATATTATCTATGTGAATTAAACTTAAGGTTAAGTGACTACCTTGAGCAGGAGGCATTGGCGATTTCAGGCTCAGAAAGTTCAATCCACAGGTCAAGTCTATGAATAATTTCTCGCGTCGGTGAATACGAAAACAGTGAAACTGAAGCGGCAGAGGTACGAGGCAGGTAAGAACAACAACCCGCGAAGTGGTGAGTCAGTAGTGTGACAGCTTAGTTGTTCCGGCATAGAAAAACGGTTCTGTTTCCCCTGGGTCAAGGTATGCTCAGGTGGACATGACAGTGAGCCAAGCATAACAACACCAAGAGCGTGGAGATTCCAATCACTGTAAACTTTCAACATTGGACACAATGCGGGCAGTGAGCTAAACCCGGATTCTTCGGCCAAATCTCAGCCCAGTACGGCTAATCGGCTTACCCCCACCTCGTGTTCGTTTTTACCAACTCAATCTGCTTATAACAACACTCACCAAGCCCCAAAATCCACGAGAGTCGAATGTGTCCAACAACTTTCCTCTCTGAGCTAAGTCAAAGTTGGCAACGCGGGCGATGAGCTACGAGTAGAAGGCGGTAAGCTTCAAAAGTTATTTTAGGGAAAGTGCGACATTAAACCTACCCATTTGTCGACTAAAAGAATCATCAAGGCATACTTGAAACACAAACATCCATTACGAAAACAAAGAAAAAGGTGTCCGACCTTTCCCTGAATCATTAAGTGTAATGCGAGTATGGCGGGTAGGTATTTCGCATGATAACATGGCACAACTATAGATCTTGGGGCAAGTTGTTGTCAGACAGTAAGGGTAGGACGCAGACAAGCATTTCGCTTGATTTTGTTGTTACTGTTGTTTCTGTTGTTGTTGTTGTTTGTTTGTTGGTTTTTTTTGTTTGTTTGTTGTTGTTGATTTTTTGTGTAGTATTTGTTAATATGAGTTCCTGGCAACACGAGAGACAACAAAGCTTCGAGTCGGATGAAAGAGAAGGGGAAGAGATTGTGAACGTCATATTCTCTTAATGACATGACATGACATGACACCTCTAATGACAGGAATTATTGCTCCTCCTCACGGGAAGGACTTAAGATGTCATGTTTGTTTGTCTACTTGAGATTCAAAGCTTAAACATAAAAGACCCAGGGAAAACTGAAGGAAAGAACAGGGACAGTAGCGTTAATGTTTAAGAAAGTGACATGTACATATGGTATGTAACATGACAACATAGCACAGATTGACACCTTTTTGGATACTTCACAAATTACTAGACTTATTTCACATCACACGAAAGACAATGGATAATGTAACGTGTATTTGTGCGCTTGGTATTCAGTGATAAACCTCGTGAAGACAAAATCAAACAAATTAGAGTCCAGAAGAGAAGAAGGAGAGGACACGTAGGCATTCAAGGAATTTTCCAAATGACTCTAAATAACCTGACATTCCCGATTATAAATATTAGTGTGTGGCAGCGTAGGATGTTCTGAAAGTTATCTGTTCTTGCCAGTGACAGAGTAAATGAGATGGCCGCGGATTAAATCAAATACGTGAACAATTAATTCTTTTGTTTCTGTAGTAAATCAATATGCCCATGGAAAGCTACACCTCTGATTAATAATGTTGATCTGCGGAGTTTCAGAATTTTCAGCAGCCGGAGCAAAAATGGACCCTTGGGGGACCACTCGCAATATCGTGTCCTATTGTTGTTGTCTAACACCATGGCCCTGGCTTGAGTATATAACAGTATCATATTAATGTCGGTTGGCCCGAGATTAATGCGAGAGGGAAAGCTGAATAAAAGGAAGAAGTGAGAGAGAAAACAATATAGCTTCCCATCATCACCCCATTTCATCAAGGCGATCATTTTCGTTCCGTTGCTCAAGAGCAAATCGATCCCATAATGCTAGGCTAAATCGGACCGGAAGTATCGCAAGACATCGTGTAAAATTATCTTAGCCCTGACAGCCTGGTCGGTCGCATCGTAGTTTGTTACCAAGTAATGCCGTCACACCACCGGGCCACAGGCAAAAACGTAATTACGGTACATTACTTCCTGTCACGAAATGCTGTTCTCAATCCTGAATTCATCGTCATACCAATTATTTATGGTTCGGACCATGAGCTGGGTCTTGGTCCTCTGCTGGGTATCCTGCCTCCGGCACCAACCGGAATACCAGTCATTATACTTAACAATGCTTAATGACATGGAAGCTTCTTTACTTTCAAAGACTTAAAATGACAGAATAATTGTATTCCATGTCTGAGTACATGTTTTTAAAAACATTAGATAGGGACACAGTGCAGTGCTATCTCTATCATAGCCTACCATTCTTCTTCCCCCTTCTCTTCTTCGTCCCCCTCCCCCTCCTCCTCATTACCAGTACTATCATCAACATCATCGTCATTAGCTGAGCAGCTGAGAAGCAGGTGCAGTAGCATCATGAACTTTCATCATCGACGACACACCCACTATCATTTCATCCCCATCTTTTGACGAGTTTAGGACTCTTGCAAATGTTATTCCTTCCCTCACTTGTACAAAGGCAACTTTAAATCGAAAGTAGAAAAACAACCATCCCAGGCACGATCTAGATGATGCTATTCATTTGCTGAACTGAACACAAAGATGGGGGGNGGGGGGGGGCTGAGTGTAATTTTCAGGCTAAAAACTAGCCATAAGAAATTTAGGCAACATCTTCACAGAAAATACAAGGTGGTAGTGATGGAGACGTGTACTTTTAGAACTGCACCGGAGAATGCAGAACACGTACTTCAGCATTGTCCCAGGTGGACCAAGACAGGGACTTTCATTGGCCTGGAGGCTTGGCACTGCAGTCATAGCTGTATGGGACGGCAAAAGATCTGCAGCTCACAGCTTCATTTATACAGTCCAGTGGCCTCTCGATATAATATAACACGTCTGACACAAAGCACAAAAAAAAAGAAGAGAAAGAAAGAAAGAAAGAAAGAAAGAAAGAAAGAAAGAAAGAAAGAAAGAAGAAAGAAAGAAAGAAAGAAAGAAAGAAAGAAAGAAAACCTCTACTGCCATTACAATACCATCACCAACAGCATAACCATTTCATCACGGCTTGCCACTAATGTCCGCACAGTGACAAACAACGACAGGGAGAACACTGAAAACAATAACCACAGAATCTGGCAAACGTTTTCTCGGCAGTGTAAATAACTCGTGACTATTTGTAGTTTCTCACCTCTAGCCAAATGCCCGGATTTGTTAGTCCAGACCCGGAGTGTAACTCCAAAAAATATTGGAAATGTAGTCCCTGTTCCGGCAGCTCCTGATCAAGCCTTTCTCAGCCTTCATAATCATCTGACTGTCCTCTGTTCTTTCATGCGTCCTGAAATAGTTAATGCATAGCGATGAACTGATGTGATGGCTAGGGAAAGGATGAAAAAAAAAGGGACTAGGCAATAACTTCAGGAATTGGTTGGACTTTGCTGAGACTTACCTGTAGACAAATTGTGAGAGTTGTGTGTGTGTGTGGAGGGGGNGGGGGGGGGGGGGGGGGGGCAAAGTAGCGAAGGCCGTGACCATAAAATTTATTCTTAATCTTGATTCTAGACTAACTTAACAATTCCCATCAATGAAATTACGGTTGCATACATTTTTATATAGATCTAACCTTACCCCGAAGTTTCGCACCTATGTGAGGTTGAAGGAAAATAATACAGTATCCACTTTGTATGTGTGAAGCGACACTGCTGTTCCTGGCGTGTGCCGTTCATCAGTAAAGTAAGCTGTTTCGTGAATTTCAAAAGACAACAACATGAAAATGACGAAGACTACATGCAGCACACTCTGACCTTTATAGAGAATAATATCTAGACAAGTCTATATTAAATTTGCAGAAGCCTGTCCCTGTCAAACATTAGTAACATCTACCCCTTCCGCCTGATGTGCAAGCATGATTTCGCTCCAACAAACAATTCGCACAATGCAAAGGGTACACAGCGTGAAGCAACGAATGCAGTTTTGTACAAATCAAAACAAATCCCTCATCATGATCAAGCCTATCTGTTGGCTATCACTATTACAAATTCAAAACTGCACTTCTCTGTGCAAGTACAATGACCTTTCTTCTATACATATTTACTATGGTATTTTTCAATAAATGTATGTTACCTTAGATGCCTTGCTTTTTCTTGGTCACTTTAAAGATCTCCTGCAGGCTTTAAAAATATCATGAACACAGTGAGTGAAACTATAAACTCCAGGTATATGATCCCCTGTCTCTCTCGAAGCTCATGAGACTCAAGGCTGCTTCCCGCTCGGAGAGACACTCGTAAAACTTTATGTGAGAATTTTCCAAAGACTAAAAGGCTGCAATTATCCCGAAGAGAAGAGCCCTAGTAATCTACAGAGATCTGTGTCCAGACAAAAGGAGCGATTGTCAACTTTGTCTCCTGTCATGTCATGGGGCATGGGACTATGTTTAGCCCCTGTTTGGTCATTGGGCAAAGACTTTCCGTTGCCAAAGGGAGGGACATGATGAAATGGGGAAAGGTGACAAGAGACAGCTTTTGGTTGCGTGTGCGTGTACGTCTCTGTCTGTGTGTCGGACGCTGGCGAGGGGGCAAACACTTGCGTCTACGGGCAGGAAGTCTGGGGTTTAAGGATTTGTATGCAGATGGACGAGTGGATGTGAAGAAAGGGGAGGGGAGCGGGTGGAGTATCTGTGAGATGAAAAAGAGAAAGGACTTCGAAGGGGGGAGGGGAGGGTGGATAAAAGGAGTATTTGCAAGATTTACACCCAAAAGCAAGGTACGAGTGGAGAAAGGATGTGAAATAACAGGAGGGAACTGTTACTGGTAGAGAGAGGTTGCCAGTGAGATTTGAAAAAGAAAGAAAAACATATGACGCGGGATAGAAAGAAGGACCGGAGAATGTGTCTAAGAAATGAAAGGGTGGAGAGAGAGAGAGAGAGAGAGAGNAGAGTACATGTAGGTTTACTTGTGAAGTAAATGATAGGCGGGGGAGGGGGGAAAACGGAGTGCTGCCAACGAGAAAGAAAGAAAAGACAAGAGGGCGAGGCTCTGAACTAAGAAACATCTTGAGGCTACCTGTTACAAGTCAAGGGATGAAAAGACCAGCGACGACAGTCATTAATCACATGACAGGTCAGCATATGAAGACCGCAAGAATGCCCTCCAATCTGCAAGTGCACGCTCCACACCCAAAGACATGCGACATGTTGAGGAAACTCATAGACCCTAAGCCCCTACATTGAATTTGCACAACGTATTATCCCCTTGAACATGCTCATGCGACTCTTAACCAGTCTTAGCTGTTTAGCGAGTTCAAATTGCGGGAGATGGAGGCGGGAGAGGGAAGGTTCCTGTGGTGACGAGGGAAAAGAAGATCCAAAAATAAAAGAAAGCAGGTTTATGTGCAGGTTTGTTTGTTTGTTTGTTTGTTTGTTTGTTTGTGTTTTACGGCCCGTCAACACGATTACTGCCTCTTTCTGGCTGTAAGACTAAATTACATGGTGAAAACTGCCGATTTTGCTTGGACAGCGACCATTAGGCTAACTCCTCTATGATAATTATTAAAGTGGTTGCTGCGATGATTTTAGTTTGTTGTTGTTGTTGTTGGGGTGGGGGGGAAGGGGGGAGAAGAAGGGGTTGACAGGGATTGGCAGAATCATATGTTAGAAACTGTTAGTGATCTGGGATAAATGACGATAAAAATGGCTCAGAATGTCACTGTAGAAAATATCTGTTGGGGTTGACATTGCCACCCCTGCCGCTTTTGCTGCATATGGCTATTATAAGCGGGAAGCTCGAATAAACCGTGTCTTGGGGAGATCTGGTAGGTGTTCTGTCAAATTCTGTGCACACTATGTAATCCTCAAAGAGGATCGTTCAGTATCAGGCTCTTCTTTCCATATTCCCACTCGCCTCTTCTTTCTTCAAATGCGAACTGGAAATGAACCCTCCCAATTTCTCAGTTTGCGCTGCAGTCGATTCCTTTCCTTTGCAATAGTTGCCAGAAAAGGCAAACGATCGCTTCTTGGGCAAATACAGAGTCCGGAATCCAATTGGGAGCCATCTGGATTTACGCACATATTATTATCATAATGAATTGTCTGCATAGCCCTTTCCGATGCCAGCACGGGTTGCCGGCCTATGCAGGATCTAGGTTTGGTTGTGTGGTGCCCAGGTGATTCCCATATGAATCTTACTTTATTTTTTTTATTCGCCTCTGTTCACTGCACAGACATGGGTTAGAGGCCCATCCCATGTCTGTCCTTACAATAACAATCGAAAAACTCGCGCCTGAATATGGACATAATTATGTACATATTTTATCACCCTTCCAGTCATGATACTCAGGAGTGATCTCACATGAATCTGAATAGATCTGAATGGTTCCATCATCTGTCCAGTCCATATAAGACCAGTGTTTCGCCCGTGAGCGAGTTCCACCGAGATTCCATGGATGTGTCAGCTGGTACAATTGCCTTAACAAAGTAGGGGAGGGTGTCAAGCTTGCCTGAGCCCAGTATGTCAGTGCATTCTTAAAGGATGAAGTAGGAAAGTTTGGCTACATCATTTGAAACCTCGTGACCTCAAATCTCATGACCTGCTCCGGATAAGGTATTTGCTCTCATGTTAGCATTCCATGAGACTGAATACAACAATCTATTCCTTTAAAGGACCTGTTGGTGTACTCAGGATCGTAAGAATCCTACATACAGGAATGTGGCGTGGAGTAGTAAAGCAATTTGATTCCAGCGAACCCCGGAACAGTGTTTACCTTTGTAGCTAAGATTGCCTCTTGTCTTTTCGCGTACGACCACAGTAAACACTTTCTTCGCTATCATGTTTAAGGCAGTGGCTGAATGGGGTTCGGTGGCTGACAAAAGACATGTTTACATGAGAGAGTAAGCGGAGATATTATTCTGTTACTCGGTTCCGGTAACCATATAACATTAACTCTGCTATTTTCATGATAGAAATATCGTTTAAGTTTAACCGTCTGTCTGTCTGTCTATCGACCTGCCTGCCTGCCTGTGTGTTTGCCAGTCTGTCTGCCTGCCTGCATGCCTGTCTGTTTGTCTGGCTGGCTGGCTGACTGACTGGCTAGCTTACTGTCTGTCTGTCTGTCTGTCTGTCTGCCTGTCTGTCTGTCTGTCTGTCTGTCTGTCTGTCTGTCTGTCTGTCTGTCTGTCTGTCTGTCGACTTGCCTGTCTGTTTGCCAGCCTGTAAGCCTGATTGCCTGTCTGTTTTCTGGCTGGTTGGCTGGCTGGCTGGCTAACTGACTGGATGGCTGCCTGGCTGGTAGGCTGACTGGCCAACTATTTGTAAAAAACATAACTATAACTGTTTTTAGTAGACCAACTCCCGCATTTCATAATTTCCAACTCTGACTCATATGTTACAAATGGCGCATTATTAACAGTGATGCAAGCTTATAAGGTTAAATCATGTTCGTGGGCACTGCTTAGTGTTTATGTTCAGACACAGAACGAATTTTGTGAGAGCCCTTATTATCATAATATTTTAATAGTCACTAACCTTCCATCTTCCTACAACACCCCATCCTCTTCGCCCCCCCCCCCCCCCCCCCCNCTCATTGCCAAGTCTCTCCCTCTCTTATTCTCCCCAAGAATTTTTTTAAAACGTGTTTTTAGTGTGCAATCTAAAACGTAAACTATCGAGACTGCATCTGAACTACACTGCACAAGAGAAGACCTCTTAATGCTGACCAAAAAAATATATTATTATGTCAACCTCACAAAGCACCATGAATAAGGGGCGGGACTGAAATGTTTGGGGACACTGAAACTAGACCGATAACACGAAAATAACTTTAAAAGAAGCCTAACCAAGGTACAACTTCGATCTGCTAGAATACCTCTAGTCTATACTTCCCATGTCATTCATAACTTGAGAAATTTCATCTCATCCCTCACAAATCACTGGCCTCGTTTCACATTAGCTATGATAAGCTCAGTGATGTTGCTAAGGAGCCCATTACTAACAGAGGATTTCAGTCACTTATCATGACGGAGACCGAGATGACCCCAACTAAATGGCCCTATATGGACTGTAGACTACTCCATTAAGAATACCTTCGTCGCTCGGCTTGCCTCATAGAGATTTCAATAATGATATTCCACAGGTGAATCAGTTTTAAGGGGCACTGAAGTTCTAGTGAAAATACACATACAGTAGAAACTCTGGTGACCAGAAAGTGTGAAACGGAGAAGTTTCAATTACAGCGTAAAAGGAAATGGATTCCAGTACAAGGGCTGAATCAGACTAAAGCTGTAACTATTAATTATCCTACTAGAAATGTAGATTATTATTTATTCCTCTACTTGCTATCTGTGGACCAACGAGGATACTTACGGATTTTGATCATTTTCAAATACCATTAATTTACCTAACAGTAACTTGCGGCCATTTGGGCAAAAGAGTACCCGCGATCTATTTGTGAGCCGTATGATTTTTATTTGGGAACGGGCCAGTTTTTGTGGGCGACTAGCTTGGTACCAGGGTGGTTTGCCTGCATCAAGTGCTCCTTTCCCGCCTGAGAGCAAAATAAAATCTGCATGGTACCCATGCACTTCCTGAATGTGTCCAGTCCCAAAGGACCCATGGTCTGCCTGTGTGTCCAGTATGACTAACCACACGGAGGTCAACTAAAACCCGTTTTTAAGGCTACACGTCATATAGCAGGAGACACATTTTGCCACCATTCATGGTACTTTACTCAGAATACGAGAAAGAAACTGAATTCAGTTCATCTGAAGAATTCCAGCTTAACGGACTAACTGCGACATCTTCAGGTTGTGTGCCTTAAAATTCAAACAGCTGCTGGGCTTAGCCTGGGGGCGGGGGTGGGCAGAGGGAGTGGCCTATTTGAGGAAGTGTTGACTGGGCTAGCCTACAGATTCTTACAAATTCACTCACTGTGCAATGCACAATGAAAAAAAAAAACCTCTATTCTTATTCTACAAATTTCCTGAATAGCGACAAACAGCATTTTATTTAAATATTAAGCATCGGGCTGCAGTGTGCGCAGACCAAACAGTTAAAAAAAAAAAAAGTCCCTGCTCTCCCACAGAGCCAAAGGAGCTGGGACAAGCAAAAACGGTGGATGTTGTTTCCTTCTCCTTCGGTTCTTTTTCTTTTGGTAGATTATATTACGGAATGAGGTGAACATACAGTTTACCTGTGTGGAATTTATGAATCGGTGAAGTAAGCACCGAATCTGGGTTACTATAGTAGTTGCCCAATGAACCTACACTAGCGGGACTGCATCTTTGTAGCCACCACACTGTTTATTTGCCCCGCCCCTTCAGATCATGTGATCAGCTCATGTCACATGACCTGGACGAAGCTATGTCGGTGGGCCATTTGGTATAATTAGTGTAATGATAAAGTGTTTCGTGAATGCATAGCTCGTAATTGTAAATTTACCCTCGTATTTCACCACAATAAGTAGATGTTACTACTTTACACAATTTTGAAATGGATGAGGAGTGAAATTTTAACAATTCTGCATAGAACTAGTTAAGTTTCAAGTTCATTTTGATTTACCTCAAGATTGTAAATAATCTGGAAATTTTTGTTTTCACTCTTCTCTAGTGAAGAGTTATTTTGTTGTCCCATCGCCAGTCATAACCATAACAGAAATAAGTGGTGAAACATCGAGGCTCAGACACAAACATCTGCTCGTCATTAGAAAAGGGACAACGAGGTGTAGTTTAGCAGCTGGCCATCGAACAATGGAACAGCCTAAAAAGATTGATGCTCTCATTGAAAGTGATGACGAAGATGTTGGCTTTAGCAGAGACTGGGTTAACACTGACAGAAATGTTAAGAATGTGAGTTAAAATTGGTGAGCATCCGTGGTGGCCCCCGCTAACAGTGATTCATTAAGGGCCCACCTTACCACCAGCGGAGATCTAGCGGCAATGGCAGCATGTTTTAAGGGAGGAATTCCATATGTGTGCCAGAAAGATTTCCGTATGGAACACATCGAACCAACAACATACCCTAACCCTAACCCTACTCTAACCCTAACCTTAACCCTGACACTGGGTAGGGTTATGGTTAGGGTTAGGAAGTTAGGGTATGTTGTTGGTTCGGTGTGTTGCTTGAGGAAATCTTTCTGGCACACATATGGAATTCCTCCCTGTTTTAATTGATTCATACCCCTAGCAAACATTAATTCAAAGTAAAACTGCAAAAAAAAAAAAAAGTTAAGGACAGGGCTATTTTAACCAAAACAGATCTAGACTAGACCTCAAGAGAAACATTTTCTCTTACTCTTCTGTTATGAACAAATTGCTGAAAAAATACTCAAGCACAGCACAGATAAATATATATGCTATCTGTCCAAAGCATAGTCTTGACACAAGGACACCATCATGAGATAAAAAACATAGATTTCAAAACAGCTGTTCAAAAATCAGTGCTGTTTGGAAGCTAATCCTTGGAGGCTAATGCTGGCACTAGCCTAATTTTTGGCAATATCTGAGGTCACACACGACTGAAAATATAACAATTTTTTTTGATAGTTTGTGGGCCAGAGTCAGAGACTGGCCTACTGAAAGATCTGCTCATTTAACCACAAGACCTATATTTTCCAAGTTCTTGTGTCCTATACATTATGAGCATCTAGTCTACCTGTTTTCGGCCTTCATCCCACTTGTACATTTTTTAAATTTTATTATGAAGTTAAAAGGCCGCACTCTCTTTACATTCATCCATGAACAGAGTTCCATTTGAGCTATGCTTTGCATTCTTTGAGCCATGAAAGTGAAACTCCACCAAAGGAAATGAATGAAGGGAAACATCTTACCTGGAATATTTGTGATCCTTCTATCAAATGAATTTCAGTAGTTGCGGTTTTTACAGGACTGCTGAGAAACACTAGCATACCGAAAAGAATGGCTCAACCATATAGTAATAGTGATAGTGTGACAAAAAGCCCCACATATGTACATTAAAGTATGATTTCAGGCAAGAATTGGAGCTAAGAAATCACTACTCGTGCAAACCATTCAACAGTATGGCATGATTAAAAAAAATTTATACCTAGTAGGAAGTTTTGAGGAGAGAATCCACCAGTTGTGAATCTGAAGCTTTTTGAATTTAACAGATAAATTTATCCCCAATGATCAATTTAAATTTCAGGAAGGTTTTCGTCTAGGAATGGAAACAAGTCAGGAACAGGCAC
This sequence comes from Ellobium chinense, assembly GCA_033807755.1. Taxonomy (NCBI): domain Eukaryota; kingdom Metazoa; phylum Mollusca; class Gastropoda; order Ellobiida; family Ellobiidae; genus Ellobium; species Ellobium chinense. The sequence goes on from JAWQUT010000395.1 coordinate 524,582, forward strand.
TGCAGACAGGATTCAATGCTGCTTTTAAGGAGGCATTGCAGATGGCACTAGCTGCTGGAAAGTTGCAAGGAGGAATATGGTATGAAACCACTCATTGTCAGCTTTACTACTGTGGTCTAGGCCAGTGTGAATGACTTTGCATTATTAAGCATGACATCTCCATGTTTTTTGTTTAGAATGTGAATGAAAAGCCAGTAGACTGATATGAAAATGTTTGCTTTTGATTTCTGTACTTCATTCTTCCTTGTTAAAGATAATGACATGACACAGAATGTTTTATATATATTTTTATGAAGTTTTCAAACATAAATATACTATAAATTTTGCACAGCTGAGACCAGTCCTAAACAGTGAGAATTAAAATTTTTATTTAAGTGAATAATACAGGACAATTGAATTATGTGTTCATAACGATTCATAGAGCAGTGAAGATGTATGAAAAGTTTTATAAAGTCAGTTGTTGTGTTGTCTTTTTTCCTGCAGGTGGCCCGGAAATAGCTTAAGCAGCTTAATAGAGAATTTTCTCATATTTTTCAGTGCCAACCTTAGTTACACTCCCGCGGAAGTACTAAAGCCAGGGTTCACACCTTCTGCACAGATACGGGAATACGCTGAATCACAGGGCAGTAGTATCCATACCACTTCCAGACAAGGATTTTCATCTAGTCCATTACAACAGCTTCTCACATCCAACACAGAGTTGGTCTCTAATATCCCAAGTTTACTTACCAATGATCTTGTCAAAAGTATCTCACTGAAGCTCGTTGAAACTCGCAATAATGACTGTGACGATAATGGTTTTGGTTCTTGCTGCTTAAAAAAGGAACCAGCAGGACAGGTCCAACCTTCTCATGCAGAGCCTTCAGAGTGCACAGCATTGAGACATGTCCAAGAAGCCAGTAATCAGGGGGAAGGTCAAGCACAGCAACAGAAAGGACTGCTGTCATGTGAACATGTATGCAGCAATAGATCTCATTTCTGGAATCAGCTGGAAAGTTTTAAAGTGCAAGCACAGTCTCTTGGGGTCGTATCTTCAAATGACTGATTTACAAAATGTTCTCGTTTATAGTATTTTACAACTTAGAGAAGAGGTGAGATTACGGCTGTGAACTGTGCAAGTTTTAAAGAATCATCACCCTGAGAAAATGCATTTAAAGTAGTTATTGACATACTTCAGCAGTACCTAGCTTGAATTCTATAAGCTCACATTTACATGTGTCCTCGCTTGCCTTACCCATTCATCTTACATCAAAGCACGGTGTGACAAAATCTCTATTTTTCATATCAACTAGAAAATATACATGGCAACTTGTGGTTACTAGTTACAAAAAGATGAAGCATTTTCAAAATCTGATTTTTATTATGCTGTGTGGTTATGTGGAATGTTTAGTTTTTTGTTTCTGGCTCCAAAATTAGATTATTTGTATCTATATGGTTAGATAGGAATATCATAATTTTTTATTTAATGTGGTCATAGACACCTTTCATTCGTGCCTCACTACTCGGTATCAGTGAATTACCAATCTTTCATTTACCTATTGCCGAACATCATAAAGCAAGGAAGTGACATTTTTTAAACCATGGAATTTGGTTGAATTGATGCCGGTTAACCAAAAAAGAACATTTTATATAAAAGATTTTCAAGTCCTGAGAGATTTCCTATATTTTTGTAAGTTTACTTCACTTTAGCCCAAATTTTGAATACCTTTTAACCAAAATTATTCTACATTCAGATCAGTTATCCAGCATTTGCATGTCCCAGCATGATCCTTGCTGTTCAACATGTGATTCATGTGATTTTAGATAAGACACTCAAAAATAAAGCACAATGGTCTCCAAGGGCCAAGTCTATTGTTCAATTGGATATCAAAGTTTCTTTTTCCAACAATCTGTTGTAGGCTGCTGATACATCATAACTGCCCCTCGATACAAAAAAGCATGCCCCTTCCCACTTTTTGTTCCTCCGGTAACTCTTCATCCAGTGGCTTCATTGATTTAATGATGATCTATTTTAATTTTACAGAATGGACATTAAAAGTGTAGGTGCATGCATCACAACTCTGCATTCTATTCTCTCTCAGTAATGTAGCACTGCATTTAGACCGTATTAATAGCATCAGATTTTCATATCCTGCCGTGCTGCTATTGTGAAAACAGGCTCTCCTTTAAGTCCTAAATGGTTTGTCAAAAACTAGGTTTAACTTACTTTCATTGCGTTCTTTTTTAGGAACTAGTATTTTTCCCAGTGATATTTATAGGTGAATATCTTAATGTGAAAGGGGGGGGGATGACAAAGGTAAGCACAAAATTAGACTAAGCGCTGTTTTTTTATGCAGGGGGAATCTTATTTGGACAGTCATAGCTTTGATTCACTCCCCGCCCCCTCTCCTTTCCAGCAACACTAAGTTATAACAATAGTAATTGTATGACTTGCCACCTTTCTCATAGAAAATTATAGCTCTCTGTCTGTCTCTGACACTGCAGTGACAACTTTTATGGGAGATTCTGTGGCGAGGAAACAGTGTTTTCCCCTCTTTGAACTGCCACTGCCCCTAGGCTAGTTTATATTCCAGGGGTCATATCAACCTGTTAGAAGAATTTCCCCATCTGACTTTGTGAGCCTGAGATAGAAATGATGCATGTGATCAGAGCCAGCTTGTAATTTGTAATATAAAGACAAGTGAATAGAGATGAGCGAAATTAGTGAAATATTCAGAATTTAGAATTAGTACTGACTTTGTTTTAAACACTGAAATGCAGTGAGTTAAGTTAGTTTTTTTGTTTTTTTTACATCAGATGTGGATGTAAGGATTTTTTATGTGTGCCGTGTGGATGAAATGTGTCATGAGGCGGACGTAGAAATGCAAATTGCTTTTTGTTTTTAGTCCTCATGAAATACCAAACTCTTGTTTAATAATTCTTTTGGTTTTTCTCTACATGTAGTTACCTAATTGTAGGTTGGCTGTGTCTCTGGCCAATTTATTGAGCACATCAGATACAGGAGTTGTGAACCTTACATTAATAGGAAGCTGTGGTTGGGTCAGGTATTGGAGAAGATATGTTGTAAACAGCGATGCAGATGTAGGACAAATATGTCAATCATAATGCCTTTATTGTTTAGATAGATTGTTACTGCATGATGTAGTGAAATATATGTACAGTGGAATCTTGATAATAAGCATGCCCTTGGTGCATTGAATTATTATTATCTGAACGATGGAATGATAGCAAAATAATTAATGAATCTGTTCGTATGAAATTTATACTTAATAATGGGGAATACTTCTTAAATCAGTACTTAATATTGAGGTTCCACTGTACATAATTGTCATGTTTTTCCTACATTTTACATGTGTCTTTTGGTAAAGTAGGAGCATCCATTACTGGAAATAGGGATGTGGGTAGTTTTCCTAACAGAAAGCAAGACAAAGTCCTTGATCAGGTGTCTCAAATCTACTAAGCCATTGTCTTTCACCACACAGTGCTAAGTGGATTGATCCATGTGCACTTCAAAGCTGTGCTGTATGCTGTAGTTGCCACAACTTTTGTTACTTTGGTTTACCCAGTGCTGTTCATCCAGGTTGCTGGTTGATGTGTTTCTGAATATGAGTTTTTTACAATGATGAGTGGACTGGGCACGCCAAAATAAGGCAAACAAAGCTTGCTAGAATAAGGCTAGTAAAAACCTTCTATAAAATGGTCAAACAAAACGTGTTTTTGTCCCGCATATGGTCAAGTAGGAGGAAAATTTAATCACAGAAAATGTGAAGCAATGTATTTATTTAAATGTTTGATCATAATGATAGCTGCTGTTTTCTGTCTTAGCTTCATTAAAACATACCAGTACAGTGAACCTCGGATCTAACAAGATCACCAGGACTGACCTTCAATCCTCGTTGAAGCCAAGGTCTTGCTGAATGCAAGGTCTCTGCAAGTCATGTGAAAACTGGTCAATCTCTAGTGAGAACCTTTAGCTGAACGGGTACTTAACTTTGCACTTCAAAAATATCACTGGTTGCTTCCCTTGATGCCAGGCGCCATGGGCGTGAATAATTTTATTTCAAAATAATCTCGCATTGTGCGTTTCAATCATTGACTCTAAATCTGTGATTAAAATTTCACCAAGCGCAATGATTAGTCCAAACAAAAGGCTTGGCCAATCATCAGCCGAGCATATTATTCCATTGTTCATTCCCCTCCCCCTTGCATTGCAGAGACTTCAAAGGCTTTAATTACTCTTCCGCTCCCCTCTGCTGATCGCCCAAATGGTCCTGTCTCTTTGACTCTTTCTTCCATTCCATTCCCTCCCTCCCTACTCCGCTCCTTCGCACACACAGTATTACCAGTAACCTTTCATGATGACTCAGTCTTGTTGACTGTTGTTACCAATTGTTCCATAAACCTTTAGGAGTTGATCACTGCTGACAGTTTTATCGCAGGTAAAAAGGATGTGCAATGGCCTAACTTTGGGTCGATGTTCGAGGTTGCTAGAATTTTGTATTAGTTGGATGAGAAGTACATTCTATTACAAATCAGGCAAAAAAATGGGGATTTTCATTTTCCTCGATGAATGCGAGGTTCTGTTGGATCCAAGGTCGTTGTATTCGAGGTTCACTGTACTTTTCTGCTGTATTTTTCACTTATTGTCAGCCCTATCCTCTTAAGAATTAAATGTTATTTCAGTAAGTTATCTTCGGCCTTTCTACCATCATTCAAGGATAGCCTACCCTAGCCACAGTTGTTTTATTGCAGTTGCTGTTGAAAGCAAATACAGCTGTTCTTTTGGGGTTTGTTATATTTATTCCATGTTTTATCGGAATATTTTAAGCAATAAGAAACACTTGAGTGAAAGCCTACTTTCCTGAAATGTATAGAAAGGATAGATCACATCAATATGCCATGTATTGTATGGAAATGCTTTCAGGATCTGTGTTTATTCTCTCCAACCTTGCAAGACTCCAGTCGATGAGAGGGTTTAATTTTTGTTTGGCAACATGAAGTTAAAGATCTCCTTGAAAAAGCAAAATAGATCTAGATCTCATATTTTAGGAGGGGGAGGGGGGGTTGGGCACAACAAAAAGACCCATTCTAATAAAAATGGATAGAACTAGGAACATTCATTTGCTTTATAAAACAATACAATGGAACCTTGACATTATAGGCTAGAAGAGTATGAATTTTATACACATGTATTGTAATTCTATCATTTCACAATTCAAGTGGACTTGATGTTAAGTATATCTCAATTCTCAGTAATTAGTATACCTATAAAGTATACCTCAGTAATAAGTATACGTTTTCCATGTTCCAGGGCATACTTTATTCAAGGTTCTGTTGTACTACAGATTCAGATGTGAGTATAAACTTTGTCAGATTTATTCCATTGATTTTATGCATAATTTTTTTCTGTGTTCACTGTACATCCATCTTTGAATCTTTATGGAGAGTTCAGAATGCATTCTACAGTAATGAGATCTGAAATGTGTCATTAAATGCTGCTATTGTTTGAGTTTGCTTTGCTTACTTTTCCAGTGTCATTATTGTCATTTAGGAGTTAACTCAGGATTATCCTTATAAATTTGCTTGCTAAGTGGAATATTTCCCTGCAAAACTGCAAGGGCTATTTTAAAATGTTGATGTAATGACAGTGACACTGATAATGCTTTTAATTTTCTTTCCTGACAAGATATTTTATCCACTAAAAGAAGAGTTAAGTTCACTAATTTTGCGCTTGCAGGTGTTTCTTTCAAACCCTGCTCTTTCAGCCACTGAATTTGTTGATGTTCCAGTCAGCATTGTTGTGTAGAGTAAATCTATTATGTGTCACAATGAACTGTGACTCAGAGCCACTAAGAAGGCATATGTAGTAATATAGCCCATGATGTATCCTCTCTGAGAAGTTCTCATTTACAAATTAGGCATGAAACAAGATGGCCACAAGAATATGACATGTACCTTCATCATCATACTGATTTAGCATCAACTTGTGAAGTCATGAAACATCAATAGATCACGTTATGACAATAGATTCTTGACAAGGCTTGTGGACATCAGTAAATACACAGCAGTTTGCCTCTCTGAGCATGTGTGATTTATTATTGTTATGGATTCTATTTCATAATCAAGAGAAATATAATTCGAGGGGTGCTTGCGCACAGTCCTTGTCTCTCTTAAATAATTCATAAAATGGAGTTCCCTTCTTACTGAATGACACTTAGGTAATTTGTGCCATCAGATTTACATATTGCAGATCATACCAACCACACTGCATGCAGATATCCCACAGAATCAAATAATAAGACATTCAAAACTTTCACTTCTCAATCTTTTAATCTGGTGCCAACAGCAACGCTATTTGAAGAGTAATGCTGCAGTTACAGCAGGTTCACTGAAATTTAAAGGCATTTACACAGTGGAAGTGGATAAACAGTTTCAGAAGCAAACATGACTGATTCAAAATTCATGCATGTTCATATAGATGTAAAGTACTCCAATAAATGTTGTCATACTAATGCAAACCTACAAATGTAATAAATGATATGTTGACTTTAACTGGGCCTTTGTAATGTGGCATATAATCATGTATTGACCTGCAGTTATTTTTTTGTCTCTGTAATATATGCAAAGCAAGTACTTGTAATTGCTGTGTTTATATCAACAACTACATGTGATATAGTCAAGTCACCAGCGCAGTCTGCTTCGTTACAACATCCACTTAATTGCAATATGTTTCACATAAAAAAAACTCTACATATCTGTATAAAAACCTCTGGATAATCAACCTCTCCATTTAATCACAACTTTTTTGTATGTTCTCAAGGAGTCGTGATAAAGTGATGTTGACCATGTGAATGATACAAGGTTTATCATTTACAACAAAGGCGACCTCTAGTTCTATAACAAACTCCTCATTCAGAGTAAAACATAAATTGTGCCTGAGGTGATAAAATAATACTGTAAAGTGGTTTGGACGCTGATTACATCGGTATAACTCATTCTCAACCATCTCTTAAAGATAACAGATGCATGATACATTTAACAATTTCTGTACCACAATTGTAAGATTGAGTCCAAATTATCTTTACCATAGTTTGTCAGTGTCACAAATTTACAACCAGGCTATACCATAAATTTACATCTTCAGAAGGTGCATGAGAATGAAAGGTTAAATAACTTGACAAGGCTGTGCTACACAAAGCATTAAATAATGACAATAATAACAGACTTTACTTGCAAAGACAGCACAATTTCACATATTCATGATTCCATGGAAGCATGAAAAATAATAATAATAATAATACTAATAGAGCATTCAGTATGATCAAGCAGAACTGTTTGATTTCAATCTTAGTGCCACATCATCACTGACAAAATTGTTAATTTGGCTAAAGTTTATTGAAATGGATTGTTTGGAAGTGCACTTGTTACTATGCTGCTGAAGACATTCATGTTTCCCAGCTGCTGATTGCTTGCAGGATATTTTATTTCTAAAGAATATGAAACAGAAATTACTCAAAGTGAATCAATGTCTGCTGCAACTCTATGCAGGGACATGGCTTTTGCCATTTTCTTTTTTTTCTGACTGTACCACAACTAAGTAACTAGGGGCTATTCCTAGAGGTGCTGCTAGAAGTACGGGACGGCAAAGTCTGGTCCAAGGCAGGCCGGTTATCTTTCAAGCCCTTTACATATTTTCTTTATATGTCCCCATTTGGTTTTGGCAATGTACTGTACTTTTCCTCTACATATTGCTGATCACTGTCAACATCATATTATAGCAACATATGATATTCCTTATATTATCTTTAAGAAATTTGAATATAAAGTTTTGTTTTTTCTTTATGTGTCCATCTGCCAATTTTTTTTGTGTAGTTTGTTCTGTTCACCACAGGTTATGGAAATGCTACCCAAACTAGGAAATTATATATTAATATAAGCCTAAGTCATTATGCCAGCTGCAGCAAGTTTAAGGTAGTGTGTTTAAGAGATTCTAAAATAGTCTGCATTTAACATGCACTCTGTCCTCACACAGGACCTCAATTTTTGGCTTTCAGTGGTTTTTGTCAGGTATAAATAGTTTTCCGTTTCATTGTAACTGATAAAACTCCTGCCTAGTCATGACAATTTTCCGTTTATCACTATCAGCCGTTTGCATCCTTGATATGTGTAGATGGCATTTTCTTAAACACTAGCCAGAGAGATAGTTAAACTTTACCTCATGACAACTTCTTGTTTGATCTCCTCCCTGTTTTACAAGGTGTTTTATAGGAGATTTCCTGAATATATCATTATAATTGTCTAATTTACCAAACTGTCACTTAGCAAAATGGAACATGGATCTAGTCCTGTGTCTTGCTGTCACTGACAGATTTTATGGCTGTTTGAAAGTGTGTTTCTGCTGTTTTCGTGGGTGGATCTATTTGTTTCTCTATGGATCTCCCTGCTTCAACAGTGCCGTAGGTTTTGTTGATATAAATTCTATTAAACAAGAGCAAAAACAAAAATACTAAAATCGCACTTGCAGTTCCAAGTAACAGAATGTAGCAAAACCACATATTTGACACATTCTTCATAAGATAGCCCAAAATGAAAGGGATGATGATGCCTGCTAGGGAGGATCCAATCAGAATGGCAGCTGCCACTCGACCTGTAACTATCAGAAGCTCAGCCTCAGTCCAAGAAAAGCCAGCAGGGTAAACTGCTGACATGGCAATACCCGCAACACTTGCAAATGCTGTCAAGGAGTCAACAGAACGAAAATAAGCACTGAGGAAAATCCCAGTATAGGCACCAAGCATTAAGGCAAGATGGAGGTACAGCAGTCGTACAGCTGTGAGAAAACTTGATGTGAAAATGGATGCAAATCTAGCTGCTGCAAATGCTCCCCAGTAGAAGGACATTATATAAGACGCATGAGCTTTAGTGACGTCTTCATACTCATCCAAAATAAACTGCACAAGATATGAACCAAATGTGCTCTCTACGCAGGAGTACATGAGGTAAAATAAGCTCAATGTTAGAACCATAAATATATACAGTGTTGTAGGGAGTTTCCTGTGCTGGACTGCCTCGTGTTCAAATTTGTCTTGCTCGGGAGTCATGGAGGTTTTGCCCTCAAAGATCATGATGAAGAATGGCATGGCTGCTGTAACCATTATGATTCCACTTATAAGAAAGGCCCAGTGTACATTTGTTGTCTTTGGCAATGTTGGGTCCAGGGTTGGATTAGGACCAGCTGTAAGATTGAAAATTACATTGCTAGTCCAGGCTTGACTGCTTAGGGGGCTCGAAGTAGGATTAGTGGTGGACAGTGTTGCCGTCTTGTTCCTCTCCGCAAGAAAAGGTGCGGTCAGCACAGGACCCAATACCCCTCCCAACGCAAAAGAGAAGTGCAAAAACTGTAGAAGGGCTTGACCATCATTTCCCCACAGGCGCATATGTTCTGCATTGAGTGCTGAAATACAGCAAAATATTAATGTTACTTTTGTTTGTATTGTTTCTGTAATAGCACAATATAAAAGATTAAGCAAACTCCCAGTGGAGAAGAGTGTACATAGACTATGTAACAAAGGCAATGATTCAGAAGTTTGGGTGAATTTTATTTTTTATACTACAATGGGCTGTGACTTTGTTTTTGCAAACATATCTCAGGTAGCATAGTTAGTTTGCACAGACAATGTGAAGAATGATAGTAACAATAGGGCTCTACTGCTTGCATCATTACTGAATGTGATGGAGTACATATTTTTAGTAAACAAAATGCTAACTGATTCGTGTGCAGCTGATGTAAACTGGAGAATGTGGAGCTTGTAAAGGAAGACAAAAATACAAGTGTATTCATATCTCTATAAGTAATACTAAATTTCGAACTCACTGGTATCTATGCCGCCAGAAAACACATTGCAGATGAATTTGATGACCATCATCAGGGCAAATGTGGTGCAGTAAGGTGTCAGGATAGTGGTGCCACCTGCCAAAACTGGTAAAATGGACATGACCACATTGTTGCCCATCTGTCAAGCACAATGAAAACTGTGTCATCACATCAGGTAAGAATATGCAAGATTATACAAAGCCCATTATGTCTTCACATATGTAACTAAGAAAATACATGTAGAAGCAGATAGGGGGGTTTTGCACAGAGGCAACAAAGTTTACTTCACTCTCCTAATCTTTATGTGGACTAAGTGTTATTTTCTTTTTGAGCCTTATGTTTAGTGGCACTGTAAATAAACCTGTCAAAGTGTTGATGGTGAATGCTAAGGACGGCACTCAATTCTAATTGCATCCCTACTCTGATCCTGTGAACTACCCACATCGGCTTGCATAGGAGTAATGCATATTTCAACACACTTATTAGAACATGCTTAGCATGAAATTAGTGATATTGTAAAATATTTGAAAAGTTACAACAATGTCTTGTATATTCAGTTATCTTTAGTACAATATGAGCTAAGTATCAATTTTTTTTTTAAAATGTTACAAAGCATTTCTAAATCCCTATTCACCCCAGTTTTCAACTTAAAGCATAGTCTCTTTCACTTGTAATAAATATGCCATTGCACAAACAATCTCCTTCCTGAAATGCTCAGCCCAAAGTCAAAGAAATAATTGTTATTCAAATCCTTCAAAATGCACAATGCGGAGGTTGAACCAGATTGAGGTATGCAACCTGTCTTTTTCCTCCGCCTTTCACAAAAAATGTATTTGAGTGTAGATAACAATAAATAAGTACAGTTAAAAGAATGACACTGGACACGGATGAAGAAATATATCCCCTGTTCAGTAATGTGTCATCTGACCTTGCCATGTACAGATCCAGCCAGAAAAGATCCAACCATGTAGCCACAAGCACCAGATGTGAAAAAATTGGACCCTTTCTCTTCATCTGTGTTTGTGAGGATCTGAATATCAGGGAACGTTGGGCCATGCTGAGAAACAACAACCCCCTACATGGGAAACAGGAAAGTAGAATGGTGAGACGAATGAAATAAATGTCTGACTGAGCATGGTTCGCATGCATAAAATAAGGAAATGCATATGTGTGCATTTTTTTCTTTACTCAAATGCAACTTTTGAACAGCTATGTTGGTGTTCGCAGAAATTGACTGCTTTCCAAAAGCTGAAGCTTTCATCATATCAATGTACCTTTGGCAAATACTGTGGGGATAATACTGCACTCTTATTTCAACAGTCATAATGGTGAGTTACAGCCATATCACTTCAAACACTATGTCTTCATTATCGTATCCATTCACTGTCTTAGTCTCTGGTTTGTTTATCCTGCCTGAGCTTCACTTTTCTTTCATTTCTAAAATATGCTGATGCAAAAATTGTTTGTCTACTAAGAGGTTCTAGTGTCAGTGCATATACTCAAGCAGAATGAGCAAATTCAGTATGAACCCTGGATTTACATGTCTTCCATCAATGCTGAGACAAGAAATATTTATGATAAAAACAGTGACATTATTAGAATGACTTAAGTGAAATAGAATGCAAGCCTCAAGAAAACGGGTTTAGGAAAGCCAGTGATTCTACCAAATGTTCCATTTCCTCAAATGTTGATTTTTAAAACAACTGCAATATGGGACTGTTAACACAACCTTTGCCTAACACAATCCCTTGTTTGGCACACTTCTATTAAAGTCCCGGATACTTTGTTTCTTTTAAAGAGCACCCAGGATAAAACAAAACTTCTGATAACATGCCATTAATAACATAGTCCACAGAATGGATGTGATATCTGAGTTCCACTTTATAGCCGTTAATCATGCCTTTTGATTTTTGGGCCTAAAACCTTTGGAGTCCTTGGGGACCCAAAGTGTAATTTTGCTACTGTTGATCATGGTGGAAAGTAGTATGTAATTAGGAATTAACCACCTGAGTTAAACACAAACATTCTCTTGCATAGGTTACTTGGCTAAACAGTAGACCTGCTTACATAATGTATATGAAAAATCAAAATGTAATCACTCTTACCAGTGTGAAGCAAGCATACGGCAACCATATCCAGTGTATCAACTTTCTTCTGAACACAGCATCTTTCAACTTAATAATTAGTCCTGGTTTTACATTCTCTTCCTTGTCACCACCTATGTGTCTATGCTTCTGAACTGGTTTGTCATCATATTCCATTTTCAAAAGACTGAGTTGACACTGACAGTCTCAGGCCTGCAGAATTCTATGGCGTTTTCTGTCTCCAGCCAGTGGCCCTACCATCATGGGAAGGGAGATAATAGACACTCTCCAATAATGAAATACAAACATACATTGCTTGGGGCCTAGTTGAGGAATGGTATTTATCTTATCTCACAACACTTGTGTGAGATAACCTGTATTATTCAGTTTTGCATACCAACAGATGGGGCAAAAATCATGACTACATAATTAAGCATTATCATATTGTCATGTCTATGCAGTAATCTTGTACATGTTACAAAGAAAATAAAAGCAGATAAAGAGTTGTTGACCTGAAGTGATGTAATAAGACCCGCAGCTGGTGTTAACTAATCCCAGCCCCACATGTTCCAAGGCCATGGAGTATTTAAAATATGCAAGCACCACAACCTTAGTGCCCACATCAATATTTGCTGCAATACTCCTGAAATTTATTTGCTGGTCAGAGACAATTTCACAAATGTTTTGCAATATCCTCTCAATCTTGATTGACTCCTGTAGTTAAAATTGGTACCAATGCAACATTTAGTTACTACCATATTGAGTGCTATGGTGTTGATCTGGAAGCCAAACACAGTGTAACAAAGAATCCTACAATGGTGCTGAAGAGTGCTGCAGTGAAGTAAACCTCAGTGCAGGACAAATGCTGGTTACTTACAGTGTTGCTTTAACCTGGGAGGCAGTGTGTTTCCAAGCTCTACAGCATTTGTAGAGATGCTTCTCTCATACTTCCATGTGTCTGGACAGACTAGTTTCTTGAATTTGTGTGAGTTATGGTCTGGGCAATACCATGGGCTCTCTTTCACATATGTATAGAACATTTTCAGTTTTCTAACACTGAATCTTATGATGAGCGGCTAACCATACTATTACAGAAGTTACAAACAAGATTTAAGATAGAGAAGTAATCCATGAGAGAGTACTTGATATAAAAAAAAAAAATATTCCAGACAGCAGACAAGCTGTTGTATTTTATGCGCACCTGGGATAGTTGCACATTAACTGCCTTCATGATCTATCTAAATGGAAATTCTTTGTATGGGAAGTAATTTTTGTGAATCTACTTGAAAAATTCTCAATAATTAAATCCTCGCAAAGAGAAAACACCTCAACAATATTGAGATATAGAAAGCAAAAAGTTTTTAAAAGATTTTTATATTTATACCAGACTGACAATCTGAAAACAATACTCAAAGAGAATTACAGGGAAAATGGAGGAAATGGCAACGGCCAATAGAATACTATACTGCAACTAGAGTCCTTTTTAATCACTGCTGTAATTCAGGACAGAATGTTGAAGGGAGAATATACGAACACCAATAAATTTCGAGACTGCCCGGTGAAAACTTCCGAATATTTATTTTCCCTGTCCTTTACAGCGAATTTGCAGAGCTTGAAGATTTTATTCAAAGACCTTCTAATAAATGAAGGAACTTGATCACCAACAGTAACACATCCAACAATTTCTCTTCACTGACACTGCAGACTGAAAGAACACTATTAATAAAAAGTGAACTCTGAATAATATTTTGTCTTTGTTTTATTTAACTCATGTACATGAAGGTAAAAATCTTCTTTTATACAACATTAAAACAGGCCCGACTTGTAATAATTTGCACAGCAAGTTCAAGTCACCTTGGAAGAAATCTTTACATCTCCATCAGACAGACATATATTGATTTCCTAGGTATCATTGAGAACTACTTGTTTTAACTCAAACTTTATGTTTTACATTCACATCTCCACAAACTGAATGTGAACCTCAAGAGGTCAGCAGAGTATTAAAACATTTGATGAGAAGAGGAGATGGGAATCACATTGTTATTTCTAAAAGGCTTAAGTCATAATCCAGTGTTTCTCACCAAATTTACTTATGCAATGGCCTATCTTCCAAGTAAATAAACATTCTAAAACAGTAACTATTAACATGAACATCCTAAAGCATCATTTTCTTTGCAAGTGTTGATGGATGTACCCAGTGCAAGCGATGCCAATTACTGATTTTATTAGGGACACATATCTTTTACAGACAGCATCATGCCAATTCAGGACAACATGTATTTGTTTTGCCTTCATTGCATATTGCCTTGCCTTGCCTTGCCTTTGATCTCTGTCATTGAGCTACTGCTCTTGGAATGACCCGTGATGCCAGTATATGGTAGGTCGAGGTATTTCGAAGTTGAGTGGAGGTTGAGTATAGAGTGTTGTCTATGGTTGGTTTTTCCGGCAGGTATTTATTGCGGAGGGTTGAGAGGGCTGGGCAGCTCAATAGGTGATGTTCCACAGTCTCATAAGGGTAAGGGCAGTGTCTGCAGTTTGGGGCATGCTGTGGGTTTATTCTGTTCAGGTGGTTATTGAGCAGAGCATGCCCTGTTCTAAGACGGAAGATGTTGGATTGATCCTGTCTTGTAAGTTCATTTATAGCATCTTTGGGATTTGGTCTTGGAAGGTGTCTATACTTCATTGCATATAAACATACAATATAAGTTTCTGTCTGTGTTAATTATTTTCCTTGAGAGAAAGCACACACTGTGGGGAACTAAGTAGTTGGCAGTTACATGACAGACTGCCACATATAAACACATTAGCAATATTGTCAGCGTATAAAGCCAGGGCTCCCAAGGGATAACAGTTTTGAACCTCCCATGCCTAAAGAGAGGAAATTTGGACATAGATAAAATTTTAGATTCTTCATCAGTTTGCTGTTGGCAACTGTGCAAACTCCATGCACTATGTAAGTCTGTTCTGCACTTTGCTATAAGTAACACAGTGAAAGATGAAATGCAGTCCATAATCTGCCGGCAACTTTCCTCCTTTTTTAACTGCCTGTAATTTTAAAGCGGAGAGTACATTTACATTTATTACAAAAAACATCATTATGAAACTAATCCATTCCAGAATACTTTGCAACTTGCATAATGACATGGGAAGGGAAGAAGGGGGAGGGGAAGGAAGGGTGTCAGATATGATCATTTCTCTGCAACTGCAACATATATGCTAGGTATGAAACAGCCCAAAGCACCTATGTATTTCATAATAAGCATGTTCTGAGTATATTTCCAGATATGCAGAGGATGGGCTGCCCTGGAGTTGGGTAGTCAGCTGTTTGGTCCAAAAATTTTTGCTGTGAAATGTTTCTAGGCCTGCAGAGGACTAATCTTTAAGTGCAGCTCTCCTCCTGATAAACTCTCTCAGGTTCCATTCCTTGTGCCCCGTCATGTGCTTGCCATTGTATATACACAAGACTGTCATGTTCTTGTCATATTCCAGATCTGGCAACAGCTGTTAAAAGAGTGCAAGGCAAAAAGAGATTAAGATCCCTTCAAAAAGGACAACTCAACAACCTACATTAATGCTCTGGCTGACTTACTTCAGCCTCGTCATTACACTGACATTTTAATAACTGTACTGCAGCCTTAAGGTTACAGGACCCTAACTGGTCCAAAATCTCTGGACTATCAAGAGTATATAAAAGTGGGGAAAAACCTCCAAGGTAAACAGCATACTATCTGAGCACAGCTTTGGCATCAGACCTACAGACTAGTCTTGACAATCTGGAAATGTTTCTGTGGTTCAAGGAGAGAACTTTATTAAATGGCTTAGAACATTTTTGTTTTCACTTTAGTTACTGCAATCTCTTCATTATCAGACAAAGTGAACAGCAAATCTGTTACCCTCAATATTAGAACTTTTATATTTAATGATTTACTCTAAACCATGCTAAAGAAAAAAATCTTATATGTACATGCAAAAGTTTTCAGACATAACATCTTTTCAGGTCAGGGGACAGATGATGCATCAAAGCCAAGAAAACACCTTATACTGCAGACATCTTTCCATATACAATTTACAATTGAGGCTGAAGGTCTCATAAAAAAACTAAAAAATACCATAGACAGGTGTAACACCAAAAACCTAATCACATGATTTGTTTAACTGTGATCAAATGCTACTTCTGCTGATGTAAATTTCCTAAACACTTGTCAAACTAGCAGAAAATAACTATGAGAATGCACATACAGCGGAAGTTAACAAGAAATTTCTTCAGTAGTGACGGCTATACTGCAACAAATGCAGAATAACACAGGTTTTACCATTCTTCCTTTCTCCATGTTCAGATCATTACTTTAACTCCAGAAAATCATAAACCTTCCAGCACTGATTGCTTTTTGCAACATGTGACATTAAAAGTGCAGACAATGAGAAAACGAGAGATTACCTTGGGAGTCAAAAGGAAATACTGAGAAGCAGTCTTCCGGCAAACAGTTTGCACCACAAGTTGAAATACTTTTCTTTCATTCCTTGGATCCATGCCCTGGATAGAGAAATAGAAAGTTTCTCTCCGACAAACAGAACCATACACTTATTACAAAACTTCTAAAATACATTTGCAGCATGTTTCCATAGAATTCAGTGCTATCAGCCTTATAAAGCATCTATACTCCAAAAATACCATCTGATGTAGTGAAACCCTGACAACATACTATCTGTTTGACTTAACTTGTTAGACATGTTGGATTGCATTGTTCTTATATTCCCAGCCATGGGCAGTTTTAAAATCATAGATAAATTGGTCTAGCAGCCGCTGTGCTATGTGGGAAAATCTGATTGGAAAATTCCACCCAGTAATTTAGTCTTACAACCAGAAAGGCACAGTTCAGTCTGCAAACTGCCTATCCTTGAGATAGACAATCTGCCTACTATGATTAGACAAAGACATGTTTGGAGATGGGCAACAGAAATCTAATGAGGTGGTCATTTCAACCATGGCTCATGTTAATATGTTTTCACTGTGTTTGGAAAAAGTCTGAGATAAACGTATTCCTTGGCTGTTTCACCCATTGACATAAGGACATGCCACTATGATCCAGTATAAAGTTTCCACTATCTCATAACATGACTGTCAGGTGTACTGGGCAAGTTACATTGTCTACACAAAGAATTTAAAAAAGCGTCTGCCAGCTTTCCCTTTCTCCCTTAACTGATGCACACAGCAGTAAGGCCCTATTTTTACCAACTTGGAGTTGTGATACCATCTTATTAACCCTTGATTTAGCGGAGCGCCCACCCATTACCTACCCTGAGTTTATCACACTGCCTGCCAATGTTTATTATGACATCTAAAATTACAAAAATGAATGCAGTAAAATAAAACTATATTTTTTGGGGTGTTCAAGTTGGCTTTTGACAAGACTGTGCTTTTGGACATTGTATAATAAATCAAACGGTGACCAGGCTGGTAATTATAAGCAAGTAATTCTGCATTCATACTTGAAGTTCCTGTTTTATAAGCTGGTCGTACTGCTATCCTAACCAGCAACTTTTCTTGTTATAAAACTAAGATGTGAGTATGTGAGATCTCGCAGTCCCTTAGCTCTTAGTGTCCGGGGCGCCGCGTCAGTCGGCTTGGCTACCTTATGAAATGACCAGCGCGCCGAGCCATATGGCTCACTATATAGCCTTTGTTTTTCTTTGCGACATAGCAATATTTTGCGACTCTGGCACTATTTTCGGCAATACATGTCGCAAATAGGTATTATTTGATCCAAAACATCTGGATTGAGCCGGTTTGGCGTCAGTTTGAAAGCGAGAAGTTGATTTCAGTCGAGCTGTCACTTTTGTTTACACAATCAGCTGATTCACGTACAGTTTGTTAGCAACCAAATATGCTACTTGGATGACCCCCTACTGTAAATAAACCCATTTATGGATTACATAGAGACAACTTTTCTTCTTTGACCATGGATATTCTCCCAATTATGACCTGCTTTGTGGCCTGGTGAGTGTATGATGAGGTGTTGAGTAGAATTTCCATGTTTTCGTTTTTGACTTGTATTTGTGGGCTTTATTTTACTTTACTACTCTAAAATAATAACACCCCAATCACATAAATAGATGCACCATTCATTTCTAAACACAGACATACCAAAAACTTTATTGTAGCTCTTGTGATAAGGAAGATATGACCATTTTTCTACCCCACCCTTCCGTAAAATATAGCTCCTCTGTGAATGCCTGCGGTCAAACTGAAAAATCCTTACGGTCATTAAGAGTTAAACTACAGGCCAAGCCATAAAAACGGATTTGAAAAACTTGTCTCAATCTGACTTTCCACATAAATTTACCTGAGAGAACAAAAATAAAATCCTGCGCACAACCTCCTTACCTGATTGATTTCATCTACAGCTCTAAATGGACATTTGGTGAGTTCTTGTAGTGCCATCATATACAGGACGGTGGAGACACTTCGCTCACCACCACTCTGATGATGTGCTGTTAGCTCTCTTAAAGTCTCATTATCACGGAACTTCACCTTGATACATACACCATACTTTTCATAGTCCTCCTGAAGGATAGAACAAAATTACATGTAATATGCATGCTCAGGAACTTCTCACACCTAAGATATTCTCTTAGGTATTCACACAGGTATCTCTGTCTTGACAGCTATTCGTTTATCTCATCTCAGTTCTCTGATCATGACTATTATATTAAATATGGGATGAACCAGTTTGCTTGTTAATACCTGTATATTTAAACACATTTACAGCGTACACTTTAGCTAAATAGTTTGCATTTTAACACAATACATCAAAGTCGCAGTTGGATTACTCTGGAGAATCTGAACCTTGTAACAAAGGCAAACTAGCTGAAGTAAAGATTACATGTAAATTCATTGCTGTCTGTCCTTGCCCTGCAAATATTATGTGACAATTATATGTGTTATTGAGTACATAAAACCTATACATCACTCACAGGATTCTCTGGTTCACTGAGGCTGACTTCCCCACAACAGTTTAGGCAGGAGAAGAAATAGCTGAAATTTTTGTTGATCTCTCGCAGCAACTCAATCAGAGGCTCCAGCCATTTCTTCTTTGCCTGGGAAATGTCTTCCTGATGTGTGCGTTGTCGAGATTCTCTCTCATGAAGACGCTTCTCCATTGCTTCAATTTCTTTCTCTCGCTTTTCAAATTCTTGCACGACCTAGCATTCAAGATAAAACAAACCGAATGATCAGCGGGGACATTTCTGAAGACAGAGTTGTTTCCATGACAGACTTTGGAAATATGTCAAGAGCAGCCTATTCTACATCAGTATGTTAATATTTCATGAAAATGCAAAACAATATTGCAGCTCCAAATTAGGGTTTCAAATCTTCTGATCCCAAGAAAGTTTGAGATATTCTGTATTTGTTAACAATAAATGTCAGCCCTGTACTTTTGTCTTGCTCTTTGGTCTATCATTTTCAATGCCAACTACTTGCTCTCTCTTTTCTGCAATTATTGTCCCTCAGTGCCTCACCTGTTCATCAACTTGAAACATAGACTCTGCACGGGCCTGCATGCTGTGGATTTCATTGTCAAGATCATCCAGTTGACTTGAGGCATTCTTGAACTCTTCCCATATTCCACGCTGAAATTGAGACAGCAAGTAAACACTATGAGCACTACATGCTGCATGTACAAACTGTTGTTACTGGTGTTATCACTGGAGCCCACTTACATGGGCACTTCATACACTTTCTAATAGTGAACAGAGGCATTGGCTGGTGGTGTTCCCATGTTTCAAATCAAGATAGGAAACACAGCGATGGAACCAGACCATAGATAAAAATTACAAAAACCATTTTGAGCTCTTGGATGTGAATTTTGCTAGATAAAGTGATCATCATAGTAAAGCAAGGAAGCCCAATAAACCAGAGCCAATCATATCATTGTACAGTGAAACAACCATTCTGTTATTTGAAGAAAACTGGTGCCAATTGACCTAGACTTCTTGCTCATGGATTTCTGAGGTAAGCAATATTACAGTATCATCAAAAATCAAAAATAATTTTCCGTTTTTCAATACTTTTGTCTGTCTAAAAATTATCTATGGTGCCCACCGAGTCAAATTTTGCGAAGAAAGTGCATTGTTCTGTCACCGTGCGCGCATATAATATGATGCAATAAAGAGAGCTAGAGTTACCAGGTTTGGCCCATGTGTCCAGAATTATTCCCCTTCTCTGATCAGAAGCTTGTGGCAAGAACACTGACGTCACTTTATGTTTGAATTTGGAATATCAATACCTTAATTTAAAGCGGAATAATACCTTGTCAGATAGAGGTGTCTATAGCTGCTGGAACACAAGTTTGATAGCGTAAGCCAGAAAAAGTATTCTGTATTTTTATTGACTCAGCATGATTTTGTTTCGCATATCTACTGTTCAGAGAGGAATTAAAACATTCATACCAACATGCTATCACCCGTCCGCAGAGCACTGGCTAGACAGCTTGGCCATGTGGCAAGAATGTATCTGACGTAAGCTTATGGCAGCCATGCCCGCCATGTAACAATTCGGACTTTGGATAATTTAACCCTTTGGGTTGTCTGGAGCCGGCAGAGGCATTATATCATTATGACAGACACTTGAAAGACTGTTTTCACTTTAACAAAATAACATCACTGACCATCATACTGAATTGTGAGGAGTTCCCTAATCTGTCAACCAAATGCTAATATTTCTTAGAGGCATCAAATAATTTAAGCTGCAAATATGTTAGTTTATTCAGAAAAAAAATTGTATTCAGATACTTGAGTTGATCAGCATCCAGCTTATACTCTCTTGATTTGACTAGGCAAGAACATCAGGCTACATTTTTAGAAAGACAATTTGAAAATTTGGGCCACGTTTGACACTTCTTGATTGTGAATTATTCAATATACAACCAAATGGACAATATGAAAATGTTTGACTAATGGATCAAACAAAGATCCTCTGTGGCTAGACCAGATGAGACAATCAGTTCACCACTACTCATAGAGCTGGTTTCTTTATCTACATCATAATCATTCAATCAAATTGACTTCTGTCACATACTTTCCTGAGCTCTTCCTCCAATTTGTCATTCATCCCTATGTGTGCAATCCGCTTGGCTTCAATCAGTTTTTCTCTCGCTTGCTGTTTCAAATCTTTCACATGGTCCTTCAGCTCATCAACCTCTTTCTGTCAGTAGACAAAAAAATTAAAATTTAAAAAACCTGAAACCAGTGGAGTGTGCCAATTAATAAATTTTATAAGGTAAATCTGTGGCTGGTGCAGTATAATATTATTTGTCTTGCAGTCAGAATGAGGACAGACTAGTAAACTGAAACGTTAGGCTCAGATGGTGATCGAAGTCTTTTGATATCCAATTTCCTTTAACTTTGAAAATCACAAATGCCATTAATTCCTGTAAAAGAAATCACTGATTTTATGAGGGTACTTTTGTGGGAGGTAGGTTATATCACTTCTTTAGTGTAAAACTGTGCTTTACTCTGATTTGCTCGGAAATTTCATCTCTACACAAGGATGACTCCCTGCCTCTTCAAATAATTATATGTAAAGCCAGAATAATGCTGGTACAAAAGATTTTTCAGACAATGACAATACATAACCTGTACTCTTTGTATGACACCATGAACTAATACAGTCCAAAAACAATTCAGATTAATGCCAAGACATTTACTGTTGATAACTGTATCAGCATTATCAGGCCAAAGAAATCAAATCATAAATTAACGTCCTGTATCAGGAGAAATATTAGTCTTCCTTTACTGCAGTTGGCTTATCGGAGTTTGTGTTGATCATACCAATATTTGCAGCCACCATGTATCCAGTTCATACCAGCTGCAGAGTTGCTGTCATACACATGAGATCATAATGTCACAAGGTTAACTCATTTTTGAACTTCAGATATTCTCAGTTAACAGTAAGTCACCCAATATTTATGAGCAACACCTTATTCATCACAAGTGGACATTTCATGTTTCTGCTGGACATTAAGAGGCCTAAAATTCTTAACATAGTTTTATCCCTTTTGTAGATTCAAAGTGCTACCCTTTACACTTTTTTTGATAATTACAAATGGAAATGGATTATGAGGCATCTCCTCTCTTCCTTCTTGAGTCATGTTTTAGAGAAACTCTTGCAGCACTTTCCACTTCTTATCTCATGTAACAAACTTATCTGGCATGGTTACTCTAGAATATTCTTTCCCCTCTCCAATAAGCAAGTAATGAAAAGTTGTGGTAGGGGGAGGCATTTCTGCTCAATCTCATTAGGTAATATGAAAATTATTAGCAACTACAAACAGCAAAGAAAATGAAAGTGGACACCAGTGATACATTGTTCTGCAACACAAGTACACTAAATCCTAAATGTAGGTTCTATTCCAGTTCCTTTTCATTTTCTGTGTCACTATGCACTGATAGGAACACTTACCTCAAGTCCTTCAAATCGTTGTTTTGCATTCAGAAGTTGTGTCTCAATGATAGAAAACTCACGAACACATTCAGCTAGCAACAGACTTTTTTCAATCCTGTGTTTTTCAATGTTCAGACACTCCTGTTGAAATGACAAAAATTCAATTAAATGCGCATCTGGAAAAGCAAACAAAATTATTAAACATACTACCGCACTGATGATGTGACCAAAATACTACACTTTTCAATTTCTTTTTTTTAGAAGAATTGTGAAGATCTGAACAGGTTTCATCAACTCTCTTTCAGCAATGAACTGAGCTCATAGCTTTCTTGATCTGACCTCTCTGGTATTCAGCCCCCTCTCTCAGGGTTTATGAATGCAAGAAGAGGAAATGCCCATAAAACATGGAGATTCGAAAAGATTAATGACAGAGCAATCATCTGAATGAACTGACCATGTCAGATTTCAGTGGTCAATAACATCCGCATCTACATGTTTAGTACTCAGGGATGCCACTCACTTTTCGTAAAATTCTCTGAAACTTTTGCGGCTTCGCTGAAAATCATGTGGACTTGGTGTCTCTAATCTGAAACTTCTACTTTCAAAGAGCCAAATTATGTCTGATCCCTAAATAAACCTATGTTAGACAATAAAGAAATAAAGCTGTCTCTTTAAAAAATGAAAACACATACGTATTATACAGTAGAGAAATCGAAAGCAGAATTGCCAACCCCTAATTATCATGGATCATGCAGCTGATAAGGCTGTTTGAATAAAACTCATCACATAGTTTGATTCTTCTAATTAGTCATTCAAACATGTTCTTCGTCAGTATCAGACACTGAAGGCTAAGACAGGCAGTTTCATAATCTTCTTTCTCGAAGTGATTGGGTTGTAACTTGATAAGTGAAAGCTTCATTTGGAAATCCCCTAGATACTACCAGGATGTCCTTAAAGATTTAGCTGCTTAGATCTCTTGCTTTTCAATTAATATAATGATTCAGACTATTTCCGCAAATCAACGTAGATCTACGTGTTCTGCGAAGTAGACCGGCCCACACACCCGACCCAGGAAGACGAGCAAGAGCGACGGGCTATTAGCAGGGCTTCCACTTCCGAGGAACGAAATTTCCTTACTTTTATCCCTATTTTTGTAAAGAATCCTTCTTGGCTTTTTAAAATTCCCTTTCTGTTCCTTATCGCCAATTTACATTAATCACACCTCCAATTTTCCAGCCTCTTCCTATTCGACAGGGAAAGAAATTGGTTTTCCTGTCAGGGTTAAATGCAGCTCTGTGTAAAGTTTGCATATAAATGGGTGCACTGAGGATACAAATTAGGGTGGTGGAAACAGGCACCACCAGGATACTAATTGCTGGGTGATTATAACTTGCGGTGCCGGGTCTCCTATATATTAACCTATTTTGGTATTAACAGGGTATTAACAATATGCCTGAAACTGAAACATTGTTATCATTTATACCAAGTACTAAACTTAATTTTAGTTAATGTTAGAGGCCTTTCGAAAACGTCACATTAAAAAAAAAACATTTAAATCTGGCACTAAAACTCCAATACAGCACCCCCACTCTACCCAGTTTGTAATTCTGTTCTCGTGCCAGTTGGTAGCAGTGACTGGAATCCTCATACAAAGCTTGCCAAGGTTGTTTTTTTTTTCCTCGCACAAATTGAGTATAATTGGTAACAATATCTAATTTGCAGTTTAAATAGTGGGGTCTATAAAACGAGAGAGAAACAAGATTCTTTATAATTACTGTATATTCTAAATTATTTGAGAAAATTTACTTGAGGCCAAAAATTCCTTTTTTTCAGAGTAAAATCCTTTCCTTTTAAATTTCCTTTTCACAGCAAAATTTCCTTAAAAAGAGGAAATGTCCTTAAACGTGGAAGCCCTGGCTATTAGCCAGTTCTAGTGCTGCCGAAGCTAGGCCTACAAGGCAATTTGTGCAAAAGAAAGCGTGCATTGGAAAGTGTAACGCCGAATTTGTGTGCCTCGTGTGGTTTCCATGCTGCAAACTGCAAATGAGTTTTCAAAACCAAAATAATCGCTTCCACGACAGTTCGGAATTTACGAAACGCGTTTACTGAGGCCGGAAGCGACCTTTCATTGATTTTACTCTGTCTAGCCATACGCCGGCCGTACGGAAACGCCAATGTCTATTATGAATGCTGATCTATCCACACGGCGGCCGTACCGAAACGTCCTGTAAAAGTTCAGATCTCGGGAATTTACTTTTTCCGAGAGTCGCCATGGGTTCTTGGAAGGATCTCGGATGGCATTCTCGGAGCCGCCGATGTTCTCGGATTTCCGAGAATTCTCGGAAGAGTGGCATCCCTGAGTACTGTTATGGTATCTATTGGAAAACAGTCTTAATGTTCTATGAACTATTTACCAAATGTTTATAAGAACCATCTGAACCAAACCATCTGTAATCTGCTTTCACCCATGATACTGGAGATAACTGCTTATAAGTGCATTACCTATAGTGCAAATAAAGGCATGACATGCTTGCCTTTCCCTTTCAAGCAAAGAAAAACACCGTTGGAATCAGTACAGGGTAAATGGTTTGTTGTGTATACATTATCAGATGCTGTTACTTGCCCCAAAAACTGTCTTCATCTTCTGTAAATGCTTGACTTTCTCTACAATGATCTTTTTCAGCTGCTGCTGGAGTTTCTGATTCTCTGCAGGAATGTTGATCTTTTCCTTCATGACCTGCTCTATCCTGAAATGTCAGACAGACATATAAAAAAAAATGTATATGCAGTGCACATCTCCTCTGAGGAGCACTGAATCAACATTATGACTGAAAACAAACAAAGAAATTGAAAAGTCTGTTCACTGTGAGCTTATACAAAATTCCTAATATGCTTAAATCATGACAGTTCAGTAGCATTATTCTTCATGAGGTGTCAGATCAAGCTAACAATAAATACTGATAGATTGATAATATATTCCTTTTGAATTACAGGCAGCCAATTATGATAGAAGCAGAAGTTGTAATTTTTTTTCCCGCAAAGCAATTACAGGAAGTATATGAAAAAAAATAAATAAAGGCACCTCTGTTTCTTTGTGGTTATTTGATTCTCAATATTCTTCCTCTGATCTTTCTGCTTCATCAGATTTCTCTGCAAAAGAAATAAAGGCATAAGGCTCATCCCATAAACTATGGTGTAGGATGAAGATATTTTTATCAACCTCACAAAATGGCCAGAAAAATGCAAAATCTCCTGATTAAAGAAGTATGAGTATAATTTATAAACCACTTTCAGTAATCCATTTAGTATTCCAAAGTGAGTTTCACCCAAGAAGGAAATATGTTATCATATCCCATCAATGAGTTGCTTTTCATAACATGCTTTATGGGATCCCAGGTAATGGGAATAAATGTGCAAATAATTTCACCTGTAACTATCCTATTTGAAGTGATTGCAACAACGAATTTCAGATGTTCAGCAAAATCTAAAACATTAAATGATCTCAGCAGATTCAAATGTGAAACCAGCAAAATGTGATATGTAATGAACAGACTGATCAACACTAAGAAATACAAAGTGTTTGTGAGATCTCTAAAAACATTAAACTACTTCACATAAGATTATGAATCATGAGCATGTGACTACAATAACATAATTCCTACAGAAAGTAACATAGTCTAGAATACACAAAATTGTTATCAATAACAATAACTAAACACGAGAGAGTCAAATCTTATTTAAGATAAAATACCTAGACCACCAAGTACTAAAGTGTTTCTTGCCTTGTGTTCTCTGAACTCATTGATCTTCTTTTCAAGTTCCTCAGATTCCCTCTGCAAGCTCTTGTACTTGTCTTCTTTCTCTTTCTGGGTCCGACTGGATTCCTGATAACACAAGGTACATGATCAAGGTTTTACATACAGTGGCAATCTCAACTGACCTTTACGAAAAGCTGTTAAAAAGCTTTCCACATGGCTAAAGTAGACCAGCTGACACCCATTTATTTACGTCATAGCTATTTTTTCAATCACAAAGCTTCATTGCGAGCAACTACATATAAGCATCAATCAGTCATTCACGCTTTCAAGCCTCACTCTCAGACCATGGCTAATACAGGATTTGTCCTGGCTGGCTGATTCAGAAAGATGAATTACTGCTTTGTCTCAATATCATGGTGTTTCTATTACTCATCCTTTACCAGGACAGCCTACAGCCCCTTCATCTGCAAATTATATTGATTCATTTTTTGAGCCTACTACCTGCTTTCAACATACCTTAATGGCATTGCTGAGCTCCTGCTCTCTTTCAACATTTATGGAGTCTGCGAAGGCACGAGGTTCCCTGGAAAATGATTAAATTTCATAAAAGTTTCTTGCCCAAACTACTCATAAATGCAAAAGCTACACAAACAAGAAACCCTTTGCAATTAAGCTCCAAGCCATGTGTGTTATATAACTACTTATAACAGGTAAATATGGAAAGTGTTGTAGATGGCAGATGAAAATGATGGAAAATGGCATTAGAGATGAGATCAGCCAAAATGAGAAAGAAAAGAAAGAAATGAGAGAATGACATGACTTCATTTCATTTCAAACTGCAGTGTAACACTTTGCAATTCATAATTTAGACTATACAGAGCACATAATGCGTAAATCACTACTTTCTCCTAACTCAAATTCTTTATAAAACAGAGAAGCACGCTTGGCACGCACCCAATCACATTTCACTGACAAGCTGATTTCAGTTACCGCAGAAGTCGGCCAACAAAACTGATATAACAACCCAAACCAATATCTTTGTTCATTCAATAAAACTGCACATACTGCCAAGCACACTTACCTTAATGCAGTATTTCGTGATGAAACACTTTTGTCGTACTTTGAGCGTTTGATTGTGTACTGTTCCAAAAAAAAAATTAATCTCCATCTCAGTGATAAGTTTAAGAGCATATTTCATCACAAGATATTTCAACTTATCCTTTTCTGATTCCATCCAACCATCAAAATTAAACAAGTGAAAACAAAGCAAGTGAACACAATACAATACTGTCTAAATGCTCTGAGCAGCAAAGAAAAAACTCCAAATAAAATTAAATGACTAGTGAAAAATATGAACGACCTCATCACAAAAAAAGTTCTTTAATTAAGACAGACCAAGAAAAAGTAGCAGCATCTGCACTTATTTTGCACATTTTATTTAACAAACTTGCAAACAAAAACCCTTTAGAACATAAACAAAATTTGAAATTATGTGACTGTGAAACTTCTTTATCAGTTGAAAGATTACCTGCACTTCAGGAGTATAGAAGTTTGTTAGCTCAGGGCATTCCTGTATAATGCGCTGACTGTTTCTCTGAATGGCTGTGGAGCCCACTGGAATGGTATGGACCTTGTACATCATACACAGATACCGCATCACTGGCTCAGGACATGTAAACAGACTCTGCATATAATGTGAGAATCCATACTTCCTGGCAAAAAAACCCAAAAGTTTCAAAATCATGATCAAGACAAATCCAGTCCCATATTCACAACTGCCTCTAGTATATTTAATGAGTCTGACTAGAATTCTATGGGTCACTTATCTGTGATCTGTTACAATATGGCACATTCATGTTGGCAAGATTTAACGGGAACAAGCACAGTTAAGACCCATATTCTTATACAAGGAACACAGACAGTAAAATCTTCACCATGAATCCAATTCTTACTTGTAATGATCAATGGGATGCTGGGGCTGGAAGGAGCTTGCAGGTTTATTCGGTGCTTTAATTGCATTCACCCTCAGTTTCTGCTCATTCTTCACTTTCTTCATGAACAAGTCCAGGTCATCTGGGTCTTCACAAACAAAAGACCTCAGGTCGTTGAAGCTGATATGTGCCTCAACAAGCTTGGCATCAGCAGCATTTGTCACATTCAACTGGAAAGAAACAGAATATCAGAAAAGTCATCCCTCATACCAATCCACTTGCACACCAAGCAACATAAGGCCTCAATCTTCAAGAGAAACAGTCAAACTTTTCTAATGTCCTTAAATAATGATCACATCACATATTTTACAAATAAATGGGCTAACGGATTATGAACTTTCATGACCTGACAGTGTCCTAAAAGTGCATCACACTTCTTAAAACTGTTCTGGTTCTAATAACTATTTGAAATCTAACCATTTTAAATGAATCTTGAAAAGTTCTTGAAAACCCTAATCCCTCAACGGAAACTTACACAAATGATCATTGGCTCATGGATGGTATGTTTGAACATGCTCTTGTTAGCTCTGAGCCACATGACTGCCTCATACGTATTTTGGTGCATGGCCCTCAGTGTCTCAAGCCGTCTGTTGTTCACATCCTGAATCTGGCGGATCTGGTTTTCATGAGCTGTAAAGAACCGTATGTAAGAATGAGAGTAATTTACCTGTTTAGTAACCATATAAAATACATTTTTGGCGGTCTGATGACAGCAGGATGTAGTTTATGGATAATTAAAGAGATAGCTCTTGTTTACTACTATTTATGAAGGTCAAGGGTCAAGAAAATCTGTTCGCATCAATTCCAAATGATAAAAAAATCGACAACTAACTGGGTATCCATTATGTTTAAATATTTCGCTGCTGAATCATAATGCTTTTTTTCTTCCTTCTTACCCTTTCACAACAGGCCTCTCTGAACTCTAAGTTACAAAAGCAAACAGTAATCAATAAAACAGCTACAAATTCAATACCACAGTCCATAACAGTAGCCTTTAATTAAGCGAAACCAAGGCATGGTTACAGTTGTATGAATCAGAATGTTTAGGAACCTTGACCCTCTCACATTTGTGTTATAAGTTTATTTATTTTAGGTGAAAGCCAACCACAGTAAAAAAAAAAAAAAATATATTATGCACAACTGTCACTCACATTTAATAACTGACGTGAATGGTATCAAGTTACAAATGAATAAATACCTCTTATTTCAGCTTTAATCTGGTTTATTTCACCGCGCAGTCTCTCTCCATCTGTCTGCACTGAGGTCATTTGTGCATTCACATTTCTAAGATCCTCATTTACTTTCTCCAGGTTTCGCTGTGGAAGAATGCCATTTTCTTGCAATGTCTGTCACTAAAACATTACTGGGTGTTAATGGAAACACCCAGTATCTTGAGAATGGAAAGGGTTGCTTTCGACTAAACTCTAATATAGCTTTTTCAGATGACCTTTCCCCCATCTAAATCATGTTGGGAATCTTAATAGCATAATAAAGATACCAAATGGTCAATGCGTTTCCTGTTTAGATTTTACTGAACCAATATGATCCACATGTTACATATTTTGAGGAGAGGTTAAGAATTTGAGATTTCATACTTACACACAACTTAGACCAAAACAGTACCTCTGAACACATCAGAGGCTTTTCCCTAAAGACTGATTTAGATAGGAAATACTGCTCATGAGATACAAACACCCCAAGCATTAGTGAAAAGTCATGTTTGGAAAAGTAGATAAAAGTTAACAGATTTACTGCAGGGATTTAAAAGAAAAAAAAAATCCCTTTATCAAGTTGTAAATACAAAATATTGGAAACTTTATAATCCAAAGCATCTTTAAGGGCACGTGCGGCAGAACTAGACCATTTTCATTAATACAGGGAACTTTGTCATTTTGGGGTGAAAAATGGGTCACGCAGGGCCAGGAACGAAGATAAACGTGGGTGTTTCGCAATTTCCTCCCTCCGTTGCTATGAAAATGCCAATTGTTTGGCCGCCATATTGGAAAATATGGATAACTTTTGCATAACTTTAAACCCTTCGATCTGGAAAACAGCAGATGGTAGGATGCTGGTTTTTGGTTTTTTTTTCATTTGAACAATCACCTTATTTAAAACAGAATGTCACTGGCAATTTCTGATTTCTTGGATCGATTTATATAAATATTTTTGTTTTAAAATGTCCTGAAAAAACATTGAAAATTTTGAGAATTTTCAACTTTAAAAATTCATAAAAGATTAAAAACACAAGGTATCTAAAAAACCCCTGTGACAATCTCAAAACAGGGGCTTGGAGACTTGCTATGCAAAATGTTGGACCAGAAAAAAGTCAGATCGCAGAGATCGAGCGACGAAAACTGTGATTTTGAGATAATTGACGATAAAGATTTCCCGATAGATGCATTTGAGACAGGGTGACCATTTCCATGTGCATCAAAATAAACATTTTGAGATAGGTATCATGACAATAACTTCAGGAATCGATAAAGGACATGTCGCCATTAAAGAACTGCCCTTAACTCATTTTACACAATTTGAGTCAATTTTACCCCTACAGGGTGCTGCACTTGCTCTTAACCCTCAAGGTCTTTTAATTAATATTCACTGGTTTATAATTATATTGGCAATATGACAATATAGAAATCAATGTCCTGAAAATGTATTTTAGCATAAAAAAGATGGCAAAAACTATCCCTCTCCCCTTCTTTTGAAAGTGCTCAGTCAACAGTTATTTGCTGCTTCAGATATCTATTATACAGTCATTTTCACAACCTCTGCCAAAGAAGGCACAATAGTTTATGACTAACTGCCATTACCAGTGCTTTGTAGTAAACTAATATTAAAAAATGGAATTAAAGGCAACTTTTCATTTCTGTTTTTAAACGAGATGAGAGGTTAATGAATCTTTCACAAAGTTAATTAAGAAAAAAAAAACACATATAGGATAAGTTGTATTCAAAACTATGTATATCCGTTAAATACTAATAAAGACACAATCAGTCCATTGTTGGTTGAATGTGCTGTGAAAAGTGCCCATTTTGATAGAACTGAAGGCAGAAAGAGCATGTTTTTGATGAATAAGGCCTGATACAGTTATAAGCAAAGAAACAAAAACACATATCAATTTAAAAGTATGAGATGTTTCGCAGTCAATGCATCTTTCATATGCTAAATGGTGTCTTCCAGGTTTTGATGACATACAAGCATCACTAGTAATGACAACACTTACAACTATAATCTGTGGATCAGAACCTTCAATCTGTGCTAATCCAGCCTGTAGAGCCTTCAGCTGTTCCTTCAAATCACCTAATCTGAAATAGTGAGACTGAATAATTCAGCACATTCAACGTAACTTGAAACAATGAGATTGACTAATTCAATTCTCTCAAGTCTTGCGATTTGAAACAGTAAAACTAGATCATTCAAACTACTATAAAACAAAAACAGCTTGACAGTACACAGTAATATTTGCTTGACTTCAATAAAATGACTCCCCTTCACCATGGATGCAAATGACTGTGGGCAGGGAGTTTTCATCAGTTCACAAATCAGCATAAGATCATCGACTTTGATTTTCTCATGTCATTCACCGGGAATAGTATTGGGCAGCTTTGTGGCAAACAGATAAATAAAAATAAAAGCACAATAAGCAAAATTTAACGAAAACAATGAGAGTTTTGAAAACTTACCGCTTATCTCTTGCCTCTTCCTCCTTCACCTTTGAGTCAAAGTCACTTTTTGCTTCCTCTATCTGAGGAATTTGATATAAATCTATAAGAAGTGTCTTCTTAATTGCTGTAATGCAAAAAAAAAAGTAGTAAACTCATTTCAAGAGAGCTTTGTTGATTTTAATAATATCTGTGGATAAAGTTTAGTCCAGCTGAATAACGTTACCTAAAGCTTATCTATAAAAGAAAGTATAATCACAATGCAAATGAAGCAAATCCAGCATTCCGATTTCAGTAAAAAAGACCTCACAATCAAGCTGGTTCTTTCTGTCTGCCAATTCATGCTGGATTGATGTGTAATGTGATATTCCACCAAAATAAAGACGTTTTGGAGAAATGGAGATTTTCTATAACTATAGACTTACATGGCTAGACTGCCTGCGCATGTCTTTCTGATTTTAAAATTTGGCAGATCCTGGCAAGCTGAGAGCACCAGTTGCCTGGATAGTTAGGGCAAATGTGGGGATGTTTACCATAGTTAC
The DNA here is from genome assembly GCA_033807755.1 of Ellobium chinense. Classification (NCBI taxonomy): domain Eukaryota; kingdom Metazoa; phylum Mollusca; class Gastropoda; order Ellobiida; family Ellobiidae; genus Ellobium; species Ellobium chinense. The sequence continues at coordinate 556,940 of JAWQUT010000395.1, forward strand.
ATGCATGATCATTAGGTTTGCTACAATTACTGAACCTTTAAATTTAACGAAGTTGCAAAGTATACTGAATATTCTTCCTCATCATATAAAAATGAACTGAATATGAAATACGGCAGCATCGGCAACAGCAACCGTAAGGAAAATATGAATAGAAGGAGCAAAGAAAAAGAAACACTTACATTAAAAACATTCATAAAAATGAATAACTTAACCCATCTTATTGTAACTCTGTTATAACGCTATCCAAGCCTGATTTCTTTAATGGATAGTCACTGATGCATAATAATAAATCGCTTTATTAGGTGAAACCTTACTGATGGTGTATGGCTTGAGTACATGTCCATGGCTGATTTCATTATCTAACTGTGGGCACTATTTTGTAATTAAGTGCTCTGTTATGTATCTGAATTTTTCAGCAAGCTAGTGTCATATAATGACTGACAAAAACAAAAACAAAAGTGTTCTCTAAACCTGTCTTCCATAAAATTTCAGAAAACAGAAATACTAGACACATCACAAATCTAGCCAGCTGGACTATTTTATGACAGTAAGATGAGACCATATACTCCAAAAATATCCCAGGAAAAGTTTGCCCTACCTCATAATGGCTGATGCGAAACAGGAAATCTCAGCAAAAGAAATGTTTCACACAGTTTAGTATTACGAGTCTAAAAGTATACATTTTTTATTAATAATACAATATCTAATTCCTCATTGCACAAGCACATGAATTCCAATAGTGTCATCAAGACTGGCCTTAAGTTCTGATACCAAGCTTTGCATATAACCTAAATTAAGTAAAACAACCATGATTGTCAACACAATTATTACAGATCAAACCTGAAAGCTGAAATTCAAATCAAACAATATATATCTCTCCTTTATTCAGTTACAGACTGGGTCGTGGCCACAGTCAAGGGATAGAATAAGAAGCAGCAGAATACCTGTTCTGATTTGGTGATCATGTGATTAGTCTGTTCTTCCAGATCTTTGGCCTTGGACCGAATCTTCTGGGACTAAGAGGGAAATCAGAGAATATGTTACATCATTACAGGGTGACACAAAAAAATGTGATTCCTCATTATTATTTCTTTGACAATAATCAATAGATATTTTTCAAACTTTGCAACAGCAAAAGCCGTAATATGGAGCATGATCATAACAAAAATTTCACCTTGTGATGCATTTATAAACAGAAAAATGGTTCTCTGAAATTAGTGAGCACATTTCAAACAATAAGCACATATCCTATGCAATACAAACAGAATGCATCACAAATCACATAATTTAATGATTCGAAAGGACATTTTGTCAGTTGAAAGACTAATAGCAAATTAACATAAAAGATTTGTTAACAATGTTTACCGTCATCCAAATCATTTACAGAAACTGATTTGCTGTGTGTTAATACAGATGTGATAGAGGTCTTTGAGTAACAATGTTAATGTATATGTGTTAAAGAAGAGAAAAAGGAGAGATATTTTTTTCTTTCAATTTCTACTGGGTGGATCCTACTTCCACTTCCATCAAGTCTTTTCAAGATAAGTTGTTCAATGATTTACAGAAAAATGCAATTTCCTTTAAATTAACTTTTTGATCAAACATGTTGGGTCTCCATCTATATGATTTTGGACTTTATTAGTCCTCAATGATCTCTTCCTGATCAGAATCTATGACAATTTAGAATTAATGTAAAAAGGTTATATTGAAATACTGCAGGAAAAATGTCACTTCAAACTGATAGGACTGCCTCATAATGATTGTCAACATCAAGAATTTCAGCCATAAATTAAAGCACAAATTTCAGCTGCAGGTTTTTAAACATACATGTCAAAGTTGATTGCTTACCAAATTGCACAGGGTATGTGGAATTCAATGAATTTTTTTAGGATGTCAGTATCAGTGGCTTAGCTATACTGTGCAAAAATTCCAGACATGTATCTTAAAAACTCTTAATTTTATGGTGAAAATAGAGGGTTCACTTTTTTTCGTGGAACCCGGTACTTAAGAGTCATTGATGACACAGCTATTTCTATGTCTCCATTGGTGGCTTAGATATATACGCTGAAATTTTGATATCAAGTACTCATTTCAAAGGTATACATTGTTATTAAGGATGCATTTCACATGTACCGATTCATTATTAATCTTTCATTTCATTATTGAGATGGACCTAAGTGTTAAAAAAACTTCAATAATAAGTATACTACATGTATTTCCTTGCACTACAGTCACATTTCATATCAAGGTTCTATAATAAAATAGGTTGTTTTTTCTTAAGTCCTCAGAGTTACAGACCAACTTGAAAATGAATCTATCATCAGTAAAGCAACCAACTGTCATTAAGATGATTTTCAGCTCAGGTGAAGCAATAAAACTGTCTAAATCCATATGAAATGTAGCTTGCTTAATGCGCTGATGATTGTTTATGACAATGAGGAACACGATATATGTCTTGGCAGTGGATTGTACTCATGTAATAGTGTATTGTAATGCATTATGTTGGCATATGGCCTAATAAAACTTTTGATAACTGATAATTGAAAAATGAAATTTCATTAAGTGGTCAGCATGTATGACTTAAAAAAAACAACATCATTCTAAAACCTCAGTAACAAATCAGAAAAGCAAATGTGTGAAGTCCCTTGACCTCTGACACAACAATGAAAGGAAATCACAAATTTGTATATAAACACAAAAAGTTTTGTGAAATTCCATACAAGATGATTACAATTCTTTCCCTAGACATGCAGTCACCTATGACAGGTGATCCCCTTACATAAACCAATATTTATTGTCAAGATATTTTTACAAACTTTATGCATTGTTTCCAAGTTAATATGCCAAAGTCGTAAGCTTGGGGCTGCGATAAAACATTTTAATAAAGATATTCAGACTACAAAGAAAACTTTTCCAACCCTGTGGTCAAGCCACATACAGCCTTATAAAGTTTTAAATTAGTCATTTGATGGTTGCCCTCCACAATATTTTATTTTCTACACTCTTTTAAGACAGAATGGGTGGTTACCATCGCACTGGACAATGATTGTCACACTCACATGGAGGGCATATTAAATAGGAAACACAATTAATAGTTGTCCCTGATACTCCATAACTTAGGCAGGTAGTCCTGATATACAGGTGATTGCCTCACCAGGTTCAACAGTACTTCTTTTACAAGGTTTCTTGGCATGAGAAATTCTCTCAAAATTCTCACCATTTCCCTTGTGCTTGTTTCTAGTTCTTCCTTTTGCCTTTGCAAATTGTCATGCTTTCTTTGCAAAGGTGTTACCCTTTTCATCTCCTCCTTCAGTTCTCCTGACTTTCTGTCTTTTTCTTCTCTTGCTCTCTCGTACTGGACTTTCAATCTTTCATATTCCTGCACAATAAAAGTCAAAGATGACATTATCAGTGTCAGAGGAGGGACAGAAATAAACAAAACAGAATATATCGTTCAGAAAACTGTAACAAAATATTTGAACATTGTGATATTTAATGTGCTGGCAATATGTTAAGTCTCAAAATAAGAAGTTCTAATCAGTAGAGTATGTTGAATGTGAAAATGCAGGCCCTATGAGTGTCAAAATTCTGATTCATCACTAGAACTGAGAAGAGAGGAATGAAGCATAGGCCTGTCCACATTCAAGGAATAATGTGCATTTCCTTTGAAAACGTGTAAAAAGAAATTCACATTTGATGTGTTCCGTTAAATATCCACTCTAAATAATAACACACCAACGTAACATTTGAACTTACCACCCATGGTCTCTTCATTTTCAGCACTTCTACTTTCTCCAGGAATGTTTTCCTATCGTTATAAGATTTAACATCTTGCTCTATTCTGGCATTTCTCTGTTTCTCCTGGTCCAACTGCTCCTTCAGATTGCTTACATCTTGTTCCAGACCTCGTGCCTCTTGACGGGCAGCCTTGAGTTTTTGATGATTTTCATACAGGTTTGCCCTGCCAACCTGCATAAAAATGAACTTTCTGAATAGCAAATTACGGAAATATTATCAGGTATTTCATTAGTCTGTAAACATTAATTGCTCATTTCAAAGTCTGCAGTTTCATATATGTTAACAAGGACACCTAACATTCTCTAAGCGACCAACATTATCAAATAACAGTGACATCCCACTTAAGTTAAAAGGGGGGATTTCTCTCACAAGATCAGTTTGATACTTTTTGCACCATTTTTCATAACTCAACAAAACTTTTGGTCACACCCAAACACCCATTCTGTGAACTGCTCAACTCAATAATTACAGAGTGTAAGAATGCCATCACATCATCAAAATTTAATTGCCAGATCTTAAGACCTTTAATGCTGTATCAGTTGCCCCACTGTTACTCACTGATCATGGAGTCTTTTTAAATGATCCTTAATGAATTATGCAGCCAGATATCACTAGCAGTCTATAAGGCAAACACAGCCACACTCAAACTCAATAGTAACCATCCTTAAAAATTTGAGGTTGTTACCATGATGCAGGTCATCTACTATGAACTGCACAACTTGTCGGTAGAACAGTGTCAAAAAGGCGCTAATTTACTTGCTCGATGCGTGTTCATGGCTACCTCATCAGAGGTCAGCTACCTGTCAGATGCTGGGTCACTCACTGACCTGTCATTAGATTTTTCATGATCATTTACCCCTCACTCTGGTGTTTGATTGTAAACTTTTATAATATTAAAACCATTTAAATAAATAAAAAACAGGTGGAACTAAACTTCATAGACTCGTCAAACACCTGGCTTGTTTAGTTTTGTAACAACAGAGAAGAGAGGTAAAGTCAGCACAATTTTCATTGAAAGTATGTCAGAAGGGGTCAAACGATGAACCATGGCAAAAATTGGCGAAATGTAAGACAAGTTATATGTGAATGCGCATTTCAAAGGGGGTATCCGTTGCAGTATATAGTAGAATGAAAGATTTTAGAGCCCATTTTTACTTGCAGTCTCTGTAAAGACAGACCAGGAAATAAACTTAGCATAAATTTACACACTTACAACATTAGAAAGACGCGTGACAATGAACATTAAGCATACTATGCACAGCAAAGTATATACAATTGCTATGAAACTCTTTCCTACTCACATTTTATTTACTTTTGTTAGGTTGATTAAATAGCTACTTCAGCCTGCGAGACCAATGATCTTATTGAAATACTGTTCATTTTTTTCTTTTTCACTTATTTATCCCCTACTTTCATGTTTCATGAGCTCGGTAGCACAACAAAGATTTGTTGAAATAAATCTGTTTAACCCGTGTAATTATCAAATAACAAGTTTAGATCTACATGTAGTAGTATGTTAAACAGTTAGTTGTCATGAGTGAAAGAAAAATGTCGGAGAAGGACAATTCACACGAGGGCTGTACCAAGGACTTTCTATTAATATCAATTTGTTTCAAAACTGAATCTAATATTTTATTCACTTCGGATGATCGCATGAGGCGACAAGTCCATTGTACACTATGCAGAAAGGGTGTCAGTTTAACAAAAGGTCACGCGTGAATCAGTTGCGATGAGCAAGTCACTTTATTGCAATGACCAAGATCTAAATACAAAAGACTGACAGAGCTGCAGCGATGTGCAGGCTCTTCGTCCTTCACTGGTGCAGTATGGGTGGTTTACTTC
>JAWQUT010000395.1:570273-592523 GCA_033807755.1 Ellobium chinense
ATTAAATCTCTGTTGTGGTTTTCGAATATTCTCCCGGACATTTTTCCTTCCTCGAAAATGTTGGTGGACGCATTGGAACGGTTACGGAGGGATCGAATATTTAACTAAAATATCACAACTAATTTTGCTGCTCTAGAACAAGCTTGATTTGGTTGAAAGTGTGAAAGTAAAGCATCCTAATTCCTGTTCAAAGACTAAACAATTCATACAAATGAGAGTAAGTAGTATGATAAGAGTTTTCCTTGCAGCCAAGCAGCGATATTATAATCGCATATTATATTCCCTAGCATAATTGGTCTATTTTGCCCGCTACATAATAAATCTAAAAACAATTTTAATGTGCCAACAGTTAATTCACAATTATCGTATTGAATTCGGATTCAACTAAAGGAACCTAAATAAGGATAGCCCAAAGTGTAGAAACGTGCTAGACCTTGCTTTCTTGCTAGAAAATAAATCTTTTTTTCAAAACTAGACTTATTCGACTTCAAATGAAAGAAAAACACTATGAAAGGGATGAATGACTATAAGAACAAGGATTGTTGGTATAACTCGGTCTCGCCATTTAAAAAGTTGTACAGTGGTTTCACTTTCGCCCAAATCAACAAAACAATATACATATATATTTCTTAGCCAGATAGATGGGTTATTGGAGAGAATTGAAATAACATAGCTACTCCTGCTATTATTTCACAAATAAACCAATGCATGTAAATGAAAGCAAGCATGACATGATTTCATTTGTTTGTCTGATGTTTTACCTGGTGTTTCCATCAAAGAATGTTTCACAATTGAATGTTCAAATTTTGACTATTCTACTGCTTTCTTACAATAGACATCTTTGAAAAGCAGTGTATCGATTCAACACGATTTTTCAGACCTAATACAATCTGCGAATTTGTATCTGCATTACAATCCACATTATCCTACCACAATACTTGAAATTAAAAGCTTGTTCTTCAGGTCACTAACAACCCAGGTGATACCATCAATCTTCGGTATGAAGTATGTCTTAAGTGTATGGAAAAAGCATTCTTATTACTGAGGTAAACTTAATATTAAGGTCCATCTGAATAATGAAATAATAGAATAATGAATCCATGCATGTGAAATTCATACTAACTTAATGCAAAGGTATACTAATTTTATGAGTGTTTAATATGGTTCCACTGGAGTCATTGTAGTCCTATGTTGCCTCCAAGTTCATAAACAAAGAATGGTAATTCCTTAATCTTTCTACCTAACATTTACCCATGCATAACATAGGCCGAACCTTGCTGAATAGATTGCTAAAGCATGGAGTAAGAACAATAATGAGAATGGTATAGGTCTTTGCATTAACCTTAAATATTACATACTGGCATGACCTGTCACATCTGTTATGAAAATAGAGATCACTTCAGGAGGAGGTGCAAGCGCTTTTACACAATCCACAATCACTACAAACTTGTAGATGGAACTCCATCCTATCTGTGAATAGGATTGATCTTCGGATTGATAAGATCTTGGCAAACTGAACATGTAAAATGAGGAAGTCAACACACGTGAATGGATAACAAGATATTTTATTCATCAAACAAGGTCCTAGAAATACCACACACTCTACTGCACATACACACTCAAATTTCTACAAAAGTGACATTATTTTCCGGGTACATCATTCCACATATTCCAGCACCTGCAATCATCATTACAAGACATACAATCTTAAATATAAATGGTGTCCCGTCTTCTCAAAACTGCAAGATGTATTCCCAAATACATGCATGTTACTGCTTTCTTTCTTTCTTTCTTTCTTTCTTCCTTTCATAGCTTCCTTACTCCAATATCTTTTTCTCCAATTCCCTGTCTAATTATCTGTTTTTTGTATTCTCCTTCTGACCTATAATTCTCGCTCCTTTCATTTTTGTATCTCTTCCTCTTCTCCCTTACTTCCTTTTTCTGCTTTTTCCCATTCTTTCTTCCTTTTTCTATCTTTCTCTCTCTACTTCCTCCCTTCTTCTTCTCTCTTTCTCTCTCTCTCTCTCTCTTACATTTCTTGCTTTTTTTACATGAACGCTAATCTCCACATTACATGAGGCTCTCAGCTACACTAGTGCACTAAGTAACTCTGATGCTAAATATACCGTGCAAAAGATAAAGATAAAGATATTCATGTCGATAGTTCTGTCATATATATACATCTGGGATTGTTCAAATGAAATTTTAATGTCCTAATTACGCCTTTTCAAATTCAATGCTTTTGTTGGCATACTGCTGTGCTCTTAACAGATACATCAGGTATGCAAACAATAATTATGTGTGTTACAAGTGAGCTTGATTTATTACTTTACTTACCAACATATATGACTTCTTATGGCTTTTCTTATGGTTTGTGATAGCCAAATGTTTACAGTGGCGCATATGTGTGTCCATCATTTCTTGGTATAATACTTGTAACACTGTAATTTCAACATCATTTTTCAAACACAGTATACTTTCCTTATTCTCATACGCTAAATATTTTAGGCAAACATTTTGTAATGCAATCATTTCATATATTTGCTTCATGATTATTATTTTTATTTCATGGGATCTATATTCAGCAAAGCCACTCTTGTTGAAAATAATAATATCTTTAAGTCAACATTTTCATAAACATCATTTCTAGTTAGTGTCATCTGTCAAAACAGTATTAAATCAAGCATGTGTGTCAATGTCAGGCACACGACACAAACAGCAATCTGTAATAACACACATGAGACAGGATGAACAAACAGCAAAATACCTCTAATATTAATAAATAACAGTACCTGAATTACTTAGAGATATAATACAAAATATCTGAATCATATTGCGATACTCTCAGTAACATATCATTTATGACAAGGAAAATACCACTGGTTGAGTTTCATGTTTTGTACCAGTCACACAGATTTTATTTAGTCACTGAGACCAGTGATTATATGGGAGACAATATAATAAACTTAAATGCCACTGCAAACAACTTCATATCTGGGTGCAGTGCACTGGTATATTCATTGCTAATGTATTATATTTTTTGTCAGTCTGATAAATCTTTAACCATTCACATATTTTGAAATTTTATAAGTGATAGTACCATGAGAGTATGCCCAATAAAGATACATCATGCTTTATGAATTATAGTATAGAAAATTAATAGAAAAATTAATCATGGAAATGCAGTGTCTGACCTTAGTAACATACCCAGCTTTAATTTAACTCTGTCATTGCTATGTTATCTCTTCCCTCATCCTAAATCGCAATTCTGTTAATATCCAATGTTCTATACAACTTCACTCCTGTATTCAGCTATGAATTATTACAGATTGATGTACTGAGGACGATCTAACTAGCATGCTTTGTAACGTTTCACCGTAGCTGAAATCAACCCGTATTTATCAATTATTTATCACCAGAGTTGCCTATCCAAAGCTCTTATATGAGTTCTCAGCAAAAAAAAAAAAAGACTGATTAAAGACTAATCTAATTATTGTACATTTTTCTTCTACAGCACCTATTCTGTACATAAATTTTTACAAGTCACATGAATGTAAAACTATATGTCCATTTAAGTAAACAACTAAGACTGGTAGTTGTGACAGGAGAGTAACATGGGACTTTTGCAGTATTGCTAAAGGCTGAAGTGTGTCCCCAGAAATCTTATAAAAAAACTCGTGAAATTTTGTAAGAGCCATATCTAAACTATTTGTGCACCAACCAACCCAAAATTTTGCATGCACCTTCCTTTTGGTCTGAAGGTGTTTCTTTTGATAATTTCTTCGCCTTCAACGGTCAGCAAGTGTTATTTTGATAATTACGTAAATTTTCTTTGTTTCGTGAATACGGTCCCAGTACGGAGTTTTTAAATGGACCATAAGTCACTGGTTTTTGCGGTTCGCCCCTGAAATGTTTACTTCCGATCCACGAAGTTGAAACCGAGCGTTTGTATCAGATGCCGAGTCAAGAATATAGTATGTACATATCCGAGTCGATCGCCAAAGTGAACATAATCATCGATATGAAAAAGAGCAGAATCAATAGAATGAACATGACTTTGGTCGTGTGAACCACCAGTGCGAATACTGGTGCTTTCTGATAGACAGATGCAAGTCCTAGACTTGGCTGTACCAACAGCAAAGAAACGTTTCCTCCCATGCACATCGTATGGGTTAATTTCTCCACTAATTTCATCATGTGTAAGTCACAAACCGACTAAAACTGGCCTTTTTGTTTTAAAAATTGTTGGACGGCGATGTTTCTGATTGTTTCCGAAATATGTAAAAAATGGATTTTCCCAAATCTAAATGACCTGTTCCAATTTTTAAATTGACGTTTATGTTCATGACGTCACTACTGCAGCCAAATTGGTGTTTTGAGGCCAAATTCCTCAAATATGGCAGGTTATTAGAGAGGCTGGCATTGAGAAAAATCAATACTTTTTAGCGTTGTTTTTTTTTCGTTTTTTCAGCTTAACCGTTATGTTTACATACAATAACGTGTGTGAGCACAATAATTACAAAAAATAGCAGCGGTGTTAATGTTGTAGATGTAGTTTGGTTGCACGATTACTCCGCAAACCGCAAATTTGCGGGTGCCGTGACTAGTTATCAGATAAAAAAGTATGTCAGATATCTAATCTGTGTCAATAATAGTAGTGCAAAATACAAAATAAAGTAGTTTTTATGACAGAACAAACTGTGCAAGGCCAACCTTAATGCTGTAAAAAACTTATATGGATGGTAGCACTGTATTTAATTTCTGTATCCTTATTCAATAAATATCAGGAACTGGGAAGTCTCAGAAAAACAATTAAAGTTCTCTTTCCTGACAACAAAGCAATAATGATTCATATTCTTACATATTACTTACATGTGATATGCTTTTTTAACACAGGCTGTGCAAATCTCAAACTCTCATGATTTCCTTTGCTGCAGGGTTAATTTCTGCAGTCCAAAATGTAGATGCAGTTAGTATACCAGGTTTGTCCCAAAAGTCTGTTTCCCTATTCTCTATCTCCGAAAATAATTAGCGGATTTTCTTCAAAATTCACAAGGTACAATTATGGAATAAGTTTATTTTCAACACCAAAAATGGTTATTTTAGTACGAGCGGAAATGGAAATATCCGTACTAGTAGACAGTCAGGCGGTGACTTCTGCTCACGCCATGGATGTCAACGTTATGAAGAATTCATTGTCATATTATGATGTTCGTGTAATCATCAAATTTATGGTGCCTCTAGGGAAAACAACGATAGAAATGCACAATGATCTCTCAGCTGCACTAGGGGACAAATGTCCATGTATTCAAACGGTCAGAAAATGGGTAAGAGAGATGAAAGATGGGCGGATCAATGTTGATGACTCTGAACATTGTGGGCGCCCTGTCGCATCTGTGAGTGAAGAAACTGTTGAAAAAGTCAAAGCAGCCATTGAGGAGGATAGACGAAAGACTGTGAGAGAGCATTCTGAAGAAATACATGTACCAAAATCTACAGTGCATGGAATCCTGACTGAGAATCTAGGCAAGAAAAAGCTATATGCAAAATGGGTGCCCCATCTCCTGACAGAGGAGCAAAAAGAGAACCATGTGCGTTGCACTCAAGGTTTCTTGAAACGAGTTGAAGCAGGAGGGAATGCCTTTCTCAGCAGAATCATTACAGCTGACGAAACATGGGTATATTCCTGGGACCCTGAACTGAAGAGACAGTCAGCAGAGTGGTGAAATCCTGAGTCCCCTCGACCTCAAAAGGCTCGGCGCAAACAGGGGTTTCTGAAAGTGATGCACATCATATTTATGGACGTGAGAGGGGTTGTATTGAACTGGCCTGTGCCAGTAGGAACAGTTGTCAATTCTGACTATTACAAAATGGTTCTACAACAGAAATTAAGACCAGCGATAAGAAAAAAAAGGCCTGGTTTGCTTGAAAAGGGAGTCATTTTCCATCATGACAACGCACTGGTTCACGCAGCCAGAAAGGTGGTTGACCTCATGCAGTCATGGCAATGGGAACTACTCGAGCATCCCCGATACTCCACGGATTTGGCACCGTGTGACTTTTACCTATTCCCAAAGATGAAGGAACACCTGACAGGGAGGCGATTTGAAGACGAGGAGGAGATTGTGTGGGAGACAAATGCTGCCCTCAGACAAGTGAGCAGTGAAGACACGGTGACATGCTTTGAAAGCTGGCTACATCGGATGAAAAAGTGTGTTGACAATGTTGGATCCTACTATGAATAGACCTAGTGTTGTTGTATATTTGTGGAAATTTTGGTGAGTATGAATTGAAAACTGTGTGATTAACAGAGTAGGAAAACAGACTTTTGGGACACACCTCGTACCTTAAAAGCTAGTCAGTACAAACATCAATATGCCGAAGAAGTTCAACATTGCGATCTTCAGAAAATTCCTTACCACATTTTGGACATGTCAGGTACTGTCCAGTATCCTTCTTCGACTTATCAGCTTTTCTACTTAGAGCTGGCATGGATAGGCCAGCATTATCACTGTGGGGGTGTTGCACAATGCCAGGGGGAACTAGATCCCCTGGAGGTAACCCACGACTTCTTGGGAGACTCAGGAAGTCTTCTGCATGACTCATTTGCTGCCTGTGAGTGCCAAATGGAACATTCCCATGAAATTCTGCCCCACTTTCTGCAGAGCTTGGGATATAGGAGGATGTCCTGTCACCTACAGATGATATTGACATTGGAACTGGTGATGGTACAGGAGATAAGGATCCAGAACCATAAGCTGAGGATGCGGATTGATTTGACACATAACTCAACGGGATTCTTGCAGGTGGCATGGCTGGCCCTCCTCTTGCTTTGAACTGAGGGGTGACAGGTGACTGGGCTTTATTCCACTGGAAAGCATCTCTCCTCGCTGGGGAAATCTGGAAGAAAAACTTTGTATTATGGGATCATCCAAGAGGTTTATATCAGTGTTGATGTAAAGTATAAGATCAAACACATTTATTATGAAAATGCATGACACAAATCCATCAAGATAACAAAATATTTTGCAAGCCCCAACATCTTCTTATAGGTTTTTATTATGCTTATTACAAACTGTGACTAGGCTTAAGAAGAAAAAAAATATCTGGTACAAAACATTTTTAAATCCCCCACCACATTATTTTGCAGATTAAACCATAGTCTGAATATTACGTAATGTTGCAAGCTTGAGACTTTGACTGTCATATTGATGTTATGAGCATAAAGCTCCAAGGTTTTACGACATGAAATGCACATGCCAAATATCACCTCTTTCTTATTTTCATAAGCTAACAATTTATACTAAATCTAATCTAGAAATGGATTGGATCTATCATTCAGCTGAACATAGGGAATTCATATTGAAGACATTAGGGTATGCTCAAATTCTTGTGCAAAGAATGTTTGTAAGTTAATTAAATAGAACATCTCATACATAAACAAGCATTTATAAAGAATCAGATTTCCCTAGCACCACATCTTTTACCTCTCTTTGTAAAGAAATTTAATATATTTGTGAAATCAGGAATATGTCAAGTGATGCACACTATATTTAGTCCCACTACACACACTATATCTAGTCCTACACACACTATATCTGGTCCTACACACTATATCTGGTCCTACACACTATATCTGGTCCTACACACTATATCTGGTCCTACAAAATGAAAACCAGTTCAACTGAATAACCTAACATTACCTCTGATGTGTTTTGAATCTTCCTCAAGCTGTCATTATCCTTCTTCAAAGCATCATTCTGAGGAGGAAAAAAACAAACAACTTTGCTTTACAGGAATTACACAGGGACGGCAGGAGCAATTGGTAATATTTCTGGAAAATCTAAGGAAAATGTTCAAACTGACAAACCTTCACTATATTTTCAGAGAATGAAAACCGCAACAATTCATGTACATGTACAGTTGAGCATGCTTCATACAGATACTGTTTGTACGTAAAGAGGGATACTGAGTACAGTATTTTTTTGTCCCACTTTTTCTTCTCTTTGTTCCAAAAATTAATTTTAGGTAATATGTATATATTAATATGCTTATTAATGTTTGGCTTGACATATATTTCTGGAATAAAGTTACCTCATTTTTCAGCTTATTGACTTCTTCCTGCAGCTGCTTGGCCCTGGTAACAGCCTGCTCTCGGTCTTTTCTCTCAGTGTTAAAGTCTTCTGTGCAAACTTGAATCTGCTGTTTCAGAATTTCAATCATACTTGTATCGAACTGTGGCTGTGATTTCCGTCGGTTTACCTCTCGACTTAGATTCTCCAAATCTCGTCTGAGTTTCTGATTTTCAACTTCTTTGGCATCTACCCCTCGTCGTAAGTTTTCACATTCCTGGGAAAGATTTGATTATATATAACATATGAAATACATCATGCAAACTTGATTAGCTTTCTCTGCGAAATAAAATAATCTATACAGAGTAACAAAAAGTAACATGGACAATGACGGTGAATGATCTGCATGAAAATGAAAATTTATTGTGCTGATAGAAGTCCAAGAAACTAAAGTGTGGATGCATATACATATTTATTACTTAATTAGACAGCTGTGCTTTCTCCTTCACTCTCACAATGTAGACTTCCCTTCGTCTGAAGGGAAGAATATAAAAAAGTAAGAAAAAAAGAGATACTTAGACAATAACATGGCTGACTGAACAAGACGAATAACAAAAAAACAACAGAAAACAGTTATCTTCAATTAAACAACTGAAAGCATTTATAGTTATCAAAGTAAATATAAAAGTCTTTTGTCTACAATTATATGAAATTTTAAAGCCAATACTCCATGTAATTTAGAAAACACACACAGTGTAGAGACCCCTTAGCTCTTACCCTATTAATATCTTCAAGTTCATAGATTCTTGCATTCAGAGAGTGAATTTGCTGTTCTTGATTATCACTATGTGCTTGCCAGCGCCGATTCATTTCGATAACCTGCTTAGATGTGACAAAAATAAACAATGGTTGAGGACACCATCGGCTTTCAGAGGAGTAAAGATATGATGATATAGTAATAAGTTAATTTCTAGTGATCCAGTGATGCCTTTCTCTCTTTCCTGGCTGATGAGCAAAGCACAAATGTCAGTGCTTACACTTCATTTCATAAAGCATCATATTATACTACAGATAAACCTCTTATTGAAACACATTATACATGGTCATGCCATTGTACAAAAAATCTCAGACATCATAAGGAATTCTTTCATAGACTGAAGATGAATGGGACTGGGTTTATATTTGTGTCAGTTTGGACACTGATTTTTCTTCAATTAATTTTGATATACAAATCCAATCCATGTTCACAGCTTTCAAACATGTCTAATCAGCGATCAGTCCTGCTGACATCTCTTCTGTACATGTGGTATCAAAATGAATGAAATCCAGTGATAAATAATCAAATGATAAATTTGATTCACTCTTCTTTGAGGGAAAAAATACATCACTTCATTATTTATAAATGTACTGCATATCTTATGGTATGAAACCAAGGAAGTTTACAAAAGAATGCTCTACCCAAATTCCATTTTTGTACCATAAGATATAATGATACCTATAGTCCCTATAACATCAGAAAATTGGCCATAGGAGAGGGATTGGGTTAAATCTGAACTTCAGGGGCTTAGACAGATACAGATACTTTTATGGACTCAGAATAGATGAGGTTTTGCCAGTCAAGTATAAAGTGTGTGGTTGTTGCTAGATGAATAGAGTTACCATCTTAGTGTGTGAAAAGGCCTAAAATATTAGGCACCCTGATTCACTGCCAATGTTCTCAAAATTTAATTCATCTTGGAGCATTTTCCTATGTGTCAAACTTTGCAGGAAGAGTTTGAATATGTGTATGTTAAGTATTTTAGCTTGAGACCCCTTGACAAGTTAACGAGGGGTGTAAAAATATATATAGCCAACAGTGGAAAATACACTGACATCATTATGTGCAATGCAGTCTAATAGAAAGGATAAAAACCTCCCCCTAAGATCAGGGGCTCGTATATAGATATTAACTGCACAAGCTGGCTGCAATGAAGGTTGAAAGCAATAGGTAACAAGATATCAGTTGGAACAGACAGACAATAAATTTGTTATGAAGGATAAAGAAGACCAGAACACAGAAGAATTTTCAAAAGCAACAATAAAACAACACCAGACCTCGCTCAGTTTCCTTTCCAAGTCCTTATATTCTTCATTTGTCTGCATATTCTGTCAAGAAAAGTGTTCATGAAAACTTCAGTAATGTTACTCAAGCCAAAAGAACTGAAGAAACTTTACTAAGAGAGCACATTACCCTTTCATATTATATAAATGCAGCTAATATACTTGAGTTTCTTACATAATAAGTGACAAACAGAGTGTATCAAATATGTGTTAAAGAAAGCTTCTTTCAAACTATAACTTCCACAGAACTACATTAAGAATGTCCATAACATTTTTCAAGGAATTTGAAATTACATTTTGAGTTATCAGCAGCAATGAAGCATAAAGTATGCAGATAACAATGCAATAAATCAAGTCCAACTAATTCAATCTCAGATCATTTTTCATTTAATCCTGTGGGAAAATATGTAGTAGTTGTTTTCCTTTTTTCATACAGAATAAAAGTATCTACATTATATGAGGTCACGCATCAGCACAGGGGCTAACTTCTAATAAATATGCACTCATTGGCATGGCAGGCAAGGACAACTTCATACTATGTATCTGTGCTTGTGCTTATGTTACTAGTAGTCTACGGATGTCATGTAACAAAATGAGAAGAAAGCAACCTACAAACAACATTAATCAAGTCCCACATGGGAAAAAAGTCAAGGAAAAAAATTTTACATGACTCAGTTTGGTAATAAACTGCAGCACAGTAAACAGTATAAGTGTGTCTCCAATAAGAGGGCCATCTGCCTGTTATGTATGAAGACATGGATTAAATAGTCAGCAGACATCGTAAACCTGCACAGAACTATCAAATGACTTCTCGAAAATAAAACGGAGAAAACAATTAGTCCAGTCAGCCACCCAAAAGAATTTCTCATTCAAAACAGTTTGCTCCTT
Source organism: Ellobium chinense (assembly GCA_033807755.1). NCBI lineage: Eukaryota > Metazoa > Mollusca > Gastropoda > Ellobiida > Ellobiidae > Ellobium > Ellobium chinense. Next base: position 581,334 of record JAWQUT010000395.1, read on the forward strand.
TGTCTTGTATGAAGTCATCCAGACATACCAGCATGTGGCATCAAGGTGAGCCATGTCCATGCCCCCAGCGAATATAGAGAGGGTGAGGGATGGAGGGATTCTCTAGGCCAGGAACAAGTAGGCGACACTTTTTTCAATAATCATACAGCTTTTCTCAAAGCTTTTGCCACTCATATCAAATCTCTTCTCTCCCAAAACAGCTACAAAATTAAAAGAATGAAATATTTGCTTAGAGCAAGTCCAAAATTTTCTCTCAAATGAGATATCTATGAACAAAACTTATTAGCTACTCTATGTTAAATGTTAAAATCATAAATAAATTTCTGGCTACCCCAACCTCTTGTATTGGCCCCAGCGCAATCAAATAAAGCTAACTCTAACTGGATCTCATAAATAATCATTTACCTTATAAACACCAATGATTTCTCCTTTGACATCATATTCCGAAACAGCACTGGCATTTTCCAAGTCCTGGTCAAGTTGCAAACACTGTTCTGACAGTTTCTTGAGAAATTTTCGAAGTTCTTCTACTTTACATGGTGCAGTATCTGTAGTCTGACATCCTTTGGATTGTGTTTCCACATCTGTATCATCATCATTATGCCTTGAATCAGAACTTTTTCTCTGGTTACATTGGTTCAGTTCTTGTTCAAGTTGTGACTTTTCAGATTCATGCTGTTCCTTGATTTTCTTTATTGCTTCTTCATACTGACTAATAATACCAAACTTCATATTTTCCATCTCTATCAGTTGGGCCTTCAACTGGTTGGTCTCTGCTTCAAGGTTTTCTATTAATGCCTTCTGAGCCTGAAGATCCTGGGGATGAAGAAATTAAAAATCTTTTATGTGCAACTGTTTCTCTCAATAGTTCTTCCACTGAGTCACAACTGTTTCAATTTGGATTTGTTTATTAATTCTGCAAATGCAGCTGAAGTTAACTGCAAAGTTGAGATTTCATTCGCTCTCACCCATCCCTTCATCAAGACTTTTCTTCCATGTGTGAGCAGTCGGGAAGTGTGTTAGGGTCACGGGTGAACACTAGGTTCGCACGTGAAAGTAGGGACAGATTCAGGCAGTAGGTATTTAAGAATTAAATTGCTGTGAAGTTAGCGTCCCTGTAGTGTAGTTGGTAACATGCTCGGACTTGCAAGCTGAGAGACCCTAGCTTGATCTCTGGCAGGGACAGAAATTTTCTTATGTAGGTTTTTTTCTGCCCATTTTCTCAAAATTGATCATTCACAGTAATTTGGTAAAATCCCTGGTGACACACTTCCTTAAAATAATATGTAACATCTGAAAAAAATTATCAGACTTAAGCTCACCTTCCTCCCCCTTAAATATGTATAAGAGAAGAATACTATACACTGATATGCCTTTCCACCCGGTTACATTTGGCGACGTCGGCAGGATGTCTCATTGGGGCCTTGGGGAAGCAGTAACAAGAGCAGGGGGTTCTGTTACCCATAGGCAGAGACATAAGACAAAGTGGGGGGTAGTATTCTAGGAACTGAGATAACCATATAAGAATGGCCTCAGGTTCATTGTGGACAGTATGCCGATGGAGTAGAGATATCATGAATGACTTCATACTCATCGAGAGCTGTAAGGTGTCATGAGGACATGACATGGATAAGCAGGGGGGAGTGTGAGCAGTCGGGAAGTGTGTTAGGGTCCCGGGTGAACACTAGATTCGCACGTGGAAGTAGAGACCGATTCAGGCAGTAGGTATTTAAGAATTAAATTGCTGTGAAGTTAGCGTCCCTGTAGTGTAGTTGGTAACACGCTCGGACTTGCAAGCTGAGAGACCCTAGTTCGATCCCCGGCAGGGACAAAAATTTATAGAGTAGGTTTTTTCGGCCCTTCTTCTCAAAACTGATCATTCACAGTAATTTGGTAAAATCCCTGGTGATACACTTCCTTAACATAATATGTAACACCCGAAAAATTATCAGACTAAGCTCACCTTCCTCCCCCTTAAATATAAGAAAAAGAATACTACTATACTGTATTGCCTTTCCACCCGGTTACACATGTTTGTATAATTTAGTGGTTTCAAGCAGCTTATTAGATTCTGGCATTATAGATTATAATCAGAATGATCTTGGTTCTGTTGCTGTTAAAATCCCAAGGATGGATAATCAATAACAATTACTTTACAATGTTGAATGCATTCCACATTATCATCTGTGTAGCAGCCAATGTAAACAGTTCCAATAAAATATGTAAAAACTGATTATTTACAGTTATGAGCACTTACCTCTGATGGTTTCTTGCTATTCTGACCCTCAGCACTTTTAAGAAGGCTACGTAATCTTGCATTTTCTCGAGCAAGATTGTCTAATGTCTGTTTAGATGCGCCTGGAACAAATAACTCAGTCTCTTCTATATTTACTCTGCAGACAAAAATACAAAAATATGAAATATTTGGTGCAGCCTGAGTTAAAGCCACCATGTAATATCCAGTGATAAGAGAATCATCATTGTACAAACATTACAACAAGAAGGAAGTATCATGGATGTCTTAACCCCAAATTGTGGCTAAGTTTAATCATACAAGCTTTTGGGGAAATGTTGCATCTCTTACGGAAATATTTGACAGGCGTTTCCCCATCCCAATCAGGTGTAAATAATACCTGGCTCTAGAGCTGGGGGTAAATTTGAATGCTGCACTGCACAAGTACCAATGACTTTGTTAGCGATTTCCTTTGAAATTTTGTGTATTTATATGCACATATAATGAATGAAATGTACAACCGTATATATGCTTTATAAAACAGTTTCTTACAGGGTACACATTTAAATAAAAGTCTTAAACACTAACAGGAATAAAAACCATTGCATCACATTAACTGGGAGATTTATTTTATATTTAGTAACAAGGCATCAACATGAACTACTTAAAGCCATACTCTTTATCTTCCAATGACAACATATTTTAAATCACTGAACTAAATGCATCAAGACTTAACTGCTTGGTATTAGTTTATTGGTGAATACTTGTGAGCACTGGTAACTGTATATGTTTGAAATTACTCAGGAAATCATTTCTTTCTAAGCTCAGTTTTCTACAAGCTACCTTCTTATCCATTCCATTATGCATCCTTTACAAAAAATAGAATGCTTCTCTTCCAGAGATACCAAGTTGCATTCTATCCATCCCTTTTCAGTCTGCCTTGTTAACCACAACAACATACTGCATAGCACTGCAGAGTAATATACAATTATTCATACCTGCTGGATAGACCATTTGTAGAGAGCCTGTTCTGGAGATTGGTCACTGCTGTTTCAAGTGCCTTACGCTGTCTAGTTAGTTTTATCACTTCTTCTCTGGATTCCTTCAGCATGAGTGCCACTGTGTCAACTCCTGCACATCTTGTCTTGTATAAGGCTAGTTGCTGTTGCAATTCTTTCAATACCAGCTTCATGCTGCGAAAGCGTTGCCTATAATTGAGAAAAAATACATGATTATGACCAAATGAACATCTCCAATCAGACTGCATCCAAAATTATTGACATCATTAGTCTATTTCCTGGATAAACTAGTGTTTTCTTGTCTTGCCTTTCTCTTGGCAAGGATCAAGCCTACTTTAACAAAACTAAACATTTAATTGTGACATGCAGGCATATTGCTAGCAGCAACTTGCAACAATCATTGCAAATTTTGTTTTTGTAAATTTTTCATGTAAGTCTGTAAAGACAGACAAAAGAACCTGAAAGAACTCCTCTCATGTATTATATTTTCACCTCATCATATGTGAGTTTTCTGTAATGACATGAACATTTACCCACACACATTCAATTTCACTCTTCCACACCTGCTTCTCAAAAGCACACATCATTTACACTTTCTTTGTCCTGAAAGTGAAACTGAAAATCTCTGCCAAGATATCTGATCCAATTCTAAATGTTAGGCATACACTGCCATGAACACTTGAGCAGTGCCTGCTATTAAGCAACTGGGGTATTTACACAACCATTTCAAACTTTTTCCCATCACAAACTCTTTCTGACCTTAACCCACTCTAGTCTGAGACCTTTACAATAACAACAACAATAATAATTTTATTGAGCTCAAACAGCGTCTGCTGTATATGAGCAAACAGAACAGTAACAATTGTAAGCAGTATGTTCACTCTCTCACCCATACCTAATTTATCGACAGCCATTCGTACATTATTCATATAATAACTCTCACTCAACCATTCAGTCGCGCGCCCGCTCAAACACACACATACACACACACACGCACATAGACACACTAACAGGTATGCTCACTCACACAGTTAATGAAGTATACATATTAAATAGCATGCTGGCGGCATGACGGCACTGCTATTTGAAGAAAAGCGGTCTTATTTACCTTACAGAATGCAATGGAGCAATAATCTCGCAATTCAAGATTTTACAGTGCTTAAAATAATCCTTATAAACTTACTCAAATTTTTCAAGCAGTGTAGATGCTGTGCATTAATCAACTCCTTATATTTAGTCATACTTGGGCGAGTTGGATAATGTTTAGGCACATATAATTTCCTTTCCCTATCAAAACATGGGCAGTTCAATATGTAGTGGTATTCATCCCCTATGTCTTGGAAGCATTTTTGACAAATTCTGTCTTCATAATCAATATCCCTATATCTCCCCATTTCAATAGGTAAGCTGTGATTACTTGTGCGGTATTTAATTACATTATAAAGTTCTGGTGGGTCTAGCAAGTTCAGGTAGACTTCTTGCTTCCACAATATTTTAGGTACTATGTAATTTTTCCCATTATTGCTGTTACTCACGTGTGCTCTACATTTCTGGATATACTGGTCTGCTATTCTGTCTTTAATTTGCTTGCCGTTAAATGTAAATATGTTTTCTTGAGTGATCCACATATAATTAAACCCACTGTCTTGCAGAATACTATGTATATAATTCAGCCATTTAGAATTATTATTGTTAAGCATGATTCCTTCTCTATACATTATTCTATACAATATATATGAAAGTTTCTCCTTTCCACCTGTTATTAATTTCCTCCAAAAAGAAATCATTCTTTTCTTAATTTCGCAAGTAAGGGGTAGCTTTCCTAATTCGCCGTAGATCATGTAATTTGGAGTGCTCGATTTTACCTTCAGCAACATTTTATAACATTTTAAACGAAATTTTTCCAGTATTGAAGAGTTTTCAAAGCCCCACAGCTCTTCCATTAAAAGACATCAAACTGTTTTACTACATCTAATAAAATATTGACTCTTGAGTCAAATTTTCTTTCACTGAACTCACCAAGAACAAAAAAAAAAGTTACATAAACAAGCAGGAGGACAAGCAATACTGGTTGTATTCCTTCTTTTAAAATTTCTTCAGAAATACTTTGGGTTCAAACATATACTTCTCCTTTTACCAGGAACGAAAATGCTCTGCCTCATATATATGTTACCTTAAGTGGTCTCTTTCTTCTTCAGCAGTTAAAGAGATGCCTGTTCTTGACTCCATGGAGAGAAATGTGTCGTTGCTCACAGATGACATGATGCCCCTTTGTTGCTATCTTCCCCTTTTTGTTTTGTGCACATCAAGCATTTCTATAAATAACAGTGCTGGAGTTAGAATCGGAGAAGAGAAAAGGTTGTTTCATGCAAAACAATCACAATTTAAAATGATTCTGTAGGGAGAGCTGGTGGTTTAGACTATTTTGCCACAATTTCATCCTTTGAATCCTGACCCTGTATTGGGAATGAGCTGCTAAAGGCTGACTACTATAGACAGATTTCCCGCCACAAGTGGGGAGCCCGATGAGATAAACAATGGATCATGTCTTCTTATTAAGTATTGTTATTGTCATGTTTAGCGACTTCTATACAGAAGTTAACCTCATAAAATTATCAAAAAAATACATGGGAGCTTCGCTGGTTAATCTGCTATGTTCTAATGATTTCGCAATCTTAAATCGTGGTTGAAATTTAAAAAATTAATATGCCATTGGCACAGCACAGTCCTAGTCTAGTCAAGCTCACAAAGCTTTTTTTAAGTGAGGGGACATGGAATCATGAATGAATATAAACATGTTAAGCTTGTGGCAGAAAGAAACATTTGCTGTCATGATCTTTAATAAGCTTTCTGTTAGATTAAGTGCATGGACTGGACTGAAAGGATTACCAACATCAAAGATTACCATCAAATATCATATGTAAGGACAATGTAGAGATGAACTAATAAATTCATGAAAGGAACTACTTTTCATCAGGGTGTAGATTCTGATTTTGGCAATGTCGAAGGACAGCACCGCAACGATAATGATACAGTTCATTTAGTCATATACAAGTCATGGACTAGATCGATATTTCGACTAAATCGGTGCTGTTGTTAGAGAAAGCCCTGATTTTACATTCTAATAATCTAATACAACCTAGGAGTGACACATGTCACGCAAGGTTCTGTTGCCAAGAAGCAAAATAAACTATAAGACAAAGCAAGAAAGTATAAAAAAATAAGTAAACAAACTTTGAAACAGTAAATATGATGTCCAAGGAGAAGATGCATAGCTGAATAAATATGCTTTTGCATACATACTGCAATTTCACTTCAAAAAATTCCAAAACTCTCTCTTGATACAATGAAAATATAGACTAGACAGATTTGTCTGATGTGGGCACTACAGCAAAAAAACTAGACTAGTGACATCATGCAGTTTGTTATGATTAATTTGATCTATAGTAGTCCAAGTTTCCAGTCTCTATGGTTGGGTACTCAAATGCCAAATTCAAATGGTTTATAAATATACATAATAAATACATGTACACACTCACTATTATTGCATACAGACTCGATATCATTCTATCAATTTATTTTTAAAGTTGATTTTAATAATAAATATTTTTAAAATAAGTGCAACTCAATAATAATCGATGAGGATGTACTTTGTTTCCATGCACAAAGACATGATATGTTAAGTTGAGGTTCGGTTGTAGACACTTGAAGGCCAAAAGTGAATGAAATGGCTATCTCTAACGACAGCACCGATGATACAGTTCATTTAGTCGTAGACAAGTCATGGAATCAGTGCTGTCATTAGAGAAGGCCAATAAAATACCATATGAAAGTATTCGTGGTGGCAGTCTAAGACAATATAAAATGAACTGCACGTCTTCCTTAAATCAAACAGTAGCCAAACTTACTTATTTAAACCACAATCCCAAAACAGGACCACCAAACAACATTGATTAGGTCTCCCATTTCTTCTTCTAGACTATCACTAGGTCTGTCCAAAGTTACATAGGCCTACTAGACGTCTACAGTGCAAAATGCTGGTTTAGTCTGTTTGAAATACCTTGAAAACTGACAAAATAGTCGGCATATGAGCTGTATCATATGATTATGATAGTTTAGTCAAACAGTTGTCACAAAGAGTCGCCGACACGGGGTTGGCCTTCCCCATGACTGACAGCATCACAAAAATAAAATAGATTTACCCGTCAACCTGTCCTACTTATCAAATCATTCCCCAAAGTAATGGCAGAATGAACGTAATGCTGATACTTGAAGCAACACATTTATTACTCTGGGGATACCTAATTTAACTACCTTTCTACCAAATAACACGTCTCCCACCACTGTAAAATTATGTTTCAAGCCTAGAAGTCAAGGATTTTCACTCACCTACTTGCTCAACACACGGAAGCAGGTCAAAGAAATTCGGGAAGGCTAAATTTATGACAGGTCTTCCCCAGATCCAAAAATAGACAGAAGGGAAGTAACTGAGTAGGCTACGCGGCATGTCAATTAGAAATTGAAAGAATCGAGTACTAATATTCCTATAGCTATAAAATGGAATGCTATTTTTTAAGTTACAATCTGAACGTATGGAGTGCCACCTAGGGAATTCAACCAAGATAATTTCAGGAATATGACCCATTTTTGTTTCATTCCCAAAGTACATGCTCATGAAAACCAACGCTCAAAGGTTACACACTCTTTTGCAGCTGGATGTTTTCTTCCCAAATAGGTTTGATTAAACCTGATATAAGCAAACTGAATAGCCTGTAATTAGAATTCATAAGGTGTTTATTTGTTGTATCATGCGAAGGAGCAGACAATCAAAGTTTTCTACCTGTTCAGTGCTCTTCACTGATAGGCTTTCAGGTCTAATCAAGACCTTACACTAAAATTTAACTTCGATTCCAAATAAGAGTCGGGTGCAAGAATCGGGATGTGCCAATCCCTGATCAAAATCCGTAACATCTTTCCTTGATTACGCTTTGGGAGGGGNGGGGGGGGGGGGGGGTAGTTCACTCCTGGAGGGAATTGCGCATCAAATAAGTAAAGCGCAAAATCTAAGATGGACAGGCTGAATTTGTATAGAAATCAGCACCGTTTCATGCACTGCGCCCATCCCTTTTTTTTTTTTTTTTAATAACCTATGAGGACCAGGAGGAAATTGTAAGGGGTATACTGTATAATATATGCTGTCCCGTTGCATGCCGTGTTTTGCCCATGTACCACGTCTGTGGTCTGGACTTATTCCTAATAAACTTCTAAAACTTGTTATAAGTTATGCAGCTAAGACCCCAGGGTAATAGAGGGGTCCATGTGTGCTTTCAGCTGAGCAACAATGACATTATCAGAAACATCTTTTCACCTACCCGCCCTCAGCTGCAGTAAGTGCACTGCTTTGTGGGGCGGTATAATGCAAGCAAAGTTGTGTGCAAATCAGTACGGTGCTCATGCTGTTGTGCTTAAGCACAGTGCAGTATAGTGCGATATGCCACCGCTCTAGTGCTCAGCTGGCTGGGATCCATCCAGGTCCAAAAGATCCTAAAACGTTTACAGCTAACAAATTAGTCATGTCTTCGTAACTTTAGCCAACCCATCCTTTGTATTTAGGAGAAGGAAGATGCTTTACAAAGGCAAAAACAAAAATGGTTGTTTTTTTCTTTGAGATTGTTCGCTCTACCCCTCTTTCCTAATCCCGGACAGGGCTAAGACACTTCACCTAATAAAAATGACTATTGAATTTCTTCGTTTATTTTCCGCCAGTAGGATTCAAAGGTCCTACAGTACATATATTGCAGAATTCACTTACAATTAAAGTCAGAGGTGAAAGTGACGATGACCAGCCGAGTTTTACAATTACAGGTTAAGCAAAGCTCTGCAAGAATGTAGGAAGCTAAGCAGATTCCTATTCTTCAGTCATCTGCCCTCATCCATTTATTAATCTGAAATAACAGTGCAAAAAATTTATACCCTCTGCGATCAGAAGTGAAATATATAGAATGTACCATTATGTTTTGTGTCATTTGTCCATGCCCCGGCCCCATACAAGTCCACCAACCACCACCCACCCACCCCTTCCCTTCGCCAGTGTCATGTTGAATAACATTTCTTTTTTAAGTAATATAATTATATGGACTCAGCTGGAAAAAGAATAATAAAATTTATCATTATGTAGCATGTATTTGTTTATTGAAATTTTGTGTACTTTTAATATGTGTGTGGGTGTGTGTGTGTGTGTGTGTGTGTGTGTGTGTGTGTGTGTGTGTGTGTGTGTGTAGGCCTAAGTGTATGTGTGTGCGCACGCGTGTGTGTGTGTGGGCGTGTGAGTGTGTATGTGTGGCTGCGCAAACAACTGGCCACCGGGAAGACTGTTGTATCAGCGTTGGCAGGTTGGCTCACAGGGTGCCAAATGTGGCCACATTTCCAGTTCATTGACTTCCTTTCATCATTTCAAAATAAAAGCAACATGTAGGCTAGTCTAGTTTTCATTGAAAACCCATACCAAGAAAACTTGAAATGCTCACTTCTAGACTGAGGTGAGAAATTGTTTTATTTTGATGTAGGCCTAATTTCTTGATAGGTGTTATATCTCCACATTTTACATTTGTGTGATAATGTTAGACATTGTCTCGAATTTTCTTTATGATGAAACAAAAGAAGGCAAAAGAGTACAGGACCGGCCTATGCTCACTTGCTCTGTTACAAAGATGCTTACTACTGGGACATTACTGCCACAAATATATATAGCTCTAGATGTCAAAACATGGGAACATGATGCTAAAGATTGTAGTCAGAATCAAGAAAGGGCCTGAAAATCAAGGCCTGCACTCAAAGCAGCTAGACTTTCTTCTCACACACTGGGCTTGCTTGCCATACGCATGCCATGTTCACGAGAGCTCAAAATTAACTAATCAGTGTGACAAAACTTTCATTTCTTAGCTACTTTTTGGCTCCTTTTTTACTTTTGATAGTTTTGAAGGCGCTTTTTGGCTTCTAAATTTTAAAAATTTAATATAAAATCTGACCTGACAATCTGGATCTTTTGCCACTTGTATAAATTTTCGCTTAACGTAGAGTGAATTGGTTTTGCAGAATGTTATTTTCTCCTATGTAATGGAGACTTCGTGTTCATAAGTTATCGGAAACAATCGTAAAATGTAGCTTGCAATGAGTAAATTCCTGGCTTTGTTATCTTTAACAATAAACTTACAGGATTTTTCACTAAATTTGCTTCAACATTGTGTACAGGCGACGGTAAGGAAAAAAGACCACTTTCTCACTAGGGAAAAGCACATGACCAGAGTGGCAATAGAGCATATGGGGGCCGATGGGCGATGCACAGCCAACCGTTATTTTTAGATTTCAAGATGTCTGTTCACGTGCCTTACCACAATTTGCTGGGACTGATTTTCTTGTTCTCCACAGTGTGGGTTAATGGAGAATGGAATACCAGAGATTTTCAAAGAAGGGAGCATAGTCTCATCAAGCCTTATCAAGGTAATGAGGATTCCAAAGACATCATGTGAAGATTTGCGTATCTAGAGAAGAGACGTCTAGTGTAGTCTCTAGTCTAGTCTTATAGAGTGACTGTACCAGTCATCGGCGTAGACCAGTCATCGGCGTACTATGGAGTTTTGGCCTCTGAACAGCAAAACTTCGCGAAACTTTCGCTCAGCTGTGAGAAAACTCAATCCGTCCGCTATATTTTTGTGATGACATCGCGTGCTCGTAGCAGACGGTGACTTTTGTTTGTTTGCAGACGATATATTCTAGCGACAGCTAGGACTCCTGACATTGCCGATCATTGCGTTCGAGGAAAATTGAAAATATCTTTAAAACTACCGAATATTTGCCGGTAAGTTTCGTACAAAGGGTAGAAAAATATGTCATCTGTGGTAAATACCAAACCTTTAGCTTGAATATTAAATTATTGCA
>JAWQUT010000395.1:592811-630497 GCA_033807755.1 Ellobium chinense
AGACTAGTCTAGTCTAGATCAAACCCCCAATCTTGTCTCTCGCGTTTCTGTTTCTGTTCAGTGTGAGTGTTTGTGATTAGACAACTTGTCAAGGCAGAGGATCCCGTCCAGTCTAACATTTCTCACACTTTTGTCATTCTTTGACTAGGAAGTGGTGTCTGGGGTTTAGCTCAGATATTGGTTGAGTGACTGTACCAGTCATCGGCGTAGACCAGTCATCGGCGTACTAAAGAGTTTTGGCCTCTGAACAGCAAAACTTCGCGAAACTTTCGCTCAGCTGTGAGAAAACTCACTCCGTCCGCTAATTTGTGTGATGATGTCATGTGCTCGTAGCAGACGGTGACTTTTGTTTGTTTGCAGACGATATATTCTAGCGACAGCTAGGACGTTGCCAATCGTTGCGTTCGATGAAAATTAAAAATATCTTTAAAACTACCGAATATTTGCTGGTAAGTTTCATACAAAGGGTAGAAAAATATGTCATCTGTGGTAAATACCGAAACTTTAGCTTGAATATATTAAATTATTGCATTGGAAAAAAAATGTTTATCTACCCTTACCCTCCCACCGGACCCATGTTCGGCGATCGGAGAGTGACCGTCTCATGTGACACTTTCTTTGTGAGCACCGTATTTACCGTTACAAAATATCCCAAGGGAGCCGTCATTGTTTTTTTTGGACGGGGGAAATAAATTGCATGACGTAAATAAGTTAATTCCTATGTAAATTTGAGCAAAGGGGTTTGTAGAAACGCTCAACAATATATTTCCCCCAATCCAAAAATATGCTTTTTAATGAAACATATTTTTGTTTGCATTATTTGCGCGATCAGTAAGGGTTTGTGGAGTTGAAATCGTTATTAACAAAGTTCATAAAATTTAAATTCATGTAATATGATCTATTTTATGTCCGTATGATTATAAAGTCTGCCCCTTCAACTTTATTTTATTATATTTATTTCTTAAAGTTCAAAAGATATCGTGTTGAGATTGGTGATTGGAGTTATTATTTCTTTGTGAACTGGCTACATCTCCTCAACTATTATGCAAACTCAACAACTGCTGCCGTCCTCATTGTCGTAAATGAGGAGAAGGGAAGGTTTGGTGTTTGTTGTCTGTTGATGTTGATGTAGATGAAGATGAAGAACGGCGGGGAGGCAAGCTTGGCTATGGGCTTTAGCCTAACTCGAACCTCAACGGGTCAGTAGTTATTATGAACAGACGTCAGGAATGCAACCGTGTAGAGTGAACAACATCAAAGTTTAATCACATGTAGTGCAGATAGAACATTTTAATTTCAGTCACAGCTTCCAGACTACCAGCCAGCCTCATGGGGGAGAATGCATGAAGAGCCTCGCAGGAGCCAGACATGGGCTCGACTGTGGCTGATGTACTCAAAACCAGGCTAACTCAAGGGGAAATTGGTGTAAAATATAACATGGTTACGGGGACATATCGGAGAGCTACTACATCAGAGGCCTCTAACCTCATTTTTTGATGCACCACTTAGGCACTGTACTGATATGGAAAAAATGGACAATGAGTGAAAGGTTAATGGAGGCTGGCAGGGTAGCTGTGCAAGTTACATCAACATGTCATACATCAAATTGTAGGGCATAGCAAGATAAAGCAGTTGTACAGATCATCCCAAGTCATTAGAAAACTGATAACCAGAAAACATGATCTAAATGTGCTGAGAGGCAGCTTACCTACTTCTGTTGCACAACATTAAGTGCCAATAACTCCGTGAAGAAATAACTGTATGTCAAAAATAATAGTGCAAATGATTTGTCTCATACAGATGTTTAAGTGACATAAGTTTGATGGATGTAGCTTTAGTGGTTACTGAGAAAATTACAGTTGAGTGCTGGCATGAAAGCACAAATTTACTACATTATGCACCACCAGCACCTTTCCAAGTTCATATACCCACCACCCTTTGCTGTCCCTAGGCCATCCCTTTCTTGCACACAACAATTGAACAGATCAGCATGGACATTTATTCATTCTCAGTTGTTTTATGTTAATTATATTCTTGAATGATTTTGTGTGTGTGTGTGTGTGTTTTTTTTATTGTTTTTGACAAGGCAAAAGATGCAGCAAGTTGTAAATAATCAGGGTTGAAAATTATAATGAACGGTCCCTGGTATATTTGTTCCTTGACTGCCCGGAAATTTCTTCCGTTCTCATCATAATGGTGGCGCAGTGCGCATCAGCCTTCGATTGGTAGTACTTACCTGAGCATAACTTTGCAAATAATGAACACAATCAAGCAAAAACTGGCAAGTGTGCCTAATTTTTATTGCATTTTATGATGTTTAAACTAGTAATCGCGCGCAAGTCCTGGATTTTGTTTCAGAGCATACGCCGATGACTGGTAGCGTTTGGCCTTAAAATGACCCAGATCGCACTGCTATTCAAAAACGATATTTTAAATAATATCCGTGTAGAAAGAATGCCAATAACCTCACAGTTTTAGGAGTAAGGATTAATACTGTTATAAAATCTAGGGTAAAGATATTCATGTCTTACTCTGTTTGCTGGAGATAAAAAAGAGATGTTAAATACGCCGATGACTGGTACAGTCACTCTAGATCTAGACTAGTCTAGATAGATTAAATCTAGTCTAGACTAGACTAGATCCTTAGAATCTTAGATGGAGACTGTCTTGTCACAGTGCAGTGAATCTCACACTCAAGCTCACCAATTTGGTGATCAGCAAAATCTGGCAAAGTGTCTGTGTCATACTCATAGACTAAGGAGAGTCAGATTTTAATAACACTAAGTCTGACTTTACAGAGACCTTGACAAAAATAGGAACGTCCATGACTCACAATAAAGTCGTGACTTCATGAAGAGCCACAAGGTAGCCTGGGCCCTGGCCTTCTCTCATTACAGCACCGATTCGATGACTGAGTGGTGAATAGTCCGCTTTCTCTAACAACGGCACCGATTTAGTCGAAATATCTATATAGTCCATGACTTGTCAGTGACTAAATGAACTGGATCATTGTCATTGCGGTGCTGTCCTTCGAGATTGCCGAATAGTCTACCCTAAGACTAAATAAACTCAGAACTGTTTCATTACCATAGCAGTGCTGTTCCAGTAGAAAGCCAGTAACGCATTTACATCAAGAAATAGGCCTAGCTTCAGCTTACCAATCAAGGAGCTCAGCTATCTCTTGGACCTGGAGGCGAAATAAAATTAAAAGATGCACATCTTTTTATTATTAAGGATTTCCCTCATATCAGCTGGTTGGTCTGATTACTGAAACAGTTTCAGTGATTGGAATGGGGATATATTGCCTGGTATCTAGAACTTAGGGAAAGAGTTGACATAAATTATAAAGTTTGGATGTTAAATATCCTCTTTTTTAATTTTTTGCTTTCTGCTTTTCTAGGCTCTGGAATGGGAGTACCAAGCTGGGACTTCTTGGGCAGTACCATGGTGACAAACAGCTACATCCGACTAACTCCTGACAGGCAGAGCAAACTTGGTGCCATTTGGAATAGTGTGGTAAGTGAATGTGTGCTTTTTATTTGTTTCGCCGTAGCATTTATACTTGCAGACTTAAGCCTTAGATACAGCCTGATCAATCATAATCAATGAACAAAGAGTAATAGGTGTATGACACTCAACACTTTTTAGTGACATCGCTCTGCAAGCGCACAGATCGAATAATTCTTACTGTCATCTTGCATGTGTTCAGACTTAAATTAATGATGAAAACAAGGTGCATATTATTATTAGAGGGTAATGAAATGCATTCCGCACAAAAATATATCATTACATGGAGCAAGCTTATCTGTGCAAATAATGATGACAGGATTATTGACAGTTTTGTGTGTGTATGTAATCTACAGCCATGTTATGTGAGAAGCTGGGAGGTACATGTCCAGTTCAAGGTACATGGAAGTGGGAAGAATTTGTTTGGAGATGGTTTTGCCATTTGGTACACAAAGGACAGAATGAAATCAGGTGAGCATCAACTTTTGATCTCTTCCACCAGAGCAATCAGTGGGGAGCATCAGGGAGTTTGCTCTGTAGAGAAGCTTTAAGTAAGAGTCAAATATGCCGCCGTAAGTGTGGTGTGAAAGAATTAATTCATTTACTGTTTTATAGGTTATATCTAGATCATGTTTTTATCAAGTACAATATGGTGATAGTATTTACTGAATTAACATTTCATTTGAATGCATGTTGTTGCCTTGGTGCAATAACCATGAAACTTGTAATTGCTCCTTTTTATTTTAAATTACCTACACAATTATTGCAACCAGGTATTGATGTATACAAAGTGGAAGTGACTCTTCAGGTCCTTAAACTTGAACAAGCATTATTTTACCTAACTGTTTTATTTTATTCTTTTCAATTTCAGGACCAATATTTGGCAGTGTCGATCCTTTCACTGGACTTGGAATCTTCTTGGATACATACAGCAATCACAATGGGCCACACAATGTATGTAACAGCTTTACTTTATCTGCATCGTTTTTGGACAATGTTAAGGAAATGAAAATGTCATTTGATCAATTTATTTGCAATGAAATCTAGTTTTACTGCTTTGAAAAATGCTGGAATTTTATTTTGTGAGGAGTTCGCTGGAGTAGAAATATTGGAGAACTTATCTGGCCAGGGAAGGAAATACAAGAGACTTTTTTAAACACTTAATTGTCGGTCTGTGTGAATGTTGCTAGGCAGTATTGGGATCATTTCAAGTTCCATAGTGTATTTTAAGCCGGCAGCAATTGAATGGCAGGAGGAATATTGTTTGTTTCTAGGCATAGGCAAGATTCTTAGTACTTTAGGATTTCTATTTTCCTTCAGCACAATCATCCTTACATCTCTGCAATGGTAAGCAATGGAAGTCTCAAGTATGATCATGATACAGATGGTACCCACACTCAGCTGGCTGGATGTGAAGCTCAGTTCCGTAACAAAAACCATGATACATATGTGGCCATCAGATATGAAGGAAACACCCTTACCGTAAGTTTACACATAGTCAGTCCATCGTTTGTAAAGACATGCTGCAGCACAAATAAATCATGGATATCTTTGTAACAGTTTATTCAGGTACATAGTTCTGGTGTCCTTGCGAAAGAAGTGAAAGTTGGTCAATCTGTTTATAACAGTTCCAGTGGCTTATGTG
The DNA here is from genome assembly GCA_033807755.1 of Ellobium chinense. Lineage (NCBI taxonomy): Eukaryota > Metazoa > Mollusca > Gastropoda > Ellobiida > Ellobiidae > Ellobium > Ellobium chinense. The sequence goes on from JAWQUT010000395.1 coordinate 597,964, forward strand.
ATGAGCTGGATTCATTTAATTTCCATTATAAATGTTCACACTATGTGTGTTGGTTATGCATGAAGTATGTGATACTGCACTGCCAGTTAGTTTCCACCAGTTACTGCTGGTTCCGATCTTGTGTTGCTGTGTTTTGTTTGTGCACAATTCTTATTTGTCTCAAAATGTTTAGATTGGCAGCTGATAACAAGACTTTTCAGTCGTGTTAATCATGTCTCTTTATGCATGCCTTAGCCTTAAGTGTTTTAGCCGCTTCTTTGGGCAAAACTGCAAATTTGTAAAGTGCTCTTAGGAATCTCATACTGCTTTCAGTACATTGGAACAATCTTCAGTAAGTGACCAGAATTTATGCATATATGAATCAACCATTTGTTCTGGTATTCACTTTAGGTGTCCACTGATATCGACAATAAAAGTGGCTGGAAGGAGTGTTTCTCTGTGTCTGGCATTAAGCTACCAGTTGGATATTATTTTGGCGTGACAGCAGCCACCGGTGATTTAGCAGGTAAGGAATTAGCTCAGTATCTGCCCAAAGCCATCTACTTCTCTGTTGCTAAAGTGTTTTTGTGTTAAAAGTTCTGTACACTCAGAGTAAATTGTGCTGGTAGAGGTAATGTAGAAGCTCATTTTGGTATTGGTGTCCATACCTAATCAGCTGATTTGACAAGCAGTGATATGAATAAAAATATTGCTGAAAAGTATTCCAAGAGAACAATATATTTCCCGCACCATACTGTGGCATCCTCTGATCACTAGCTACAACCCCATGGGTCTGTTTCTGATGCCTGCCCAAAGGTTTGATGATTTATCAGTCTTGATTAGGTCTTTAATGTTTGAGGACTTCTTAATTGGGAAATGCAAACAGTTGAAGACTTCTGAGGTTGTGGCTATAGAGCAGCATTTCTCTCTAGATATCACACTATTGCTTGCTTATTCTTGCAGCCAACAAACATGAATAGTAGTGACTTCAAGGATAGTTGGATTTATTTATGGAGTGGCACAACTTTGTCTTTTAGTCACATGATAGTGCTGTCAGATCCACCAATGTTTTTTTTTATTTTTTTAAAATTATTCCACAGCATATTATATTTTGTATTAAATGTGTTTTGATAATTCTTTTTCATCTCAGACAATCATGATGTTATTTCTATCAAGTTTTATGAACTGGATACAGATGAATCTGTAAGTTCTTATTAAATGAAAATTGCTTGATTATTTAATTTGTAGAATATCTAAAGTTAAATATGAAATACAATAGAACTCAATCATAACAGAATGTTTGGGACTTCCAGGTTTGGCAGTTATAACCATGCACCATTGTTTCCAATTTGGGATATTTAGACAAGGACAGTAATCTCGTATAGATTACGCTGACTTTCTTTTTCTGCAGGAAAAAAAAACCCTTGTAAAAAAGTTGGGGACAGGTGAACTTGCCTGTATTGACTCGAGTGTTGTGGTCAAATTTTTTTTTTTTTGGAGACCTGGTGAATGACATCCTGTTGATACTTGGGATAGTTTAGACAGAAAGATAAGGCCTTGAATTTTTTACTTCAGTAGCGGGTCAAGATGAAATACTGTACTTGTGTTGTTTCATCCATTGATCTCTCTGCATCAGTGTATTGCTTGTTTGTTCAGCTAATAAGGCTAATATGCCCTGTCAGTGTTAGCAAGCAACCTACAACAGCAGCAACATATAACAACCTGTTGTTAGACATCTGTGTTTAATCATTTTACATGCAACTTCTGCTGAAATAACATACAATAGCTTAAGTAAAACACTGAGTGGGGCCTGCCTTAGATAAAAATGACCATCCCAAGACTTTGTTTATCTGTCAGTCATTGCAAGCTGTTTACACATAAACAAATATTTGAGCTTGCTTTCATGGCCACATCAACTGTCAAACCACACCTGTCCTGCGAGAACTCATACTTTAAGTGAGGCAGTTTAGTCATAACAACCAGGGGTTTGACTCCTCCAGGCCCAGTATAATGAGACTATTATTACAATAACAAAGAAGAAAGGAGTAAAGGGACTTAAAATTCCACTATTCAGGTTCCAGTTATAAACGAGTTCCACTGAACTTCATGTTATCAGGAGGAAGATTAACAACCCAAAAGAAGTGTGAGCACCAAATGATAACTTAGAATGTTGATGGCATTGAGACTGCCAAATGCACCAGAAAACAGCAGGCTCTTTTTGAGCCAGGAGAGGTGCAAAGAAGGCTGAAAAATCATGAGTCTGTGTAATTTTGCACAGCTGTGAATTGAATGATGGGTGTTACTGTTAAGAAAACACTTCAAAGTTTCAGTCATGTTTACCTTATTAATGTCAACTTAACATTTTCTTACAGAAATCCAATACTCCTCACTACACTGGTTTACCAGAAGCTATGTCAATGGAACCACCACGAGGTAAAATTTAATATTCTGTGGAAGGTAGTTTAGGTCTTTTGAACTTACCTCATATAGCAGCCATATTTACACTACAGTATTGCACTGTAAAAGGTGATGCGCTCATGCAAGTGTCCAGTACATCCTAAATGTCCTGTATGTGAAGCAAAAATTTACCCATTCCTGCCCTCTGCATTTCAAAGACCTTTACTCAGGTCCTGCCTATTCAGTGCAAGGTCCCCTTCACAGTGTAAGCAATGTGTTTTACTTTTTTCTGGCAACGTGTCTCATGAGATAACAAGATATTGTGGACTCTTGGTCTTTTGCAACTATGCTTTTCATTTCGAAAACCCAAATTGTGTATCATCAGTAGTTGATTTTCATATATAAGTACAGTATATACAGTGGGGCACACTTAATATGGACAGGAAATAGGGATACTGAGTACAGAGTCCTAATTTTTTCTTCTTTATGTTGTTAGTGATCATTTTCATTAAATGCATACACAAAAATCCATATGCATGCATGCTAAATAATTATGCTTTCTTAATCCCATTAATCTCTGTATGATGGTAATTTACACATGCTTGACACAAATTTGGACACATTATCAATGCACCAGCTGACCACTGTAATGTCTGAAACTATTCATAATCTGTAACAGTCCATCATTGTGAACTGAATAAACATAACAGTTCTGCCATTTCCCTTCTAGTGGGGGTTTAAGGGTGTTTCAGCAAATCAAGCTGACCATCTCCTCCCTCCAGACTCTATAGTGCACAGACATGGCAAGACAATAGTGGAGGATTATGATCTTCACATATCGTCAGCACAGAAGTGGGAAGCTGTAAGACTATCACACCATGTCATTCTTTATGAGTAGGCCCACTGCACAAGAAATCACATCCTTGCAGAATTTTTCACGGTTATAGTAATAATGCTTCCTTCTGTTGCTGTTGTCACTAGGAGTATGAAAAGGTGCTGTGGCCAAAAACCTTTCTCTTCACCAAAAAGGGTGTGCAGCAGTATGATTGCATCGGTCACCTCTCAGTTACTTTATTCACAATGTCATACATTTGACAGTCCTATTAGTCACTGGTAGACAATTCTGATCACTCTGTCAACCGTCTGACTTTTCCTTCACTCCGTTAAGTAATTTCAGTGAGAGCTAAATATTTATTTGTCAGTTTTAATCCTTTCATCACTGATCTTTGAGTTTGCAGTCCCTGAGAGGTTGCGATTATCTTAAGTGAATTTAAATTATCCAATGATTTTATATACTAAATTAAAAACACTGTTCCATGAGGATTGTTGCAATTACGCAGATATGACTGTTAAGCTGAATACATGATACACACATGCTCTTCCATCACTGACAAAATTGATATTTTGATTGTTCCACATTTTTCTTATTAAACTCCTGTCATGCATTTACTGTCACATGTTTTTCTTTGGTAAATAGATATAGCACAGTGGAACTCTGAAAACAAAAGAATTCTTTCACAAACAATTGAGCATTTTGAATGGAAATGTGCCAAGCAGAGAATTCGTTTAAGCAGTGATTGTATTAACAGAGTTCCACAGTACATTGTTGAGAGACCAAATCTACAGTAGAATGATGATTTTCAGTGCACATAAAGATTTTGACAACTTGTACTCTTACGTTAATGGAGAAAATGGTCAAGCATTACCCCTTGGTTTATTTTTTCTGCTGTAATATGGCTTACCATGACAAGTTTCATCATTTTCATTTCAGATCGTGTGGATGATACAAAAGGAACTTATCTGCTAGGCAATCTGACTGGCTGGAAGCTACTGGTCATTATCATCCTTCTGATTATAGGTATTGGTGTCTGTGTAATGGTGGGCATCATCATTTTCCAAAAACAGCAAGAAAATTCTCGGAAGAGGTTCTATTAGAGATCATTCCAGTGATTTATCGGCCTGCTAAGTTTTGGTCAACAGTATGTTTTTTGTCGTACGAGGAAAAAAAGCTCAAATTCAAGGATACTTTCAAATTTGTCATCAGCCCTCAAGAATCCTGTGTGATGGCTGGTTGGTTGCATTTTTTTTTTTTTTTCGGGTACGTTGTTGTGCCATTATATCAGACCAATTAAAAACACTCTTCTGTGGACAAAGGATACTGAACAAGCTTTTGAGGATATTTATCAGAGCCTTTATGCACTGAATATGTTTCATTTAATATTGTAATTGTTTCCAATGCCTGCTGCAACAGGTCATGTAGTTAAGGGTCAACAGAAAAAAATTCAGACAGTTGGAAGAATCTTGTTTTCAGAGTCATGAGGGCATGCACTGACTATCCTCTCACACTCTGAAATAGAATGCAACTGATCTGAAGCATTCTTACCATTTTACAACTATTCAGCACATTCCATAACACTCACCCCAGTGTGAACTACAACATCTGGGTTTGTGAACTAAGCAGAGCAATGCTAATATTTCACCTCTTCACATAAATAACCCAGGCATGCACAAAAGAGAAGCTGTCTCAGATTGCAGCGCAAAGTCCAGGCTAAAGGAAGGTTGTCAGGGTATTGCTCTACCTGCCTTACCTTTTTATTCCCCTGTGCTGCAAGCTGGGCTTTGGGCAAAAGTAATAAGTAACTGGTAGCCTAGTGTAGTACAGATGTATGCAGGGCTGGTACACAGAAGTCATCAATAGATTTCATGTTCCCATCACAAATGGATCCTCATATCTTAGAAAAGTGTTGCCAAGGGAGTGGCAATCGAGGAGACCTGCAGACTTTGTGTTCTTCTCCCCTTTTCCCTTCCCCTCTCCCTCAAAACTATAATACATGCTGATGGAGTAAATGGTTGTAACTTCAAGCAAAGCCATATTCACTTTCTTATGTTTATGAACACATTATATCATGCAAGTCATCATCTGTAAATGACAGCTCAAATTTTCTGATGTTGAACAACAATGAATCTTATCAGTTTTAAAATGCTTGAATGGTTTAGAGACAAGTTTGGTAATTTTATGCAAGTTTTGAGGAAGGCATGTGACAAGAGAAGGAAGATTCTGTCAGGTTTAATCAAATTAATAATTAAATGTTGAAACAAACAGATGATCAAAATGAGGAGATTGTATGGCTATCCGGCACAGACTATTGCTCAAAACTGTTGCAGACCTGAGCTGTATGTCTTGGGAGTTAGGTTTTTTGGCTTTTTTTTAAACTTTGAATTCATATTTTGATACTATAATATATTTCAGTGCTTTACAGAGGATTTTTCTTTTTTTTCAACACTATGTCAACAAATGTATGTAAGAACAGATTTTCTTTGTGATTATCATGTATTTGTGCTTCCTGATGACAGATTAGCAGAGGGTATTCTGCGAAAATTTGACAAAAATTGTGAATGAAGAGCTACAAACTGCTCCTTACACATTCACACAATATACTAATTCCTGTTATCTCATTACATGTTAGTTGTTTTTTTTTGTATTCTTTGTCTATCAAGAGATCCACTGCTTCATATCATGAAAAAAAAAATCATAATTGTTTTTAAGGGCATGATCAGTTAGTCATCATCATAGAAATGTAACTGATGTCTATGCTGTGTGCCAAGTTTTGTCCTTATTCTGATTTTTTGGTGTCCTTTCAATATCCTTAAATTTGAAATTCATTTTGATCCCATACAAATTTCTGAGAGATTAGTGATTAGAAACTGATAATTCATGAAAACCACTGCTGTATTGGGTAAACTGTGACATGTTACATATGAAGAGAGAGAATGCATAACAGTAAACCATTTCCAAGAAGATATAACACTCAGATAAGGAACCGATTTCTCAGTGATGAGACTTTTCATGATCTGCATAAAACATACTGCCATTAGTATTCTTCACAGTTTATTGAACTGTTGGTTGCAAGAAGTAAGATCCTGTGGTCTTTCAGTGTGTTCATATTCTAATTTCCATCATTATCTGTCATACAGATAGAAATGTTCATAGTTTATGACCTCAGTCCAAATCACTTACTGGTGAAACTTGGTTAACTGGAGTGAATCTTTCAGTGTTTGTCTAATAACAGTCAAAATGATGGTGTAAATCTGTCACAAGACTTCATGAAATCCCACATTAATCTTACAAAGAAAGCATGATAGTGGCATTCCTTGAAGTTTTATCATATTCTCTGTTAATTAGCCTGTCCAGTAATGATGGTGAACTTCAAGTTCTGCTGTGACAGTGTTGACTCAGATAAAAGTTTCTTTTCTTGACAGTTTAAAGCAATATGGTGTGTGTGAAGGTGTTCATGGCAGGAGGGTTTGAATCACCTTCATATTTTATGTCTGTCTCTGGTCAGATGTTGATAGTTGTATTGTCCATGCAGAAATCTGTCGCCAGTTGGTTGTGTGTGATGTGGCTAGTTATGGTTTTTATAATTTATTCATTGCTTACATGATCGTACTTTGTTTAATCCATTTTACTGAGGTGCTCCTGCATAATTGTTATTCCTTCATACATCAGGAATCATATGCCATGTAAGGAAGAATATCACATCCTGTATTCATACTACATTGTTGTTTTATCATCAGAAATCAAAGTCCTTGCACATCTCATTCACTGAAATAAGTTTACAAAGTTAAAAAGTAGAAATTTTCAAAGAATCTACAAAATGTACCTAAAGGGTAACAATTTAACCAAAAAAAGAGTTGACATGTTCAATGGTAGTATAACCACTAGTTGTGCATCAGTGTATAGGAATCATAAAAGCCAAAAAAAAAAATCATTATGTATACATTTTGCTTTGGAGAGATATTTTTTTTTCCCACTAGGTGTTCTGATGGTGCCATGCTCTTTCTTTGCGCAGAAATCTCCATACAGCATCTATTCAAATTTCTACTTAATTCTTCAGTCGGGCTTGTAAACTAGTCTTTGAATGGAGAAATGAGGTGTTTCAAAGAATTTTTACCAATCTTTATATGTGCTGTGCTTGTCTTTGCTCAGTACATGTCACTCTTGACATGGGGTTTCATATCTGGTTTGTCTGATTGAAATGTTATAAATCACTGACAATGTTCTCTATTTTGTCCTTTCATTTCATGCTTTCCATCAGCATTTATCCCTTGACAAAGACCTCAAAGTAATTCAGATGTGGTTGAAAACATATCTCATCACTTTCAATTTTTTTAACATGTGATGCACATACAGATGTATGGTTTGGTAATAAATGCAATAGCCCCTCAAAACTTTTGTGTCTTTCCTTATAGAGGTCAGGGAAATGGGTTGCTTATTTTTAGTTAATGAAAACACTTTGTTTCGCTCAGAGATAGTATTTTCTTATTCACTCACTAATTCCAGGAAAATGAATGTAGCTATGTGTGTTTAAAATAAGGATAATGAGACTCATGAAACTTTCATATTTATTTGGCTGTGATAACCACATTAGGGTATATAACTGTAATAAGAGATGGAATGATTTGTACAGATGATAGAAGATGCGTGGATAGCATAGAGGAAGATCTAACAGGATGGGAAGTGTCTTTTGATTTAAGGTAAAGGAATAAGATCTAAATCATGAAAATCAATTTGGAATGGGTTCCGGCAAAAATGCAGGCACACATAGTCCCTTTGAAATTCATTCACTGAAATTAATGTGTAAGCAGTCTTGGGGGTAGTACGCCGTATCAGTGCAATAGAGAGAATAATTTCTGATCTGAAATTAACTCTGACATCACACTAAAACTGGGCAGTTCGGGCTGGAGATGCTATTGTATGGCACACTCTGTTGTCATTGATTATACCAGAAAGTTTATTTCAGATGCAATGTCAGTTTGCTAAGTTTACTGCAAATTAGATGTTATCTAGTGTTTGCCTTTAGAGGTAGGCTTAAGCCCATATAACTTATTGCTTGATGAGAAAATATGAAATTCTTGGTTCAGAATTTACTAACATTTATTTGCCTTTTTCTTTATTTAGAAAATTAATTCATGAAAAGTCTGGATTTTTAAAAAAATATTATTATTAAGACATCAATTCAGTTGTTCAAATCAAGTTACTTTTCATCATGTTTGTAACTCTTTTCAATTGATTTGTGTGGGCCTTAACAGCTAAATGGTATGTCCTTACATCATGGTGTATGAGGAAAAAATAAATAATGTTACTACAAATTTGCATGTGATTTTGTATTGAATGCTCTGTGTGTGTTCTGTTGAGAGGTTGAAAATACAGAAGCAAATATTATGTAATGGCAAAAAGCACACATATCTTTTGGTGAAACACATTATTTTATTATAAATAAATGACAGACACAGGTTATAAAACTGAACATGTCAAATGAGAATTTTTACTTCTTATGACCCGCTGTCCGCATACAAACATTTCATTGGTTGATGGCAAACTATTCAATCCCTGAAAACTTACTTTTAAAGATGTTACACTTTGAAAGTGTTTAACTATTCTGAATAGGATCGCCAGTTTATTTGTTTCAATAAATCTTGTTTTTGTATACTGAACCCTCAGTTAGCTGTGCAGAGAGATGGCAGCAGCAAGGCCACATTTAATCAGTAAGACTGTTCACCATGCATAGAATTCATCACTGTGAAATAATAGACTAAGCAGGGAACAAAAAGAGTTTACCCTTTTACAGCAAGTTTGTACTTTATGGGCATAATGCTCTTGTGTGATAGTGCAGTGCAACAGAAAATTAAAAGGAAATTGGGCGTTGTAGTCACCATTTTATCGCAGAAATGAAATTTGTCATAAATACAGATGAGGAAAACTGGAGGTAGGACTGTTTTGATAAACTTTTGTTTTAGAGAAATTATTTGAATTTTAATAAGTCCTTTATAAGACAGTACGCTCTTGATATGTCAGAATATGTAAAAAGCAAAAATGGTGTTCTCAGCGATAGAACAGTTTGCCATAACGGGACAAGCTCTCTGCTCTGAAATAACATACCACATGTTTCTCCCTATTCCCAATAGCAATCATTATAATGGCAATTTAATTTCCCTGCATGTATTCATGTAAAAGCAAATTCAATTTCTTTTTTTGACATCTCCATATCTTATATCAGTATGTGTATATATATTTGTTTGAAAACTCGGGCACAATGAAAGTGCATATATATAAATTTATAATAAGCTTAGCATGTGTTTCACTGTATGTAATATACATGTTAAGTTTGCTAATGTTATGTTAAACATTAGAAAAAGGGCCGAGGAAAGATTTCTACACCATTTACATCAACAGAACTGATAAAACAGCCCACTGCTCTTCCATTATAGGTTGTGGACAGTGCCCTTTTCTGATACAGTACATCTGACCCGCAAAATTGTGCACCAAAGTGCTAAATATTTGTCTTTCTCTATTGTGGGTGATGATCTTTTGAACACTTTCATCTCAAAATACACTTAAAGACTTATTATTTGACCTTCAAATTTCACATATATATACATAAAATGCATAACATGTACTGCATATTATATAAACAGAGGGATTTTGTGTTTCAATGTTTCATTCTTCTTGTAAGTCTTTGTTGAGAGACAGCCTTTTTCCATAGTTCCAAGTAACTTATACTTGAGACAGAAATATTGACCACATATCTGTAACTATGTGCATTGATATGTCTTACTGACACATGTGTGAAATCTGAGGGGGGTGTAACAGCTGTATTTTGAGAACAAATGTTTAAAAGATTACTATTTAAATTACTACTCTCAACAGAAAAAAATAAATATTATTTAGTGTTTTGGTGTACAATTTCGCATGCAAAATATGCAGCATTAGATAGACCATGTAAGTGCACAATAATCAGCAAGGGAAGAGTAGTGGACAACTCTAGATAATCAGGTGCCCTTGGTTATATTTTTTTTTTAAATAAGGTCCTTCAACAGTTCTCTTTAAGACATGCCAAGATGCTTGCAACATGTTGGTAAACGAACATTCTTAAAATTTTGCATATTTGTCTTTCTAATCTGAGCTCAGTCAACATTCTTGGAAACTTTAAGTGGCTAGACTGCCCATTGATTTTAGATTCATTACTGTGGTGCATACTGATCTTTTTATTTTATTAAATAAAGTTTTTACTTCACCATTAGATAAAATATGTAAGATACATGTATGCATATGTGATAGGGGTTTTCAGTATCTGGATCACAAGAATCAGAGGTGGGACCAAGAGAATGGGCTGTCTCTCAAAGAGAAGTAATGAGAATTTAACTCAGAAAAGTGGCATGGTACTTAGAATAAAAGAAAAGATATCTAGCTTGTATCTAAAGACTGCCCAAGTTAAGATTTACGCTTCCTGCTGAAAGCTCATATATTATGCAGAAATAAGTTTAATTGGTAGTTCTAGAATCTAGGCAAAAACTGTCAACTTGTAAAGAAGAATAGGCCTGACATATCAGCAGCAACATTAAATTTCACAATACTCTGTCCAGTCTCTCTCATGCTAATACAGTAAGTAATACCTTACACAGACAGCAACGCCCAGTAAAATACATCAGTAAAAGTATGCGTATGTATGCTTGTTACAAACAGGCGTACTAGCGAGAGATAAAAATGGCACCACTATTACAGCCTCACAATTGAAAGTATTCTGTTACAGAGTGCTGTAATCTTTCTTCATTTAATGCATGAAATCATCAAGGAAGAAATGATTGCAGGATAGGTTTAATAGACAAAGTACATGCAGTTTGTCACTTTGCAGTTTTCAAAACTTTTTTTCCGTGGTATTAAGGAGTATTTAGTATTAGTGAGTAGTGGTTGTTTTGTTGTTTTTTTTTTGTTTTCTTTTCATACATTCAATCAAAATTACTCTCTAACTGTAAATAGTGCCTCAGTCACTGGGCAACTTTGAAGACCAACACTACGAACTTTCTGAAACTGAATTTTGTTTATATAAACAGTAAATAGCTATATTATCTCCCTTATTCCAAAATCAAGTCAACAGAATGGGGTCCCTGCTATACAAACAAATAAAATACTGTGTGGTCACCCTATGTGAAATTGTCGCCACCATCCAGGTAAACCACAAAGCTGCTATGTTGTGTATTTATTTGATCATGCAGTGAAACAATTGCACTTAGTTTGTGATACGCAAGAAATGGTAATCAAATGATGTATGAGATAAAACACACCAACACATACTTTCTACTTTACGTCTTATATAGGAGGGATGTTTATAACTCTCGTTATTCTCATTCTACTCCACCTCACAGATTTGTTTGAATGATGATATTGCATTAATCTGACACTTGCGACACAAGAACACAAAATTATAGCAAAGACTTATGTACAATGACGCAATAACAAACATTTCATATAATGTAAACATCATACATTATATAAACAAAAAAATCATAAACTTCTTAGATATAAAACACAAATTTTTTAGATGTAGAACAAACGTTTCACAGATTTAAACTTCATAGCTGATATAAAACAAAATATTATGTAGATGTAAACTTCAGAATCTGATTTTCTGAACAGGATACCATACCATAAACTGAGTTTGCTTTCCTCCACGTCGACAAAAATCATCATATGACGCAGTAACAGGAGTTTCAACATGTTATTAGTTTCAGAATTAGACTGTCTGAAACAGAAAATATGTTTCTTCCCATCACCTATGGTGTAAACAATGCAGCCTGGTCGGTTCACATACGGCGAACCGCATGCCCATTTGAGGCTTTATCAGAAGAATTTTTTTGCAAGAGAAGAAAGCACATGTACATCAATGGACTAGGTTTGAATAATTTCAGTCAGTCGAACGACATAAAACGCCAACCATTGTCCACTAACTTGAGGGTTGCCAAAGTTTGGGAAGCCCTGCCTGCACGGGGGTGGGTCCAAAAGTAACCGGCCTGACTATGAAACAATAAAGAAAATAGTTTCAAACTTTGCATACAGCTGATTTCTTCTCATATGACAACTTCCAACAGCAAGACATTCCTCCCACTTCTTTTCGACCCTCAAAAGTCCTTGAGACCAGAACACCCTAATCTTGGAGGACAGCCACTGTTATGATTCTGCAATGACATCATCGCGGTAGAAATTGTGTCATTTTAGTTTTTTAACATTGCTGACTAACAGAGAAGTCTGACTGAAACAACTCAGTCGAATAGGGTGGATGGGGTAACATTGCCATGTTCAAACTGTTGTATGTCATGGTGAAGTGGACGGGGGAAGGGGAAGAGGGGGAGGAGGAGGGGAACCTGTGGTTGGTGTGATTGAGCATTGTCTCTTTAGGAGAGACTTTTTTTTTAATCGCCTCAGTGCTCTCTTTCTGGCCACAGCTTTTTCGTACTTTCAAAAGGTTGGAATTACGATGGCCATAGCATTTCAGAAAACAGTACACAATGCCTTCACCAGCAGATAGTATGATCTTTGGTTTGATATGAGAAAATGAGGCTGCGGTTGTCACCGCATGCTTAAAACCTTCGATGCTGGGTCATAATGATAAAATACAGTAAGTGGCCGTATGCAATATCCTTACGTTAGTTAACGCACTGTGGTATCCACAGTTGTCACCCTTATCATTCCTTTCAACGGGTAATTACGTAACTCAGTGCTACTGGGGGAAAAATGGAATTTTTTTTTTTCCCGAAAATTTGCAAGCATAGTGTGTGAAAGCTTGGCTGTTAACAACTAAATGCTGAGTTTCAATTCTGTGGCTTAACCCCTTTGTCATAGTCAGGCCATTGACTTCAGAACCCACCCCGTACTTATCAAGGCTATGAAAGACCACCATCGGTAACTCTTATAAATTTGTAAAATATCATCATATCCAAATGTTAAATCTGACTGAATAAAAAATGAACAATATTTACACAATGACTCATCTTTGCCGATGACATACATGTATTCAGATTATCATATGAGGAATAAACATAATGTAGAAAACATTAATAACGCCCTATCAACAATGAATGTAATTTTGATACCACGAGTGAACTAGCAATGGTTTTGACTGTAAGAAAAGGCGTGACGGGTTGTGGATGATTTTAGTGCCCACAGTAAACAGGGAGGCCCATGGTAAAACAGTGTGTATACACTTTGTTGAAATCGCCAGTGGAAGTGATACTGAAACAAGCATCAAGTTTGACAACAGGCAGTGATACATAAAGTAGTTTGTTTTCCAGAGGAAGATCCATCACAATGATAAGGCACTGATTCTAAGCGAACATGACATGACAGCACTGACAGGCACTTAGTTCATAAACCATTAAGAGCAATACCCTCGTGACCACAGTTGTGAACAGAATGTGAACATACCTTGATCTTAAAGGATTATGGTTTTGTGCACGCGCAAGCAGCTCAAAATACAGTGTCGTTATGGCATGCATTCAATCGCCTCGTAAGTGTCTTTTCATTTTCCTGCGGAGCTTTCGGGCAAATGATCTCCCCTCTCTGAGTACGGAAGTGGAGTTTACTGCCACTTGCACGGGCGTGAGTGTCTCGTCAGTCGGACAGGATCCATCCGTCACGCTGACATCATCTATGGAGATGTCACCCTGGTATCCGTTTTCTGCAATACCTTCAAATGCAATCTGTAAGTAAAAGAGAAAAAAGGTGTAAGACACTTGGGGAAGGAGGTAGGGTAGGAAAAGAATCACTGCTACCATGTTTCACATGATTGGAGAGCGTAGCACATGCGCCATCTTAATGAGGTAGTTTTCCTTATGTACGTAGATTGTTCCTCAGTTAGCCATTACATACCCTACTGCAGTGGTCAAAAGAACGTTAGACTCTCAAACTATGCGCTGTTTACCTACTCCATTATCAACTGTGGTGCTGACGTAGAAAGGTCGGGTTGAGACAGGTGTGATATCTCCCGGTTGCCATTACGTAAACGCCATACCTTCATTCTCAGCTATTTGTTTCATCCTCTCAGTATTTTGTCCATCCATGTCCTCCATTAAACTTAAAGACCGGCCAGGGGTACAAAAGCAGAGGAAAGGCATGATGGGCCATTTCACGAACTTTAATTATATTGCATAATAATATTTCACATCGCAGAGCTTTTTCTTTTTTTTCGAATTTCACGAGCATATTGCATAGAAATTTTGTTTAATAGCCCTCTTAATGTTACCGTACGGTAAAGAAAATTTATATAATAACGCCTAGTATTTTAAATGTGAAAGCAAACTCATCCAAATCGAATCCAATGTCTACGGCCGTTTGTAGATAGGTTTGCCTTCCGATGGTAAGGACCGGATGGTGCAGCTTTAAAAGAGGTGAGGTTTACTACTTCGATAATCTTGCGCCATTATTGTCGAGCGTGCAGGTTTAATCTAGACTATGTATTTTAAGGATAGTGCATATCATGGGCGCCTGGCTGCAATATACATGTCCGGTATGCAGTGGTGATAATTAAAGGGTCGAGTCATCAAATCCGAAAGCATAAACCTCATAGAATAAGCAAGCGGGCCTATGTCCTCAGACGAGTGTTAATCTGGGTAACTGGACGTTAAGTGATCTTATCATCCCCCTAAAGCTTTGTCGGAATCCGCACTGTATCCAAGAGTGCTTTAACTGCGGGGTGATATCTGATCTATATTACTCTTTTCAAGTGAACTTCAGATTCCATAAATCACTTTGGATAATACTTGCAGTTTGTGACCACCTTTGAAAGTTCTTCATGACAAGTTTCATCGGCCCTAACTTAGTAGTTCTTACCGTGCCTTCAAGAGGCTATCACTCCTTAACAAGTTGTTCAGACGACAGCAGATTAACTATAGTATCATGATGAGGACTGTAAATCATTGCACCATGATCAGGACTGTAAATACCACTCTCCTCTTCTCGATCCTCAAATGCACTGAAAATCATGGCCAGGACTGTCAAACACAAGGATACACAAGCTATGCAGTGAAAGATGTTAGAATGCTTGTGATCAGCATATATATTGATAGCGGCACTGTAGTGTAAGCTATCCAGGGAGTTGAGAGAATCCTAGAGTAATCAGTCCTGCTGGGGTAAAAATAGTGTGAAGTCACACAAGCGGGTCTTAGCCTGGAAACGAGACTTATAGACCGCATTATTATTTTATTATTATACTAAGCACTGTTAAAAGTGCAGAGTACACTGTTACTTATATTTCCTGGCTGATAGCACGGAAGGGGGTTGGAACCATGGCGACGATCATCAAACACAAGAATACACAAGCTATAAACAGTGGAAGATATTGTCGTAATGCTAATACCAGTGTCTGTAAATGGCAACGGCACTGTATGCTTCCCAGGGAGCTGAGAAAATCTTAGAGAGAAAATATCTGCGAGGGTAATAATAGTGGAAGTCGCGAAAGCGGGCATTAGTTTGGATACGAAACAAATAAACCAGGCTATTGTTTAGGACTTTACCAATTCTATTATTACACGAGGCACCATTAAAGGTGGGGAGTACACTTTTATTAATACTACCTCGACGATAGCCGAGATGGGGGTTCCGAACGTGGACTTGATGTTGAGATGCAGGCACCGTTTAATCGCGATCAGAGGTAAACAGCCGAGAAAATGTACTTCTGAAGTAGGTACTTCCCACAACTCTCGAGCATCACACATATATATATATATATTATACTTTCGGTAATCTATACACTGTTTCGCATTGGTCTGAGTTATTCTGGATTCACTGAACTGTACGTTATGATCTGTTGATCTGTGTAATCGTAACGCCTGTCCGTTCTATCCCTTTGTAGTGTAATTTCTGTAGGTAAGGCACGGAGATATATTTGTCGGAAGGGCACCTATGGAGAAATGGTATAGTGATTTCCAATATGAGTTATCTTCACAAGTCGTCAACATCAGCAGATTCCAGACTTCCAGGTTCTGCGCCCTTAATTCAACCTGCTGATACAGTATTAAGCTGTTGGCAAGTGAGGGGGGTTACGAAGAGCGAAACCAAGACAAATCCTCTTGTATTCATTTTCCAGACAACAGTTACTTTTACCTTCACACATGAAAAGCTAGTGCGCTGTTTGAACTCTGTGGCAAAAGTGATTTGAGCTGACCAATCAGATAAGGACTATCAGATTACATCTTGCCTCAGTGAGAAAGTGTGTGGCATGCTACTGTCTTGAAAAGACCCCTTATTGTTGAAACAGACCTTGTACACGGAATGCAAGAAAAGTCTGGTACAAATAGAGCTAGACTACGTTATGGTACACGCAACCCACTCCAATTTGATAGCTTTCCCTTTACTTGAATTTAAACGTTAAAGCAATGTTATCTCCAAGATAAGAGATGGCAACATGATGACATTAGGGAGGACGACGAGGTCTCAAGTGCTGGTCACCGACAATAATTCGGAGTCGTTAGATACCATTGCGAAAGTACTAAAGCTGCAGTGACATGAACTTTATTGTCAAGGAAACTCTGTCGACTGGCTTCACACCTGATGCATCAATATTTGAATAGCATACAAAGTAAACTCATATAATATACTTTATTAGATGCGCCCTGGGACACATACACTCATTGTTCAGCGAAGTTAGAGATCGTTGAGAACATGGCTGTGCACTGAGCAATGGCATTACTTTTTTTTTTCTTCTTGTTGCATATTACTATTGCCGTTGTTGCATCACTTCTGCTGTTACAGTAACACTGATGAGGCCACTGCATGTTTGGTGCAATTTCCAATATCCTTAGGAATCTTTACTGTAGATCCAAGAGCTATGCTGACATGTAGTGCTGTAAATTAGCGTGGGATGCAGGTTTCTTTGTATTCCTGAAAATCATTTTCTCACTGGCGCTTCTACTGTATAATGTTACCGTCTAATTGATGGATGAATGAATGTTGATGGACACATGTGTTTTAGAGAAAAGTGCTTGTATTTTTGCTTACCTGATATCCAGCCATTGCAAGTTCCTTGGGTATAGCCAACCTGGCATTTGTCCACACATCTCCCTGGTTACCATAAGCCCTCCACGCCGATTGCAGGACATCACCGCGGGCCTAGAAACATATACATATTATATTCACGTACCCCACATATATTTATCGACAAATAATCAACCTTATGTGAATATCAAATCACCCCCTTTGTGTCCAGCTCGTGATATAACTTAAGTAAATGTAAACATGTAGATCTAATCTAGTTCCTTTTTTTTAAATGTCTTTTTGCCACGTTTTTACATGATGTGGATGGCAAATGAACGTGAAAGACAACTCTAGAAATCAACCTTTCAAGACTTCCTTCAGTTTGGTACTTTTCTCTCCATTCATGGCGAAAACATTATCCGTTCGATTTCTCGGATAGTTCCTTTTCCCAGAGTCTGAGATTGCAGGTGTGACCTGCATGGCGGACATTGTCTCAGAAACGTTCCTCTTGGCGCGGGGGTAATTTAGTATTCTTGCATCATCAATGCTGGATTTCATGTTATGACGTAGACTGGCTGTTACATGTGCATACGTTTAGGCGAAAATTTGTATCACTGTATCTGCTTAGTAGCATACAATCTTAATCTCATAAGCATTCATCCATCCACTGTTGAGCAATGCATGTGTGAGCAATTGGGAAATGTGTCAGGATCAGGGGTGAACACTAGGTCTACACGTGGAAGTTAGGGAACAATGTTCAGGCAACAGGCATTTAAAGAAACACATGGCTGTGAAGTTAGAGTATCACTGAGATGTAGTGGTTCAAACCTGCAAGCTAAGAGACCCTGGGTTCGATCTCCGGTAGAGACAGGAAATTTTCTAGTGTTAGGGTTTGGTCTTTTGTCTCAAAATCGATCTTTCACAGAAATTTGGTAAAACAACTGGTGACACACTTCTCAAGATAACGTGTAACAGCTTAAACACGTATCACATGTGGGTCCCATTCCTCTCTGAGTTATTAAATAGAAGAATATATGCCTTACCATCCGGTTACATATGGCAGTAACTAATTCACAACAGTTGCAATTAATTATCACCATGTCCAATGCAAAGATAAATCACCCAGTAAATACTGTGACATTGATTGCTATCTTTTGTTCAGTGTTGTGTAGGCGTAAAACAAGCTGGGTGTTTTAGAAAGCTGGATTCACAGTTCCATTCTACCGACATAGTCAGCTGTAAGTCAATATTTATGTGCTTTGTAGATAATGGCTAATCAATAGTAAACAAAAAATACCTGAAAATAACCTATTGCAAAGCAGAGGCCAGCTGTCGCAACACTGAATTCTGTCAGCAGTCTATAATGGAGTCAGGAGAACAAAAACAATATTAAATTGCACCTGCTCGGCTTGCCTCGTATGCACAGCTGCAATGGTTCAAAAACTTCACACTTTGCACTATATGAAAAATCCACTACGCCCAGCTTTGTAAACGATCATATTCCAGCTTTGAAAGCGATTGGCGATTTGGCGCATTAAGAAGATATAAAACGCTCACAGCTTTTAAATGGTAGTGTCTTTGTTTGTCTGACAATCTCTTCATACCCCGAGAACGTCTAAGCGATGAGTGCCGACACACAAGTCATGGTTTCGAATCTTCGTCATTCTATATATTTTCTTTCGAGCAAATACCCTTCCCTCCGTTTCCTCTCCTCCGGCTTGAAAATCTGTTAATGTTTACTCATTTCCTATTTCTATTGAATAGCTCCGTTTCCACTTTAACTACTGGATAAATAATATTTTTCGTTAGAATCACATTTTCGCTAAAAGTTGAAAATAGCTTTTCGCGAGTGTCTCGTTTCCGCAAACCCCTCATATGGGTTTTCTTATGTGGCTGTGAGGGCATGAATCTAGAGAAATCCGAAATGATATCACAAGACTGCCATAAAGCACAGACTACTAGGCAATCCTTCTTCCTTTTGATAGAGTAACATACTATCATCGATAATGTCCAAATAACGAGGGGTCGTAGCTGGAAGAAATAAAACAAACAGCATTTGCCTTTCCCTCGGCAGTTACTACCTCCTAAGTATTTTTTTATTAGTGATAAGCCCAGTGAAATTTTTTTAACGGAACTGTTTACCGCGGGAAGTAATTTTCGCAAGTGAAATTCAGCTCACAAAATTCGTGAAAATTAAATCGTCATGAAAAGAACCACTTATATTTTAACGACCGCTGAATGCTAGGAAAATGACGCTGTGGCAACTACATGTTAAAGGAAGTTGAAACAGAGGAGGTAGTTTTCTGGGCTCACTTACTTACTCCTGCCTGCAAAAAAAAACCAAACCAACACATTAATCCAACTTTCAATGATGCCTTTCCCTTTCTGTCCCCTCCTCCTCCGTTTTTAGCAGGTTGGGACTAATTCACTATACTGTAGGCTGCATCCATTTAACTAACCAGTTCACTCGTTCCCAAGATTCCCTCAGACAGTTGGTTCATATATAAAGGCAGTCTTTCTGAAATAAATTAATGTTATTACGGTATGTAACTGACGTTTTTGTGCGAGGCAGATTTACTGGCAGTTGAACATTAAATGTCCGAAAAACTGAGGAACTTTTCAAAACAAACTCTCTGTCCAAAGTTTCTCAAGTTTTCAAATGCTGGGGTCGAAATTAAAGACCACAATTTTTTTCATACTTGTATGCAAAGAGATTGGGTTGTCAAAGAATGCCTATCGTCAACGGACATCGGTGAATTCGCCTTACCTTGGCATACACGTTCAGGGTGCCGATGTGTCGGCCATTCATATGATAGAAAAATTCCACACACTGTTCATTCATGCCTCTGTACAAAGGAGAGTACAAAATAGCGTTGCTGCCACGTCCTTTGGCCGATGCCTCAATGAACATGAAATGACCTGAGGAAAGAAGAAATGATTAGGTGACAAAGGTGACCTAGAAAGGAGAGAGAGAGAGAGAGAGAGAGAGAGAGAGAGAGAGAAAGAGAGAGAGAGAAGGAGAGAGAGAGTGCAGTGTGACTTGGCTTTGGCCATTCCTGGTCACTAGTTATAAGAAAAGAAGACTGAGGAGGCCTCTCCATAATTTAAAACTGAAGAATCGCTACTTCAGATGACTGCAAATGTTCCTCGTGTCATCGTTCACACTGTATTTAACACCAGATCTATGAAAGGGTACTCAAACTTCATCCGTAGCAGGTTCATCTGATAAAGTAATTAAATCTCGAAGTCATCATATCAAAGTTGTTCTCCCTTAGCAAGTCATTATGACTTACGGCCATTATGGCTTACGGTGTCTCAATGGCTTGCTACATGGGTCCCATATAATCTGGCGAATGGGCAAAACAAGTCACCCGTATACTGTATAAGTACTTTTTTTCGCGAGGATGTAAGTTTCGCAAGTCCCGAGCGACGGTTTTCCCATGTGATATGGACACGTAATTCTAGACTTATCCGAAGTGACATCGCAAGACTGCCGATAAAATATCATCTGGCAATATTTCTTCGTTTTGATAGAGAAACATACTACAATCGATAGTGTCTAAATAACGACATTTTTAAAAAAATAAAAATTACAGTATCTGCGTTTCTCTTGAGGTTACTGTCTCCCATACAAATGTTTTCCTAGTAAAGAGCCTTCTGAACGGAACCGTATTTTCGCAAAAATAATTTTCGCGAGTGAAGCTTAACTCGCGAAATTCGCGAAACTTTGATTCTCGCGAAATAAAAAAAGCAAAACAATTAAACGGTAAGACATAGACATTCATTATTATACTTCATGTGGGCTTCGAATGGATAAGATATGTAACACTCAAGGATAAACTGAGATCCCCAATACATGTCATGTCGTCCTACCACCAAGCTGATAGCAAGCGTTTTACCAGATAGAATGAGAAACTCTATGGATCCCAAATGACAAATATTTTGCTGAGCCGCTAATCTGCTATCTACAGTAGTCTTGTCTCAAGGACGGAGGGAAAAAATAGTCGCATTGAGTCACTCACTATCCCTTTTGCAATATA
The DNA here is from genome assembly GCA_033807755.1 of Ellobium chinense. Lineage (NCBI taxonomy): Eukaryota > Metazoa > Mollusca > Gastropoda > Ellobiida > Ellobiidae > Ellobium > Ellobium chinense. Next base: position 619,186 of record JAWQUT010000395.1, read on the forward strand.
GTCTAGTTTGCTAGCGAACTTCAACAACTCGATAGTTCAATGATTAGAACACTAGTCTTGAGAGGCCAGCATGCTCGATCTTCACTATGAACATTGTTGTCTTGTCAGAGGGGAACAGAGAGAAATAATCTCCCCAATATAAGTATTTCCAGTATCATCCACATGTCTCCTCTTATTCAAGAAGGGGAGAGAAATAATCTCCCCAATACCGGTATAAGTATTTTCAGTATCATCCACATGTCCCCTCTTATTCCAGAGGGAAACAGAGAAAAATAATCTCCCCAATATAAGTATTTTCAGTATCATCCAATTGTCTCCTTTTATTCCAGAGGGGAACAGAGAGAAATAATCTCCCCAATATGAGTATTTACAGTATCATCCACATAATAATATCATCTCTCATTCCACTTCATTAAATGCAAACGCTGATTTCCTTATGAAGGTATGATAAAGACAAGTGAACTGTAGGTAGCTGTTGGACCCGTGTTACCTTATGTCTAAAAGAAAAATAAAACAGGGGTATGCTGAAGCGATAACGATTTGTAGGTACAAGTTCGATATGTCTCTGATACTCGTACGATCGTGCACGCAGAGATGACACTGCTTGAAACAATAGTTTTTCACCATTGAGTATGATAAGATGGACTGAAGTTGGGGGTGTTTATCACGTAGTCCGGTCCACTTATGATTATATATGATTATCATAAACGTGGCCCCGTGTTGTGTGCGTTGCTTAACACACAAAACATTTTCAAAGTCGTACGCACCTCAGACGTTTATACAAAGTGATCTTAGGCTTAAAGACTCAGTCATGATGAGAAAGTATTCTGACGTCTTGGACAGGGCAGGAAATTTAAGATTATGCGCTAATGGTTTTCAGTTTGATTGATATCATAGCAGTAAATCGCTCCAAGTGGATGTTCGGAAACACGATGAAAATGGCAGCAAAGTGTTTTCATCTGTTCGTGTTTGTGCTTTTGTCTGTGGGTGGTAAAGTGAGCGGAAGTTTCTGCGCCAAAGGCCAAGCCAAACCAGACGATCCTAGTTTGCCAGTCATTGATGCTACAGCTTTCACTATTGAGTACCAGGTATCGTAAATTGATTATTTCGTTATGACTTCGACAACTGTGCTTTATGTGGGAATCATCAAAATTAAAAAAAACAAACCAAAACAACAGATGTGAATATTCTTACTGTATTGTCATTGATGAGATGTTGGTAGCCTTTGTTATTTCGCATGTGTCCCTGTATCATGTAAGACTACTGTGCATTACAAATACGCACCTAGTTACAACGTAAAACTCAGTTCCATAATACAGTATTGTTACAGACATGTTTTTCACCACCATATGGGAAAAACGACGTTGACTGACTTTGCAAGCATGTGTAGTATTTCAACAAATGACAAACATCATTAGAACGAGACTTTTGGTTGTAACTCCACAAAAGGCAGTAACTTTAGCAAGTTGATAGTAAAAAAAAATGATTGTAATAGCTCCCAGAATTTCTAGCAGAATCACCTTCATCACCGCGACTATCTTTACTACTGCTATGATGGCATGTGGTCTACTGACAAAACTGAGATATGAATTAAAACATTCACTTGAAATATTTAATGTTCTGACATAATGTTCATCACCATAGTCATCTGCACTGTCAGTGTGATTTTACAATAACTATATCATGCGAAAGTAGCACAAGTCGGGAAATTATGTTATCCAGGGATACCACTCTTCGGAGAAATTTTTGAAATCAGAGAACATTTTAGTCAAAGAAGTTTATTTATTGTTAGTTTGAAGAGCACCACGGTATGAATAGCTTGGTCTACAAAACAAGTTCCGGTTCTTTTACTGTCTCTTGCTTTTTGGAATCCTCGAACATTCTCTTTCTGTAGTAAGTAATGATATTATGCTGTTACAAGTTCATTTTCCTTTGTATTATGTAAGTTGCACTAATATGATTTACATGAACGCTAAAAACGTTCAGGTAATTTTAAGAAAAAATGAATGATCTTCCTGATTACCGAATGACCACAATCCACAGATCAACATAATCGACCGGAATTATACTATGTGGGCACGTGAGGACTATGACTACAATTCTAACAAAGCCCGGATGTTGATGCTAAGGGATGGCATCGAGGAGGGACTCATCATGGATTACAATGACAACCTCATGGCCTCGTACTTCTACGGCGACGTGGCTAAAAGCACGTACACTTGCACCATCGATCAGTTGAATACTTCTACTTCGGACAACTTCGACGTCTTCGGGGGCCGGCCGTCGGGTTCTAAGAGTATGCCTCACATCTATTCTTCTCGAGATGTGTTCAGGTAGGCTATTGCAACCTTCATCAAAATCATGATCACCATCATTATTAATGTTTTCCCCGTCAACAGCACCGCTGTCACCATAATCAAACTTTATGATATGGAACTCACACAAGAATAATTTTTATCATGCATTAGCCCCACAACTAATTGCAATGAATGACAAGCATAACATGTTACACTCGACTTTGCTTAATCGCATCTCTTGCTTTATCGTAACATAGTTCAGAAAATAATAAATTTCGATATAAACAGCATCACTTAATGGTACATTTCTCCTAATGACAATTTTTTTGTATCTCCATGCTCCTATTGAGTTGTCCTATGCCATCACGAACTTTGTGTGTTCTATGACTATTATAGTATTAGTAGAACCGAACTCCCACTGACATTAGCCAGATTATCTAACTTTGTCCCATGCCATTACTAATGTGTTCTTGTATGTTCTATGACTATTTCAGCTTCAGCAGTGATCTGAGCGAGACGTACATGGGCAGGACCACGATAGATGGAATGGAAGTTGATCATTGGCAGAGCTGCATGTACTGGGCGGATGATAAAGACAATTTCACCTTGGACTACTACTTCACCACACTCGACTGGACGCCTGTCGACGCCACAGGTCCCACACAAATCCCTGTGAGAGCTGTCGTGAAGGGAATCAAGAGCTTTAGTGGTGGGAATACCTACACACTAAATCACGTCTACGAATATCTGAATTTTAGGACATTCGCTACACTCCCTGACGATCACTTTGATTTGCCCGAAGATATGAAGTGTGAGGATTCGAAGGGCTTGAGAAAAAAGTCTCTCCCTGATTTACCCAACCGAATGTCGTATGTCGTGGAAATAGTCGACAGTGACGTCAGGATTGTCGAAGTGCTCTATGATGAGGACAGAGGCTTGGTTAGTTCTTTCGAGAATGGCGTTGTTTCTATTGATGACTTCAACAGCGGTGTGCACTATTCCAATGACCGTGTAAATCACCTTTGCAGCACTCGCCTCATTTCGAGCCAAACAGATTTTGATGCTGTAAGTAGTTCCAATTCCGTTAAGATGAAAGGCCGAGATGAACTGTTCTTTCTCGATGGAGATTTCACCTACACTGGACAAGAAGAGTTTCGCGGAATACTGTGTGATGCATGGGATCGCACAATGATATTTGAGGGGACCAACAGCAATGTAGAGGTGCTCTTCTCGGCTACCGGCGAAATTTACAGGAATACAAACACTGGACAAAAGCTGGTCTCTTTGATAGTCTCCACAGACCAAAAAGTCGTCACTTACAATTTTTTTGATCAACTTCCAAATCCTGACATCAGACACAATCCTTTCGATATCAGTGCCTGTCGAAACGAGTCTACGATGAAACACTTTCGAATGGTTCTCTCATATTATCAGTTTCCTGGCATCTTTAAAGAGCATACATATGATTCTTTTGTACACGACGCTTTGTCCTCCTTCACAGCTAACGTGACAGGGGTAAATCCAATACTCGTACAATGGACGGACCTGGAGGTTGATGACGACAATAATCAACTCCACTGGTTTGGAAGTCTCTTAGGCCCTGACCCAATCTCTGTCCAAACCCAGACGGGCACTGTTAAAACTCCAGTATCTCTGGATGATGCATGGAATATTCTCCAACAATTTGTAAAGGACGGAAAATTTGTTACAACAGTATTGCTAACACCAGACAAGAATGGTTTCCGAATGGATCCCGAACTTACAGCTATTGAACTAACAATCGTTAATTCTGATATCGATTATACTGATGCCGACGAGAATTCGTTAAGACATTTTTCAGTCGTTAAGGATTCGTACCCTAGCTATTTTTACCCACAAGAGAGTTTGACCGCAGCTTCTGTGCTAGATTGCGCAGATCTCTGCATACAACGAACCATTTATGACTGCAGAGTGTTCTATTATTGTTTTGAGTCCAAAACATGTCAACTCAGTTCAAATTCTTCAATTGCACCTCTCCAAGGGTCAAAGGGATGTAATACTTACACAAGGGATTACACCTCAGACTTTGTGAAAGTACCAGGAAAGAGCATACGACCTGCCAACGAGATATCATCACCATATAGAGCAGATGTACAAGTTTGCGCGTCTATGTGTTTGCAGGCTGTAACGTTCCATTGTGAATCCTTCGACTATTGTGAGCCTTACAGCTGCTATTTCGGACACGACCACTATTATGGGACAGCCAGCTCTGACGTACAGACAACCCCATCGTGTGACCATTACTCTAGAGACTACATATCTGACTACACCAAAAGTGAGAAAACAACACTCACATCTCAGGTGTCGCCGAATGTGATGCTTACAGTCGATAATGCCATTCCCCAAAGATGCGCATATATGTGCTCCAAAGATGTCCCCGATTGCGTCAGATTTTCCTACTGCTCCTCGACGCAACAGTGCCAACTGGCCACCACTTCTTCCTTAAAGGATGTGAAAACACAGGGAAGTTCAGTCTGTGACGTGTATTCGCTTTCATTTGCCGTGACATCTGGATTGGCTAACAGCACAACCACCAAAGGTGATAGTGGAGGAACATACTCCGGTGGTGCCATGGCCGGCCTCGCCATCGGTATGATCATTGTAGGTGTTCTTCTTTGCGTGGCAGTTGTCCTCTTGCTCCGACGTTTCAATATATGGAATCCAGTTTAGAGCAGACATTTTCTTATTAAACTTCCATAAGAGCTAATGTATCTTTTTAAATAAGTAATGTGTTTTACTGCTGTAGCATTGAGATACAAGACCATGCTCCACAGCGGATTTATGTCATACAATTATTCACTTTATTACGGGTCATGAGTCATAAACAATGGTCAGCTCAAGATCTCTGTGGTCTCCCGAGAACTCTGGGTTTGGTGTCCATCGTACTGGTCAAATGTGTGTCTCCAGTGGAAACCACATTTGGAGGAGGGTGTGGAGTGTGGAAGGCATGCCCTGGTGTTTGCTCTGCTAATAAGGACGGGCGCAGGTCTGTTCCACTGGCTACTGACTTGTGTAGAGAGATCGTTTTTTTTTACCCTACAATATCCAGTTATTAGATATCTGGTTGATTTCTTAAATTTTGTCAGAAGGAATCTTTCTTATAACTGATGCTTGTACTTGGCCCGTTGTTTTTTTTCATCAATCAGAAAGATAGTCAACTTAAAAAAAAAATTTCTCAGCTCAAAGTGAGACAAACAGGGTAGGCATGAAAAAAAATTGCCTTTTGAAAGTTTGCCCATTAACGATGGGATCTCTGCATGTTGAATGCTAGGGTGCAGTCAGCTCGAATATACTAATGCAATTCTTACGATGGTAAGAGATCCCATCGTTAATGCGCAAGCTCTCAAGTGTTAATGAGAAACTGTGACGATTATGCTTCCTGTAGGCAACACAGAACATGACGGGATGGAGTAATATAGTTATGACTCTCTGAAATTTTGTGAGAAGTAACAGTTTCACGCTGCAGAATCTCTTGGACCTATCATGAACCAAAGCAAAGTAATAACAAACATTTTCCTCCCCCCCCCCNAGAGGTTTTACTATGAGGTCCTTAGTCCCCATAATATTGAAATAGGAAAGCGATATTTTATCAAGGACTTTCGAATCATTTCCTAAGATTTCTTTTAATTTCGAAGATCTCATGACCTTCATCTCTCATCCTTTTCGTCCGTCCTAGTCAGCGGAAGGAATGATGGGTACATTCCTGCTGCAAGATTCATTACCAAAAAAAAAAAAGCACAATTCACACTCACCACTTGGTCCGTCGCACGTGTGGTCTTTGGAAGGACCTGTTCCGGATGAGGGTGTCTTCCCTTGACCTCTATCCCAGTCGAAGAAGTCTGAAGTATCATTAATGTTTGTAAATCCGCAGATATTCGGGTCTTCAAACCCACAGAAAGTACTGGTCTTGGCTGAAAAAGAAAGAAAAGTGTTGATGTGATTACTTCGCTATGATTTCCATACCAAGGATCACATTAGAGATTGATACATATAAAAATATGTCGCATGTGAATAAAGCTTTCCTTAAACTTAAAATTTTTAGTTCCTAATGCTTAAATATATATCGGCATTAAAATTCATGCTTTTTTTCCCCGACCAAGCAGACTCAACAGTCTATCAGCGAACTGTTGCCAAGAGACAAGAACCATAACCCAGTAAATATATGTAATGATTTCGATTAATCGCCTTTTCACTGTGACAGGGAGAAGATCCGTTTGCGGGGGGCGGGGGGTCTTTTGTCTCGTATTTTACACACACACGCATACACGTGCACACACACATACACACACAAACAAACAAACACACACACTCACACACACACACACACACACACACACACACCACACACACATACACATACACACACATACACACGTACGTACTCACGCACGTACGCGCGGGCACACATACACACACAAACACACACACACACACACACACACACACACACACACACACACACACACACACGCACACACACACACACACACACACACAAACACACACTCATAGGAGAGAGAGACAGAGAGAGACAGAGAGAGAGAGAGAGAGAGAGAGAAAGAAACTAAATTCCGCCTGACCCACTACATTTTTCACTAACTTTTATGAAAACCATGGGATAATCACAACTGCTTTTAAACGCATCTTTCTCATGCTTCGGAGAAGATGTAAACCAGAACCACAGCCTCCCGAGGGTGAATGCACCAACCACAGAGCATAGATGCATGCAAATCAACTTCTTTATATAAACTCTAGTTTAACCAAACGGTCCCTTTTTGCACATATTACAACTGTGCTGAAACTAAGTGAGAAAAACAACGTGCAAGATTTCTACCCTGGCACCCTCGCTTTAAGGTAAGCTTTATGCGGTAAAGCCTAAGTTAAAGCGAAGCCTTGATTCATACTTGCATGGTTGGTCAGTTGGGTATTTGGCGATAACGTCGTGATTTGGAGGTAAAGTCCAGGTTTGAAGCAGAGACTTGGTTCAGCATATATAATATGACTGGTCGGTTGGTTGTTTGGCGGTAAAGCCCAAGTTTGAAGCGAAGTCTTGGTTCAGACTTGCATGGTCGGTTGGTTGCTTGGTTGGTTATTTGGAAGTTTTTTATTTTTCTCCAGAGCGGGCTGCTCTGTTCGGAGATTTCCAAAAAGCCCCCAAAGATATTCACCTTTCATAGATTATTGTCGATTCTCAAGTACCATGACTGGAATAGTTGTTGAAGCTCCTATACATGTCAGTGCTAGTGCGAGTGTTTTTTTAATGTTGGCTTATAAGGACAGACATAGTCTTGGCCTCTCGGCCTGTATTATGTGTCCGGTGAACAGAGGCAAATAAACAACCTTTTTAACCCTACATGGGGCACGTCTTGTAATTTTTTTTTTCATTGAGACTTAACATAAACAAATGCCAAATACATTTACAGTTTCTAATGCAAATAAAAACCAAATCTATACATCTTCCTCCATATCCTTAGTCTTCATCTGGTGTGGAGTGGATATACACCTGTGATATGACTTTTTATGAAGACCTACGCATCTTGATACGACACATTTCACTTTAATTTCCTTGATATATTCTTGTTGTTTTTCTTTCTTATCGCCAATGGCACGAGGTCACGTAAGGTGAACATGAACGATTAGATCATACTTTATGTCACAAAACAGTAGAATATCGTCCGTTTAAACGACAACGGTGAAGCGAAAGAGTCGCTAAAACACAAGGAAACAAGACATCCCCGTTTATATTTCTCTCCCTAGGCTTCTTTGTCTAAACTGAAATTCTGTGTAAACCAAACATTAAGTCTTTGGTCCCGCGAATTTCGCATTGACTGCTGTCATTTGTAAGATTGTTTTTTTCCTTTGTTATTATTGCTGACGAAGCTGTTGTTTGGCTTTAATCCAAGGTCGGCCAGGCGCTTCGCACAGATTGATTACTTCATAGTTATTATGAGCATGAAAATGATAATTTTCCAAGCGCACTGAAATAATTGTCAAACGCACGCTCAGAATATTTTACATGACAAGGATAGATCTTTTCTATTCTTAACCCTCACAATGGTCTGGCACGACAAAGGTTGTTTTCGGGGGAGCTGGGGGTTCCGTCATCTATAAAATTTCACCATTATCTCCCCTTTACTGATAAGGCTCATCTCGATCTCTACCACCCGGGTGAATGGCCTAGCGGTATGTGGCGGTTGAGCTGGATTTACAGTGTGAGAGGAAATATATAGCGGAGAAACAGAGACATTAAACCAAAAAGTCAGAACAAGGCGAATGGAAATGGGAATATCAAACTTTGATGCGTGTAGACAAGACACTTAGTCCCGTGTCTTTGTTATGTAAAAGTGCACATATGAGTGCTGAACAGTCAGTGCATTGTTGTTGTTGTTGTTGTTGTTGTTGTTGTTGTTGTTGTTAATAACATGCTCACTTGTATCGCCACTGTACGGGTTACGGTGGATATCAGGTAGGAACTTAACATGAACGAGGGGAACGAGAGTTACATAAAGGTTGGGGATGGAAGTGCGAGAACAGTTATTTTCTGAGAATTAGAGAAGAGATAAGTATGGTGAGTGTACAAGAACATGTTTGCGTGAAGACGATGGAAAGACAGAAGAAGGAAACGGGGAGGGGGGGGAGGGGAGTACAAGGGCTCAAGACAAAACGAATGGGGACACTGGGGAGCGGTGCGTTGGGTGACGGGGAGGGTTTACTCTAAACTGCTTGTATACTTTTTTACCTCGCTAGATTTGCTAACATAACATTCTCTTCATTACTGGATTTGCAATTTGTAGTAAATGTATTCATCTGTTCATTTTCCCCGAGTATTTTTTGTCCGTACGTGTCAGTGAACTACCTTTATTTGCAACTCAGTTGTATAAAAAAAAGATGAGTCTATACAGGCATACCTATGTTATGAGTAAGTAGTTAATGCAGCTTGAAACTGAGCTTGAATAAAATTTATAAAAATATGCGCAGTTGCTCCATTTGAGTGCGATAAGCCTAGTATAGAGGCAACAGCTGGTTTCTGAAGTTTTGTGTTGTATATCGACGTATTGTTACTATTGTTGTTGTTATTGTTGATGATGCCGTTGTTGTTTTTGTTGTCGTTTATGTTGTCGTTCTCGTTATTTCTGCTGCTGCTGCTGTTGTTGTCATTGTTGTTGTTGTTGTTGTTGTTGTAGTTGTTGTTGTTGTTGTTGTTGTTGTTGTTGTTCTTGTTGTTGTTGTTAATAATGATAATAATAATAATGACGAGATGAATCATTTTATGCCTGAAGAAGATCTTATCAGATCGAAAAGCTGCATTTTTGAATTCGTTTTATTTATCTGTGACAACAGATTGTTAAGTATGCTCCAAAGTTCTTAATTTTAAAGTCCTGAAATGCTGCTGCTGCTGCTGCTGCTGATAATGATGATGATGATATTGTTTTTAAAGTTTATATTGGTGTGTTGCCAATGTGCTGATGTTGCAATTGAAACCACTGTTCTCTTTCTCTCTTTCTGTCATAAAAAACCTCGGCCTGGCTTGGGCCTTTACTGTAACAGTAGACCGCATGCAAAATTACGATGTCACAGTGAATGGTGTACGTAAACCTCGCTCTACGTTTAGTATCGGCTTTTCCACCAGTAAATGCTACATTGGGTATGTTGCACGAAGTAACTGAATAAGGCCTGCTATCGTCTAAATCTTAACTGTCAGAGAATAACCTCATTTGAAAAAAAAGAGACACCGTAAGTTTTAAATGGGCTTGCTGTTTTAATGCATCTTATTCAAGGCAACACAAACAGCTTCTTACAAGATCTTACCAGGTGATGAACTGTGGAACAGAGATATCAAGTCAGAAGCAGGAAGTTAAGAAAGAGCTATCTGCTGTAAATCTACATGTGCAATGTAACAAGCCAAAACACGATAGAGATGGTAGATATCACCCTGCCCGAACGTGTTCAAACTTGTCACGATACGAACGTATCCAAACTTGTCATGATACCGTTACAAAAAACTTTGCCTAAATTTGAATTTAAATAAGACAGCTTAACTTCAATGTTGCTTTGGATCATTAACCCTTTCTCAACGTCATGTTTTGCAAGACAGTGATAGTGTCACTAAATTAATAGGTGCTCATTAGTCTGTACGTAAGAATAGACCATTACCTTGAAAATATGACGTACGGCTTCATCGGATGTGACACAATAATGTTACATCCAGAACGCACAGGCATGTCTTACAGCTGTTTAGAACAAAGGGTGAGAACGTACATATAGGCATACATATAGAAGAGTATAATGATTTCGTAACTTTGGGCTTTGGAGAAGTTAGTAAGGATTGTATAAGACTGAAGTCGATCTAAGCAATCTAGAAAAACACCTCATCCATGAACATGTTTATATATGGTTTACAGGAAACAGAGATGTTATGGACTGTAATATTTTACTGCGATTTTGCTGGATTCTAACCCTTTCCCTGAGGCTAGCCAGTAGATTAACCCAAGATCTTCTTAGGCCTAATGTTGGTAGCTATCGCGATATTACGATGCATTATTACAAAGTTTATATTAGTTTTAACCATAACCGATAAGGACCTGCAGGCAAATAACGAAAATGTCCTTCCTGCCTACCATGCCAGGCCAACTGATGTGGAGAGGTTAAGAGCTACAATCACACCCACATCTACAACCATTAACGTGACAAAATAAATGATAAACATGTCTGCAAATGCCCAAAGTGATCTTGATGAGGCCAATTTATTTCATATTTATTTATCTTAAGAGCAGCCCCCATATTAGACTAGGATTATGTACACAATATGCAAACGCAGTAGATTTCTGCATTCAGCTTTTCATACTGTGGAAGCTGAAACGTGTGACACAATGGTAGAGCTGGGACGGGAGGAGCAGGGCCGTGACTGTTGCGTCTTAATCTCCTATCTGCCGCAGTTGTTTTGGACGGGCCCTTCTTCTCTCCCCCTCCCACCCC
>JAWQUT010000395.1:630503-647043 GCA_033807755.1 Ellobium chinense
CTTCCCCACTATCTCAGCTGACTCATTGCAAGATGCCATTCTAAAACCTCTGTCATCCTTATCTGGCTCATTATGTGCATCCGTTCTTTCAATAGGGCAATAAATGGAGATTTCCGCATAGTAATAACAATATAATATATAAAATTATACTTAGGGCTTTGCTGCCTGACACTTAGTCTCTCTGTAGAGTCAGTGGCTTCACTGACAGTCAAATATGTCCTGCCAACACATACATTATTCACAGGCGTTTATAAGTAATTCATTTTACATGTATTTATAGTTAATAATCATCCCTTCCCATAGCCATTTTTTGAAGGTCCTTACATAAGGCATTCATAAATGCAGGACCAGCCTCAGAAACTGTTTGTAAAACCACTTCACCATGTAGAACGTACGCCAGAAATAACTAACCCTCGCCAGAGATCATGCTGTAGAAAATGCTAGTCGCTACAATGACTAAAGAACACTTTAAAAATACCTGAACAGAGGGAGAGAAGTGGGGGTTGAATCTACTGGGGTAGGGGGAGGCGACGACGAGGTAGTTACGACCCTGTTTTTCAGGAATGACGGATTTTACGAGCCATCATCTTCCCCCAGCCGCCCCATCACTGGGTATATGTGCACTGTCAAATGTCAGTTTCCGTTTTGTGGGTGCCACACTACAACTCATTTAAATTGACATTTTAGCCTCAGCCCGACCTTGCAAGCTCACCTATATCAACTAAAGAGTCAGCAGAACCAGTAACTGGGCACAGTGCTTTGATATGCTGATAATGGCGGTGAAGGAAAGAAGTGGTTGCTGGTGGGAACGGCTGAAGACGAACGAAGGAATCAGCAGCGTTCCCATTCACGCAGAAGCAAATAGAGGTATAAACGCATTTTTACTTTGCTAAAACGAAGCTTTGGAACAGCCGTCCGCATGCCGAAGGCCGATGCTTTCTTCATATCAATGAACCTACGACAAATACTGTGAGGATTGATATGCACTATGTACATTAATATGCGATCATAATGATGAGTTGGAGCGATGTTTATTAATTCATTCCAACAATATCATGTCTCCTGTCTTTTCCACTGGATGTCTTAATTTCTGTTTCGTTTGTCCTGTCTGGGTTTTACTCTGTTTCTTGCTTCCCGAAATGTGCTGGCGGAAAATGGTCGTGTTCTTCGCGGTTTTAGCGTGCCACTGCATACGCGCAAGCAGAATGAGCAAATCCAGTGCTAACCTGATCTGTCTTCTACACAGGCCCAGAAAATTATTATTGAGATAAAATGTTCAATGTTTCAAAGATCAATAACATCTCAAAGCTCACACCATCAAGAACAGGAATACATAGCACCGTAAACCGTTACAAGAATCGCATAGCATACTCAGCTACGGTAATGGTGGGCCAATATCTGTTTTTTTACGGATCGCGATACTCAATCATCAATCTCTTAGTATAGAAAGGATAATTCTATTTCGATTCTGATACTTAGTACTGGGTAGGCATTCCGATACTTTCGATATTATTAACATTTTCGAATTTTTTGATGCTTCCGAAACTTCCGGTACTGTTGATATCGATAGGGCTTGCTCTGTGGGATAGGGATTGTAACTGAATTCTAAAGTATCGAAAGTATCGAACCTAAGAAACTGTAGCGTCCATTACTTAGGAACAGGAAGATTTCACCATTGTTTCTGTAAATACCATGTCTAAATATATCTGAACGAACGTGGCAGTTTGACACATATCATCAGCATCTTCAAACACAGCAGCTACTATAGGAAATTTGAAAATAAAAAAGAGAAAAAGCTAGAAAATGCTGACAAAGATTGTTATCGGAGCGATAAATTAAACGAGAATTAACATACCCGTTTCATGAGTAACTTTAAAAAGACCTTGGAACAAACACCTGAAACAATTTGGCCCCAGACCCAGTTATTAATCTGTACATGCGCACATTATTATTATGCGATCATTCATGTGCAAGCAACTGAGTGAAATACAAAGGAGGAATTGGAATAACATAATGCCCTCATATCATCCTGTTTGACTAGGGTAAGAGTAAAATAGAAAGGCTATAGGATAACTAGGCCTATAAACTAGGTTATTTCAGCACATATTGTGTCTACTTTAACTCCCTTCCACAGAAACACATAATCATTTACTGCAGTAGCAAAAAATGTAATACAGTCTACTTCGTTTACTTGTAATCGGGTTTAGACGCAGCTTCCACTCAAGCGCAATATTTCCACATAGCAAAATGCTGCATTTCTATTTAAAAAAATCACTGGATAATTGCAACTCCTTTAAATCGCATTTTTCCATGCTCCGGGAGGTTACAATTAAGCGGAGTTGACTGTATTGAATTGAATTGTAGCAGGCCTGCACTTCAAAAAGCCAACTTGGGGACAGTATTATTTTCTCAACAAAAGCCAATGAGAAGAGGCTTTTACAAATGATTTAGATGGGAAGATATACGACTGCACACCCAAAAATTATAACAAAAGAGTTCTCAACGGTTTACGATGAAAGTTGGTGTGGTGAGCAAAAGGAAGAAAGTCTATCAAAATCTGAGATTCGGAAGTGTGTTAAAATTAGGTCAGATCCAAGATGGCCACCATCGGCCTTGAAAATGCAGTATGTGGTTGTAGACTTCATAAATATAGGTCTAAATTAATATTTCTGGTGTCTAGACTGAAGTTTTCAGGGTCAAGGAATCCAATGGCACCAATAAAAATACCATATGTATAGCAAAAGCTGTGGGCTTTGTAATACGGCAGTTAGACCTTTCATATTTTTCTAAAAGCGTTCTGAGGTTCTGTTTACAAATGTACTATGTGTTTCGCTTAAAGGTAGTGTACTTTTATAGTTTGTCGCAGATAACACCGCCTCAGCTATTACATTTACAAAAGGTCTCGGTCGATAAGACGAACTTAAATTCCACGTTTTAACCAACTTTAGAGGGTGTCATATAAAGTAATCCCCTTAGCGCAACAGACCAATACAAGTCGTCTTGCCTGGATGTGATGAAAAAGTTGAGATAACAATGTAGGCACATGAACATCAGAGCAAATGGCGGAGATTTATTTTCTAATTAATTTTCTGTGCATTTCGCTCCGGCATGTCTTTGTGATTTGTCGATGAGATACTTTTCTCACAGTTACACAAGCGACAGTAGATCGTAAGACAGTGTGGGCTGAAATTTCACGCTCTAGCTAGGATTAAAGTATCTGTATGAAAAGCTCCCAAACCGAGTAGGTTTTTGAAACCTATTAATTTTTAACATCTAGTAACTGGCCAAATCACTTATTTTGTATGGCCCAATTATTTAGCCTATATATAAAATCTCCCCTTTCTTGGGCCCTGCCAGCCAATTTCAGGGTGTAAAAATCTGTAAAAAGACCTGTGATCTAGAAAATGCATGCAATTTGAAACTTTCAGGCACAATTTGGGCCCCATAAGTACAAAAACAGTTTGTGGTGAATGTAGGAATTGCAAGCAGTCCAAATTGGCCTAACAGAAAATTGGGGATCGGATTAGAATGACAGGTGACTTTTTTCAAAGTAAAATGTTTAAAGAATTTTAAATGTTGACCCCCCCCCCCCCCCCCCCCCCCCCCCCCCNACACACACACACACAAACACACAAAACCAACTCATTTTCCCCCATTAGAGCATAGAGCAAGAATAGTACTTTAACCTCATGGGCCAAAAGTGAAGAAATCACTGTGGACTTTCAGCAGTTCTGTAGTTCATTTATAGAGAAAATATAGAGAAAACCAGCAGGTGCCAAAGAGTCTTACATGTAACCAGTATAGACCATTCTTAATTAGTCAACTCCATAGAGACTCAGTCAACTCCATAGAGACTCATTTCTGGTTGAAGCAACCTACATGGAAATGAGATTGCGTCATCAGATCTCGCTTCCGAAAATAAGAGATGCATCAACCTATAAAGCCAATGTAACAGACTGTATCAACCAATTATATTTCTCTGGCAATGAAACATTGGAAAGTGGAAGCAATGATTGCTGGAGTTGTGGCTTGCAATGCCCGGATGACCCTCCATACATAATAACTGAAAAGACAAATCACAAGGTAGGAACAGAACAAGCAGAGTGAATTAATGGCAGCCGAGATTGCTTTATTATGCCCTTTACTCTCTGGCATGTGCTTTAAATCTGTCGACAAGCTCATTTTCTCACAGTTACCCAAGCGACAGTGGATGAGAAGACAATAGAAGCTCAAATGTCATGCTCCAACGAGGTTTACAATTTTTGTACCAAAAACGTTTGAACTGGGTAACCTTATATGCAGCCTATATTTAAAAAATAGGCAGAAATATTTATAGGCGAGCAAGGGCAGTGGAGGCTGTTTATAGGCCTACATATTTTCTGTGTCCTTACCTCTCGTAGTCTTTTTAAGCTGTGGTCGATAATATTTTCTCCCATGCTACAGAGCATCAGAGGCAGGAAGGACTGAGTTTTCAGGCTTTAATGAGGTTTACGGTACAAAAAGCTCCGGAACTGGGTAATTTTATAGGTAACCTATATTTAAAGGGGAAAAAGACAAACGTAATTTAAATAGAAATATCAATAGCAAAGCAAAGGGCAGTGGAGGTTATTTATAAATTTTCTGTGCTGTTGGTTCTCATGTGTCTTTTTAATCTGTATACGATAATATTTCAGCATCAGAGGACAGGAGGGACTGAATTTTCGGGCTTTAACGAGATTTACAATGTTTGTTGAAATAGCTTCGGAACTGCGTAATCTTATATATAGAGGGATAAAAAGACAGAAGTAATAAAGTAGTATATCAAAAGCAGGGCAAGGAGCAGTGGAGGTTGTTTATAGATTTTCTGTGCTGTTGATTCTCGCAGGTCTCTTTAATCTGTCGATGATAACATACTGTCAAATGCTAAAAAACATTGGAGGACAGGAAAGGTTGAAATTTCATGCTTTAACGAGATTTAGAGTGTTTGTACAAAGAGCCTCTGAATTGAGTAGTCTTATATGGATGTTATGAAAAAGTAGAAGTAACAAGGTAGCCTCGGCCTGTCAAAGCAAGTGTGGCTATGACCTCCGAAGGATATAACTGTACAGTAAGCCCTACTCGCGTCTTTAAACCAACACATAATGCTCTTTTTATGCGGTCAATCAACAAGGTAAACACTCGATACAATAACTTCATGTCAGTCCTTACATGGGGGGCCGCTCCCAGCTGGACTCACTGACACGATCTCAAAGAGTTGAAATCTTATAACTGGAGCTGCCGCGAGGGCATTTTGTGTTGTTGTTGAGACTCTTTTTGCTACTGTGCTTGAGCTACTAACGTTGGTATGGCAGATCGACGGCCGTGTGCGCAATAAGCAACTAGCGCTAACTGCGAGATAAATCTCACATCAAAAGCAAAGAACGTATTTACTGTAAGCTACTTCCCTTTCAACGCAAAATGTATGTAGCGGTCAATGCTAGTCATTTGCGCTGCATTATGTAGCCATAGCCATGCGCTGCGCTTACGAACGGATACCACGTCAAGACCATGTAAAGCCTCAAAAGCAGTGGGTTCGGTTTTCGGTTCAGCTTTCGGCATTTTTGCCGTATGATGTTACTTTCGGCTGAGGAAAAGCCGAAGAGGCATTAAAATTACTCAGTGTGTCTTTAAACGCGCGCAGTAACTCCGGTTTGGTCTCGTTTCGGCTTTCGGATAAAACCTTTCGGCTTTTGGCTAAAACCTTTCGACTTTTCGGTTTGTTTCATTACAAACGTTTGCCGATTCAAATTTTACTGCTGCACTAAAATTTCATTCGGCTTTTCGGCTTTCAAAACGGAGGCTGCATTGATAGATGCTGTGCAGAGACACCCTGCTTTATATGACAAATCAAGTAAATTCTGTTGCAGCAGAAACTACATGACAAATAAATGGAGAGAAATTGGAGCGGAGCTTGAAATTTGTCTCTCGCTTTTCAATTCGAGGTCCTATCAGGTCCAGAAGATCTTGAAATGTTAATGGTTTCATCCTGATATAAGTGACACATTTTTCTTCACCGCTTAATTAAAACCTCTTCCACGAGATGATGAAATTCCCCTAATGTCCTCCTACGTTTCAAAATAGAATGTACCCAGTATCTTTGCCGGTAATACCGTCGTTTTTTTTAAAACCAATACAAGCTCATCAACTTCAGCTTCCACACCTCCATGTTTGCAGCGAGGGAAACCAGTCGAATTCTGCAGTGTGCACTGTGTTAGTTAGGTCAATCGATTCGTCCACGTTTTCGTACTCGCTTGTCGAAATGAAAGACCGAAAACCGAACCGAAAGCCGAACTCACTGCGTTTGAGGCTTAAGGACCGCCACGCACATTAGAGTACGGTGGTTGTTATCTCCGCCCGCCAAGGAGGTATTGCTTTTTATCATATTTATTTGTGGATTGGTTGGCAAGCAACATGATTTAAGAAGTTGGGAATTGATTTGAATGGAACTTAATGGAAACGCTGGACTTGGTCTAAAATAGAAATATTCAAATTTTAGTGCTAATCTAGGTAGAGGAGCTAGTCCAGGAATTTGTTAAATGCTTTTTGTTTGCGAGATGTGGCATTTTCACGAAACTAGGCAAATCTTGAAAGGCCGTTGAGTGTTCATTCAGTTCAGGTACTGTGGGGGAATACACCCGCTGATATATTGCTCACTAGAACAGCTACAGATGCCAAGGATTTTCTGCCTTAAGGCTTTGACATGGGTATCCGCTCCACTAAGTGTCTATTCAGTTATAATACAAGACTAACACCCCATTTTACAAATGGGCATGCAGGCAACGCACCAGCGGCGAAAGAATACCTAGCGCACCGAAAGGCATCATAGACGCATGCATTAGACTCCGTGAAAAAGTTGGACGATTGGCGAATCGGGCGGATTGACAAGATCTATCGGAGATTGTATTTCGTTGCTATNACAAATAAATGGAGAGAAATTGGAGCGGAGCTTGAAATTTGTCTCTCGCTTTTCAATTCGAGGTCCTATCAGGTCCAGAAGATCTTGAAATGTTAATGGTTTCATCCTGATATAAGCGACACATTTTTCTTCATCGCTTAATTAAAACCTCTTCCACGAGATGATGAAATTCCCCTAATGTCCTCCTACGTTTCAAAATAGAATGTACCCAGTATCTTTGCAGGTAATACCGTCGTTTTGTTTTTTTTTAAACCAATACAAGCTCATCAACTTCAACTTCCACACCCCCATGTTTGCAGCGAGGGAAACCTGTCGAATCGGATCTCTGCAGTGATTCTGCAGTGTGCACTGTGTTAGTTAGGTCAATCGATTCGTCCACGTCTTCGTACTCGCTTGTCGAAATGAAAGACCGAAAACCGAACTCACTGCGTTTGAGGCTTAAGGACCGCCACGTACATTAGAATAGGGTGGTTGTTATATCCGCCCGCCAAGGAGGTATTGTTTTTTATCAAATTTATTTGTTGATTGGTTGGCAAGCAACATGACTTAAGAAGTTGGGAATTAATTTGAATGGAACTTAATGGAAACGCTGGACTTGGTCTAAAACAGAAATATTCAAATATTAGTGCTAATCTAGATAGAGGAGCTAGTCCAGGAATTTGTTAAATGCTTTTTGTTTGCGAGATGTGGCATTTTCATGAAACTAGGCACATCTTGAAAGGTCGTAGAGTGTTCATTCAGTTCAGGTACTTTGGGGGAATACACCCGCTGATATATTGCTCACTAGAACAGCTACAAATGCCAAGGATTTTCTGCTTTGACTTGGGTATCCGCTCCACTAAGTGTCTATCCAGTTATAACAGTATAACTGTATCAGTCATCTTGGGGTAAGAGAAGACAGCTGGCTTGTCCTGGGTGAAGGAAGGATTCTGGTTCGTCTTGAATTTTGTATAACATTCTTTACATAATATATTAACACTCTCTTTTTCTCTCTTTCTCTCTCTCTCCCTCCCTCCCTCTTTCTTCCCCACACCGGTTTCTCATGACAAAACGGCTTTTTTTTTGCTTCAAAGCATTAAAAAAAATGCAAAAGGACTCTTATGGACAGGACAAAAACCAACACTTTTGTATCCATATTCTCATATTCCTGCTTACGACTCGGCCCTCTGCTCAGCTTGTGGCGGTTTTGCTCATTGAATTAAATGCGAAGGAGGCCTTTTATGATTCTAAAGGAACAATGGAGATGAATAGAGTTGTATGTCAAAATTTTTTTGGGTTCAAGTGTTCCTCAACAAGATGCGGTCTGAGACGAACCTCACGTCATTAAACAGAAAAAAAAGACAATGATATGCATATTTGTTTATTTATTGTCCTTTTATGTGGCTTTCGTTCAAGCTGAGGACAACTTAGGTTATTATGGATTTGTAACTGACGGATCTATGGTGATGTCGGGGTTAGAAATAATGGGCACTTCTTCCTTAGTAACAACAGTATGATAGACAGGCTGGCCGGGCATGCGAACAGAGATCCAGAGAATGGAAGTAAAAAACATGGGTACATTATTTTTATTATATAAGTGCCACATCTCGTGTTTGCAGCCACATGTGCTGCCCATCGTAGGGAAAAAGTTGCCTTATGTGGTTCAAACAAGCCCTGATATCCTTCAGAGAGGTTTGATAGCTGAAACGGAACGCGCGACAAACTTTATCTAAGCGACAGTAGCCGTCGCCCATCAGCCCACATTGCAACTTTTCAGACTACATCTATCTAAAATCTCTATGAAAATCTCTGATTAATTTCCCTATGCGACCCACAATGATAAAGTTTTACAGCCGCTTCTCAACTCTTGAATTTAATGAAATCAAGTCATGAATAAAGTACATAATTACTATATAATTGTTCGTTTTGTCATGAAAACACCAAATTTTGTATACAGCTAAAGCATGTCGTTTCATAACATTTCACATATGGAGCCACCGCAAAAACGTCCTCTAGCGATCTTGGCATTCATTTTGCCTCCGTTACTGAAAACGCTTCTCGCGTCAACAGCGCCTGGACTATTACTTTCTCTTGTAATGTATCCATCGTAAACTTCGTAATATATCCATCGTAAACTTCGTAATACATCCATCGTAATATATCCATCGCAAACTTCGTAATATATCCATTGTAAACTTCGTAATATAGCCATTGTAAACTTCGTAATACATCCATTGTAAACTTCGTAATATATCCATTGTAAACTTCGTAATATATCCACTGTAAACTTCGTAATATATCCATCGCAAACCTCGTAATTTATCCATCGCAAACCTCGTAATATATCCATCGCAAACTTCGTAATGTATCCATCGTAAATTTTTGTAATATATCCATCGTAAACCTGGAGAAATCTTCAGAGGTCAATGGTTATTTTACCCAGTCTTTCACGCTCGCCAGTATCTCCTGATTGGATCGAGTTATGTCATGGCTTAATTGAGCCGAACACTGCAGTTTTCATCAAGTCATGTCGTAGACAAAGGATCTCTAATGAGTGTTTGATATCAGATTTACGAAATGAGTTTATACATTTATCGTATTCGCGATAACTAATTTTTAAAAAATGAACCCTTAGTCTTGAAAAGAACCCTGAAGTGGCCCTCACCCTGTCTAAGACACATGAATCACAACTGAACTGAATGAACCACATGGTTACGCGACACCAATTAGATACAAACAGCTGACAATCATTTGATGAAACTTTAGACCACAGAAACACTCGGACATTTCAAGTACATTTAATTCAGTGTTTAACTGAACTGAAAATGAGACATGAAGAGAACGATGACAAGCGATAAGAAAGACAGACTGAAGTAATTTTTGTCTTTAATTTAGACAGAGAGAAACCCAACGGCAGTGAAAATAGTCACAAAAGAAACGACGTCATATATTCATACGCTTAGTGGTTTCTAAGGCTTCCTATCAACGTATTCGAAAGCAGGTGGTAGGTCAAATTCATGTACCGTGTGACATACCAAAAAATTATTACACACTTTATGTCACCGGAAATAGGCCATGTTTATATAATAATAAGGGATATACTCTGTTCACCGCAAGCCCTCATCATCTGTATGAATGATATCAGTCAGATGGCAAAAAATATAACGTGCAAATATCTGGAACCAATCCAGATTCTGTGTAAGGTGATAACTGCCCTGCCAGTGCACTTCCTGTAAGGCTACCGTCCTGGTAATCATCTGAAGCTCAGAAAAAAAACAACTTCCGGTTCCAGACAATTTTTGTTTTTCTCTGGATCGTTTACCTAATTAGTGTGGCTAGTGGCGTAAATAAATTAAGGGCTGTTAGCCTGCTGTATGATCTTGATTATTTTTTATGCATCATGCAATCGCTTCTCAACTCATACATAAAACCGGTTAATGGTTAGTAGTAAATAATTAAAGACATCGACTTTTCTTTGTGGCGGGAGAAACATTGTGTCTTGTCTCTTCTTTTTCTCATGTTAACTTTATACTGTGAGAACGAACTGGGGGTGCAGCACCTTAGTTTCGAAAGCGTCAGACTTCCAGACTGTTGTCCGTAAAATTCTGCCGAACTCACCAACTATAACCAAATAGACTGGAGAAGGTTTATGGTCAGTGTGTACTCGCCGGACGTGCAGGATCCATTACCAACATATCGGAAACTTTGTGTCACATCTTCTATTTTGTTCTTGTTAAGGATGACCGTCCTTTCTAAGAATGAAGTTAAACTTTTCAATTCCATTGTCCTTTCGTTGATAACGCAATGCAATGTAAAACAGTATAATATACAGTGTTTATCTTCCCTAAAATAGTAAAAACAGATTTCCAAATATTGTGGGACTCAGCAAAAGCGGCCTTTGGTCACTGGATCCCCCCCCCCCCCCCCAAAANAAAAGACCTCTTTCCCACTCTCCCCTTCCCACGCCCCCTAAAACTACTTATCAATCACTAAGCTAGCTCATGTTATCGGAAACGTTCAGTTTAGTTCAATAAGTAAATCTCGTACCCTCACTATATCGGAGATCAAGTCATTGACAATGACACCGAGTCGCTGTTGCCCGTTGATGTTACCGTGATATCCCTGATCGTGCATACTAATTTTATACAAGCTCTTGTATCATCTAACTGTAATACTGTCCATTTTGTTTGTACCTAAATCCTCATGCAGGTCATCCAGTACTGATAGACAGGTGTGCCTGAATCTCTTGAGGTCAACCACCACCACAGTCGACCGCCACAGTCTTTAGTTTATAAGCTTGTGCCAAGAGCGTGCTGCCCCTTCATGTGTACAGTATTACAACATCGCCTTCCACTGTAGGAGGAAGAGCGGGTGATTGTGACCTATTTCAACACCTGATGGCGAACATAGGTCACTTGTGTTATTACACGACCACACAATATTTGAATCCATCCATTTTAACTATACCATCCAGCATATCATCCCATGAGATGTGGTCATTGGCCTGTGGTTCTGGTACAAGTATGGCTTCTGAGGTCAAGTCAGTTCAGCTCATTGATGCCACTCTGGCTTTCTCTTCCTTTGGGATTTATTTTTTTAATCGAAAATGATGGGTCACTGCGTAGAATGACCTAGGGTATTCCAACTGGAATGTGACTGGAGTGTTTCAGTGAGATCTTTATTGTACACTTTGCGAAAAATGACCGCTTCTGTTTGGGGTAGGTGCCATTGTCCCACCTAGGACATATGTTCGTCCGCCTCATTGAAAACTCATGTTCCTCACTGAAAGACCCTCAGAGCAATGAAACATCGTGTTGTGGCGGGCCATTTTTTACTACCAACCTTGGTTTGAATGTTTTCATATTTTCTTTATGCTTTAGACTCGGACGAAGAAAGTAAGCCCTGCTTTGTTGAAATCAGAAACGTTAAGGTGGGCCTCTGAAAAAACGGTGTTTAACACATTTTATGTTAAATACGAGGTTACTCGTTGAACTTTCTGCACTAATTTGATTCCACATCAGCTTCATGCACATTATTATATTTTACATTGTTCAGTATAACCATTATATCGATTACAACGTATTAAATGGGCACTGTCTCATTATATACAGTAGGAGTAGCCGAAGATTTACCAGCAGCTTTAACTCGCCGTATAGGAAATTAATTTTTTTTTCAGCAGCCGTATGCACTTTCTTGGATTCATCTTTCCATGATTTCCAGGAAGTGATTAAAATTTTGGAGCTGGGATGTCATCTCGCTCGGATTATAAACAGTTGTGCAGATAGTGTAAGTGATTTCTTTGAAGGCGTAATTCAAGCCATCCACTGTCCAATGCATTCAAGGTGTGTAAAGACTATAATACTGTTGTGAGTGATGATACTTTTAATAATCTAACCAGCTGACTTCCATTGCATGCTTCCAAGCATGTCTTGGATTAACTAACAGGAGGAAGGAGTAAAAAAAAAACAAAACGGAAAACGGAACTAGAGTTCAGCGCCATCATCAAGATAGAAACCTGAGAACATTATCAGTGTTGATGTTTCTTGAAACCCTAGTCGTGACTACCTAATTCACTTTGCCGAACCAGCCAACCAGGACAAACTATCCCGTATTTCTCTTGGCTTCAGAAAGAAATGCGTTTACAGTTATTGTAAACAAGCGTTATGACTGGAAAAGTGAATTAAATAGACAGTGAGCGCTGACCTATTCTAGCCATATAAAGGTCTCGGCTGGCCATATTTTCAACATTTTCGGAAATGTCAGTTGGAGTACCCCTCTTTTCCTGGCCAAATGCACTGAACCTCAAACCCGGCATTATCTGTACTGAGATCATGCCCCTCAACCCCTATCCTGTCCTTTCTCAACTTCATTACGGGAACTACACTGATGATGATTTCGGCCTTGTTAAAGGTGGAAATGAGCATTCATGCAGTACTGTGACCGCGTGTGTGTGTGTGTGTGTGTGTGTGTGTGTGTGTGTGTGTGTGTGTGTGTGTNTGTGTGTGTGTGTGTGTGTGTGTGTGTGTGTGTGTGTGTGTGTGCGTAAACATACAACAAACATTTCATGAATACGCCAGAGAACGGAAGCGGAAGAGCGCCCCGAGAGAGGGCGCATGTCGAACAAATTGATAATCTGTTTAAGGACGGCGGTAAAGGACATCAAACAATGTGGTGTGAGGCAAATGGACATGTGTCAATTCGCAAGGGGGGATAGGAGTTGGAAAGTCAACCATCTGCGGCATGTTCTGTGGAGTGTGGACCAGGACCTCTCTGTGGTGGCGTGTTGACACAGGCCGGCCAGGTTGTTATGTTTTGTGTCCTGAGGTCCGTCCTTTTGTCCCCCCTCGGCTTTGGTTGTGTTTACTTACCGTCTTCAAGCGGGTCTTCCTCTACAGTTGCAGTAAAGGAAAAGAACAGGAAGCATCGGTGCTTTAGAGGTAGAGTTGAGGTAGTACAAAGGGCTGGGGGAAAGATGGGGCCTAGATGGCAAGTTTCTCATTCTGGAAGTCGATTGGTTTGGGTCCCATTTCTTCCCTGTCTCTATAAATATGAAAAGAACAATTCCTCTTTCAACCACTTGTATTCATATAATATCTTAACACCCAAGATATTTTAGTCCACGGTATAGGCGTATTCAGCGTTTCAGTTGCTTCTATACACACACAATGAACGCCATTTCAGTTATTGAGAGGATGTATTTGGATGCGTAAAACTAAATCAATGATTGGGGGGAGGGGAAGGTACCGAATTTCATAGTATGAAACTTTAATTTGCCCACTCTACCTTTGTAGTGTGCTTTCAGCAAGCTACATCTCAGGGTACCCAGATTGTCTTGTGATCCTATATTTTGATTGATTTCGAACCCTTTCGTTGCTTTAAAACACATTCTGCCACTAAAGTTAACCCATATTGCCTTCTCACAAGCTCTTGCAAATTCTGATTGCTGCATATTACTTTCATAATCCTCTTTTCAGTAGCCTACTTCACTGATAATTGCTTATATCCCACCCCCACTCTCTCGTTTTTGTTTTTTTCTTTTTATTGGAAACGTTTTTCATTATTCAACGACCGTCTCTAACATTCTCTACATCATTGTCTCTGTCTCTTTCTTTTTGCATGATTAAACTTTGGGGACAGGTAAACCGGTGACCCTTAAATTTTAACGAACTAACGAGCATTTTGTAAGGGGGAATGGGATTCCAAGGATATGGGCATAGTGGCCGTTTGCAATCTGCATTAAATGAGGCGCTCGTTACATTGTTAGCTCTTCCACCTCCCTCTATTCCACATGTCCATTTCACATGAGAACGAAGCAGGAGATAGATAGAGATAGAGAGAGAGAGAAAGAGAGAGAGAGAGAGAGAGAGAGAGAGAGAGAGAGAGAGAGAGAGAGAGAGAAAGAGAACATATGAGTCAAGGTCATAAATTTGAAAGCGAAATCAAATTTATATTAATCATACTACTTATCAATGTACGAAACTGTCAAAAATGTCAGCTATCATAAGTTAAGGTAAACAGATAAAGATGAAAAGATAACTGGGCGCTGACAAGTACACTCGTATAACATGCCTCACTGGCCCGTTACGAAGCTAATGAAGCACGTGACTGCTAATTTATCTGGCAACATCCCTCTGGCGATCTACTGCGAAGACCAGATTTTTCTCAACACTTTTCGTTGATCGCAATCCCTAAGTAGGTACCAATTATAGCAATGTCATCCAAGAAACACACACAAAAAAAAACGGTAGATCGTAGTTTGTTGCCAAGTCTTCATTTCAAACTAATGACTGTTCTTGCTGTTGATGGAGACCTGGTATTTGAATTTCTGCTCTCTATTACGTGATTCTCATCTTTCCTCAGACACTGATGACCTCAGTACATCTCTGGAATTTTTTTCTCATTAAAAGACCATGTATCCAGATCAAAATCGAGCTGTTAGATCGAATAGTTGCATGTACTTTGAAACGTGACACATTTAATGACCTGGCACTCATTTCGATATCTTAATCATCAATGTTGATATTTATGTTTATTTAAACTACTGCGCAAGGAATAGTGGAATAAAAAAGAAAAAACTTCTTTTTATTCGTACTGAAACATCTGGACAAGTGGATATAAAGTCTTTCAATATGAATCTCAAGATATAATGGTTTTCTGAATCTGATGTGAGAGTCAATAAACATTTTTCTTTGAACTTCAAACTTTAATCATCTTTATAATTTCATAAGCTGAGAAAGCCTCTTGAATTGAGAAGCTGCGAAAGACTCTTGAAATGGTAGATATTTCCATTAGACCGGGTTTCATTTTAGTATAGATGACTTAACGTGCTGATGAAATCTTCAGAGCTGATAGAGAAAATGAATTAATACACACCGAAAGAAAACATTTTTATTGATAAAGAGAACTTTATCTTCCTCACTCATAATTATGTATTCTAAGGCATAATGGTTCATGGAAATGTATGGAAACGTTTGGATATCGTGGTCTAGCTGCTGAGGGCAGTGTATTTAGCGTTTCAGAGAACGTTGCTTCTATAGATATCATTTGTAATGAGGGTTTGTCAAGGGGAAGCATTTCCGATGCGTAAAATTAAATGCTGGAAGAAGATGCAGAACCGTATGATACGCAGCTTACACTTCGCCCACTCTATTTCTGTAGCTCGCTTTCAACAAACAACACCGTGTACTGCTGGGTATTCCCGTGTAAGCTTGTATTCTTTAAACGCTGTACACACCACAGATATCGATATAATATTCTGTGGTACCTACTCAGATCAGCCTGTGATATCGTGCATCTTGAGTCTGCATGTTGAACGGTACTAACGCTGCATTCAGCACTGATACACTAATGTAATTCTTACGGTGGTAAAAGATCCCATCGTTAACGCGCAAGTTCACAAGAAAACGCCAATTCTTTCACCTCGCTTTTCCAACCACACACCATTTCTATCCAAGGACGGCAGACCTCCACTTGTGTATGGTCTCTCCTCACCTTGACGAGAAAGGATGAGGCTGACCTTGGAAAATGACAACTGCTGAACTGTGAATTGTGTGGCAACGAGGTCGCCATTTGTCAATGCTGTCGGCTCGGAGACATTTTATTGCTCGGACGAGGCACTTTCCGACCCATTGACCGCAAACAGGAGCCAATTAGGAAGTCTAGGGGGCGTGGATGGGGGCTCGTTAAGTACGGTTAAGGCTATCACGGTAGACACGACGAGACCTTTCAACGAAGCCCTTAAAGGTCATGGATAAGACTAGCCTGATTTTATAGTTTTATGATGAAAATAATTTCTAGTACAAACTGCGTAATATGGTAAATAGATTATAAGGAAACACTGTATTACACATATCTATAACATATTCTGGGAAGCTACAATATTATATTCTGGGAAGCGGGTTTTATGGCTGAGAGTAAGATTCGTCGATTATAAGAATAAGGATTGCATAATATCATTCATGTCAGTTTCCTCAAAACGACCAGTTTAGAATAAATCACTACTGGCTCATCGATGATTCGTATACGTGACGTGAGTATAGCACCATTGAACCAGCATGGGCGGCTTATCATGCCAAACTTAATGAACAGTTATTAAATATAAATAAAATTCAGTGTCACCGAAGGAGG
>JAWQUT010000395.1:653986-670073 GCA_033807755.1 Ellobium chinense
TTCTCATCGACCTTGCCTTGGCAAGGCATAACGAAGGTTACGGTCCAGGAGACTAGAGTACCTTTAGTAGAGCCTGCAGCTGTTTAAGTTAGCTGTCAGAATAACTTCCGGTCATTATATTAACAGACTGGGCGATGATATTCATAAATCTTCTGATTTTTTTGTTTTGAAGGTTTCATTTCTGGGGTAAAAAAATCTGTTTTCCTCGGATTTATTTTTCGGGTGCAGGCGGTCGCATCATTCATCTTGCTTATTCGGAGGCAAATTTCTTTGTAAATAGAGGGGTCACTGAGTGAAAAGGGGCGAACAAGCTAAATAAATATTGAGTATGCGAAACTGAAGGGTCGTTTTGAGGAGGTTATCTGCAGGTAAAGGAATGGGATGGGTTTGGGAGGAGGGAAATTCTACTCGGGATTCTGAAGGGTGATGGGGGAGGGATGATAGAATGGAGAGAAAACTGAGAAGAACAAAGGTATAAAGAAGAAAACACAGCAGGTGTCTGTACTATACACACAAATTCTTAACAACCATGCCTAAATTAAATGTAACGAGACCGCAATATATTTTCCAGTGCTGGCTATTAGCATCATCATCCACCACCCCATCTTCATTAGTGTGTAGTGAGTCAAAAATAGTTTACACAGGCATTTTTTTACTCTACATCAAAATTTTGACACGCAGATAGTTATACAAGATCGGTTTGATTTTGAGCCTTCTGGACAGTAAAAGACGACCTAAAATTTAAGGCCCTTTCACAATGACCACAGTGACCTTACACCTCCAGCAAACAGTCAGATATTTTATAAATGAACGGTAATGTCTATTATAAGCAAAGTCTACAATCAATTTTCAACCTTTCAGGGCATTTTATAATCAAATCAAGCCCGTATTTTATCTTCTACATGGCCAGTTCATAGCCTTGTGCGTATTTTTTAAACTTGCTTTTTTCTTTTTTTTTTGGGGGGNGGGGGGGGTGAGGGTTGAGGATGAGGTTATTTGCCTCTCTTTAGACTTTAGTGGGCAGAAATAGGTCAGGGGCCCCATCCTGCGTCTGTTCTTACAATATAACAAATACTACAATCGAAAACGCTCGTATTAACATGAACATAATTATATAATATTATTATGAGTTTCTACCACCCTTCCAGTCATGGTAATCGGGAATGTTGGCGTTTTCATACCTAAAAATACCTTTCGTATCTTCTGCAGTTGTTTTCTTGCAAGCCGCAGCAACTATGCTGTCAGACGGTTCATTACAGTTCCTGTCCTATCACTTTTAACTAAAAGAAACGCCTTTGATCAGTCCACCTAGCAGAGCCTTGCAAGTAGTCTACGCTATGCATCCGTGCCGATAACTCATGCGGCGCACCAAACCTGTTGATAAACCTACCGCCAAAAACAGCTATTGACACGTACAAGGGAAGCAAAAATCCGTCTAAGTTGGATCTCTGAATCATAGGCGTTAATTGGTTTCGTACATTGAAGGTCGCAGCAAAATTACCTTAGCGCTGTCCTTTCCATTTCGGGGCATTACACTGTTTGGCAAACAAAACGACGGTTCAATGTGAGCCGTTTTAAATTCTGAGAGAAAGCAGTTTAATCTTTATTGATTTTCTTCGCGCTGTTCACTGGAAATGCATGCAGAATGTGTAGAGAATTATTGGTATTTGTACATTTTACAGACAGACCAAAGCTAGAAATACACTTAGAAGAACCGAGTGAATGACAAATGGAATGGGAACAGGATGCTGAAATAACATGTAAAATTTCTGTCAGCATTTATGAAGTGTAGGCACACTGTGCCACATCTTGATAGAACATGCAAAGGAGTAAGCGAACGGGGTACGTGAAAGTAATGCATTTTTTCATACCTACCGCAGCCTGTCAAGTTTTTCTTTGTTCATTTTGGTCCTTGCTTGCTATAACACAACGGGCTGGATCCCTGTTTATGCTTTTCTTGTTCGCATGCATGGCCTTACTGTTACGCATGACATTTTTCTTTTAGGTGGCCAAGAGATATGCTTACAATAATAGTATGCATGACATTTTTTTAACCTTTTCATATGCAAACGGCAGGAGGTGAATACATGTACTTAAAACTAGAGCACTGACACAAAGTAAGCATTCTATTATATTCTGGGTCAACATCCTATCTTTGTTTAGACTACCCTGTTTTACGCAACACATCCCGGAGGCAGCAACAACAACAACAACAACAAAAATTGATGCTGTACTAAACAGCTCCAGATTTTGCTAATAGTTTTGTGACGTACGAGTAGATTAATACTGATTGTGGCATGAAATTACACTGATGGGGAGAACATGGGTATTCTGTGAGGAGGTGCACGTGGAAGAGAGTAGAGGTTGGGTAGGTAGAGGACAGGATGATTTACTCTTGCATTGCCCCTTCCCCCTTCCCTTCCCATCCCATAATTATCGTTGGAACGATAGCACCTCAAGTGGCCGTGGGAATTGCCGTAACTCAGATGAATTTGCTTTCCTATTTCAAATACTTAAAGTTTTTTTTTTTTTGCAATTTTCTTTATTGTAACGCTCGGAGGGACAGTTAAGTAGCAATCTGCAAAATTTCTATACAGTACGAAATGAAATTCGGAAATACTGTATAGCGCTCCGATGTGAACCATGCGACTGAATTCAGACCAGGGTAGGTGAAGTGTTCCATTATAGCTCTACTCTTTTCATATCCCGGGTGGCCTTTAAACCTAGTGTTTACTTTATTTATTGCCTGCTTAGTAAGCATGCCCGCTTTTCAATGAAGATAAAGAATGATACATGTTATTCCATTTTAATGAAGTCGGTCTGAAAGAGCCTTTTCCAAAAAAAAAATATCATTGGCGTAATCAGAAACGTTAAATTGGATGTGACGGGGGGGAGGAAGAGATCGCTGTAAGGTGGGGCTTATCACATAAAGTTGATGGCGCTTGTTTATCAGCATACCCATAAATGACGTGTTTATGTCATGGCTTCTCTATCACTATCATCACTGTTTGACTACGCCGCTGTCGCAACCTAAGCACAGGACGAGCACTGCCTGTTTTTTGTTGTATTTTTTCATGCTGTGAATTGCATTTATTTCTGTCTAATCGTTTTATGTCTTGGTGTCTTTGATGGTTAAACTTCGTAAAATGCGGTTTAAACGTTAGCGCCGTGCTTTTCGACGTTATGCATTAATCCTATGGCTTGCTGTGTTCAGTATGAAACTGATAATGGACGACTTGGAGAGGGTGGCATTAAGATGAAGAGATGCTGTATTTT
This sequence comes from Ellobium chinense, assembly GCA_033807755.1. Lineage (NCBI taxonomy): Eukaryota > Metazoa > Mollusca > Gastropoda > Ellobiida > Ellobiidae > Ellobium > Ellobium chinense. Next base: position 657,263 of record JAWQUT010000395.1, read on the forward strand.
TGTTTTTTCTTTGATGAGGTTAAATGTTGGTAAAAGCGGGGTAAGAATGAGTGAAGAAATAGGGTGTGTATGAAGCAAAAGATTAGGAATATAAGGAAAGGAGAAGGGAGGAGAAGAGAGCAGAGACAAGTTCAGGCTGGTAGTCAAGAACACAATCTCCAGCATGTGCACCACTTTGAGATGATCTTCTTCTTAAAAAAGATTTCATTATACAGATCTGGGTCTCTCTCTGCTCTTTCTCCTTCTGTCTCTTCAAATCCTCCTTGTCTACAGTGTCACAAAAAGGTCGGACACAAACCACGTCATAGTCATAGACAGACTGCCTATCAATGGCAACGTATGAACGACCACGTGATTCCGAACTGACAGCGAGGCATTGGGTGCCGACGCAGAGGTCGCGGATTCGATTCCCACCACTCCCACCACTACGCTTTCTCTCCTTCTTCCATTCTATCTCTGCATTTGTCTTCTTGAGCACTTTCCCCTTTATCCTACTTTGTGTGAGCATCTGTTTGTGCACGCTCCCCCCACCCCACCACCCCATTTCTGTCAAACGAGACAGGCGAACTGCCTATGACTGTGACGATTACAGATCACGCCCGAGTACCATGACTGGAAGGGTGGTGAAACCTCAAGTACCTATATCCATGTTTAGGCCTCGAGTTTTTCATTGTTATAGTAAGGACATCCATGAAATGGGCCTCTGACAAATGTCTGTCCAATGAATAGAGGCGAATAATAATTTTAAAAAAATGACTGTGACGACTTGATCTAGAAATCCCTCACCTGAGTAGCAGTCTATGAGTTCCTGTTCCCTGATCTTCATGATGAACCTGATCCTTTCGTGTCTGCCCTTGAGCGAGCTATGCTTCTCCTGTAAGATTTCATGCTCCATTCTGGACTTGTTCAGCTTCAGCTGGGCAGTCATCAGTTCTTCCTTCAGGGTGCTCTCTGAGCGGAACAGCTGAAACGTGAGAGAAGATTATATCAGTTATATATGTATATGTATATGTATATGTATATGTATATGATGCAGTTCAGTATCATGTTATTACATACAATCTTAGAGCTCCCATCATAATATTTCACAGTGACTAATATTTTTCTTTCTTTTCAAAATTTTTATTTCAATTTCAACTCACAAGTTTATTTCCATTGTAACGAGATTACAAATTATTATGAACTTATAGCTACTCTTGAACACTACATGAAGCAGGCAAATGGACAAATGAACATACCACAAAGAAATTTCAGACAATCAGACAGACATTATTTTCAGTATTTTCAATATAGTAATAATTTCAATGAACGCTTGTAGTTTCAGAAGCTGGGAGGTGAGGCTGGCTGCAACAAAACTAAAGCAGTTTTCTTTTCTAAAGTTAATCACATTTGATGTCATATATAATGATAAAAACCATTCTTACTCTGGATATAGATCAAGGAAATTCCTGAGATTCCGGTTTTGAAAACATGGAAGTGAAGGATGCAATAATGCGTTGATGCTAAGTTGTTTATACCGTTTTTTAGATTAGTAAAATTACTTTATAAGCAAACGGGATAAAGACATTCAAAGACTGAATAATCTATGTTTCGGAATTTTGACAAATAAACATAGAATTCAGAAATTTGAGCTGAAATAGGCCCTCTTTAGCAAGGAACTGAAGTAAAAAGATTGGGTGGTGGGGGAAAAGGGGCGTGAGAGGACAGAATCATCTCTNGGGAGATAGGAAGTGTTATGTGAGAGAGTGAGTGATAACAGCACTGATGTCATGATTTGTGTGTGAGTTCTCGAAAGTCTGGATATCAGCTAGATGAGAAAGAGGTATGTGAGTGGAAATTGATTGCATGAGGAATGTAAATGCGTCTTTGTAATCTATTATACTCATGTAATATTGTATTGTATTATGCAATGGTGTTGGCCTATGGATTAATAAAACCTTTGAATTTGAAATTTTTGTCGATGTTGCTTCGGCTTGCCTCCTGGGGATGACTTTTTCGTAAGGTTTCGAAAAGATATGCCATTCTTAACATGACAAAAGTCCTTAAATCACTGACGCAGCAGGATTCTTTTCTGCTGATGGGTCCCCAACCCCACTCTCTCCAAACCAATTCGTCCTTGGGTGGGCAAACTTCTCACGAGTTTCCATACCATTATATCAGCGTTGGAATAACTGTTCATATCTGGGTCATTCTGCAACTGATGTAATCCTACATGTGATGTGTAGGGTGATATACCGGGATGGTCAAAACAATGATAATAATAATAAAATTATAAAACTGACTTCACTTAATTCAAAGTCTAATAACTTTGGGAGTTAAGACAAATTTAGGATAAGATTTTAAGCACATTAACGGACATACATAATCTATGATTGCTGCAACTTTCATTGATCTAGGTGCTACACTTCTGTCACAACAACAACAACAATAACAACAACAATAACAACACTTTGGCATGCCACGGCCAGTGTGTCAGACTGCACACCGGGAATGCCACTGGTAGACATAATGTTTTTTGTTTTCTATTTTTCAGTTATCACATAACCATAGAACATAAATAACTGAAATCTGCAACATTGGCAAACAACATTCATCTGCTAATGTGTGTCAAATTTCAGTGACATGCGATATGCCCTTTTGAAGTTAGTGAAGATCAAACTTTGTAATTTTGTTTGTTTGTTGGGTTTTTTTTGCCATCCGATATTTTGTACCGTTGGGACCAATTTATGATCGTTGAAGCTCGTACTGTGAATGTTGTTATTGTTGCCGCTGATGTCGTGAGTTTGTAATCGCTAAAAGACATCCATCCTGAACAACACGATTTAGAAAGTCAAAAGATGGAAATGCATCTACCTAATAAATCAATGTCAACTACCTTCTGTTCACTTTAAAACTATTACAAGCTTTTTTTTGTTGTTGTTGTTGTTGTTGCTAGGCACAACAATGTAACAAACAAAAAAAAAGCGTTGTTATTCTTGGTTTGCTTGAACAATTGGCTGTCAGCAAGCTGTCGGTTTGAAGTCTAGGATCATGTTGACAGTGCCGGTAAACAGTCTACTAATAATTACTGAGGCGTACTATTCACTGACAGATCTGGGTGTGCTTGGAGTGAAAACCAATCTGTCAGGGACCCACCGCATGCAAGGCCGTCACTTCTTCCCCTTGCTATCTCTTCCTCCTTCCTCTTTCCTACAAGAGTGTCGAGCATAGCTTATTTTCTTGCAATCACGAAGAAATCAGTGGTTCTGGTGTGGACGAATAATGGAAATCAAGAGGATATAATGCCTCGCATAGCCACAGCGAAGCTCGATCGCTATTGTTCTGGACCCATTCTAAGGCTTAAAAAAAAAANTCTCTCTCTCTCTCTCTCTCTCTCTCTCTCTCTCTCTCCATACAATTTAGAGAATTGTGGGGGCAATGGTCACGACCCTGGTTTGTTCTACACAAGCCACACTCCGTTTATGATAACTCCCCCCATGTGTATGGAAAAAGTTGCGATTAAATGAAATTGGAATTGTCTAGAACTTTTACATAGAAATACAATATTTTGTTGTGTGAAATTTATTGGGATTAAATGGAAGTTGCGATTATCCGGGCTGCGAATGAGCAAAGCTAGCTGTATATTGTACAGATGAGATTTGAGCATTTCTCCAAAAAGAAGTCTCTCACTGACCTAATTTTGTCCTTAGATAAAATTACTCCGAAAAAATGTTTTTCGGGGTACAATCCAAACAAACTGGAAACCATCTGTCACTCATGCGTGTACGGCGTTGGTCATGGACAGTTGTGTAGTAACTCTTGACAGCTGACGGTGTTTTTCTCAACAACATGATCTCCGGCTGAGATAGCGTTTAGCGGTGGTTGGTTATCAGACCTACCACTCCTTCCAAGTAAACGGTAACGGAATCTCTGGGGTAGATAAACAGTAGACTAATAGTTGTTTCGGTTTTTTTTTTCTTGTTTGTCGTGATTGTTGTTTCTGGGAATTAGGGTAGTGGGTAACGATGGTAAGGTTGTGTTAAAAGTGCTGGTTGTCTTGTTGATAGCCTTGTAGGCGTCACCGCGGGCAATAATAGAAAGCTTTTATTTTCAAGACAGGATCTTTTACGCGCTGCTATGACAGAGGGAGGCATGCGTATATGGTAATTCCTGGTGTTGCGATCATACTACTCGTTATGAACTAGATGTAAAATGCAACGTCTGATTCTCTGGGATGGGCAAGTTCACTAAAACAGTCAGTTCAGATAAAGTTCAGGTGACCAAAGGGGAAAAGACTCTCAGATCCAGTTGGGCTCATTTCTATCAACATTACTATAGTTTTCAGATAAGATCGAGTCCCCTTGGGTTTGAAATCGGCAATCGGTACTGCTTTTCGAGATACATGTGAACAGACTCGAAATTTAGAGTTCAGTCAGATCAAGCACCCAAAATAACTATAGAACTGATCATATCCAGATCAGTTCGTTAAAAATAGCTACTAAGCTCAGATCAAGTTCACGCGAACTGAACTTAAGTTCACGAACTGCGGTCATATGATCTCAGTTCTGTCCAACACTGGTGTTTCCAGTTTTTAACCCGCAATATAATCTGAACGACAGGAAATGTCATAAGTGCTTGGCTAACTCTGTCATTACGGTCGTTATACAATCTGAACTTAGCCTAAAAATAAAAGCTCTTTAATATTTTTGTGAAAATAGGCAAGAGGGAGAGCACTCAGTTAAGTACAAATAAAAGAAACCGTCATAATGATATGATGTGTAACGGTCGCAGATTATGTTAAAATTGCTGTGTATTACGTAGATAGCATTGTGGGTGTCACGGTGAGCAATGACAGTAAGAGGGGAAGGAAAAAGGAGAGAGGTCCTGAGAAAGGGGGATGGAAGAGGTCAATTACTCTGTGATGTATCCGGTGTGTACAAAGCAGGTTTTGAGTTTGACAAATATGAGGACAAACACACTTATGTAAAGGAATGGCTCTTGTAAAGGGAAAGGCTGGATGAAGAGAAGAGAAGGATAAGGTCATCGGTACATTCTAACGTAAAAAAAAAAATGATGCTTTCTTAATAAAGGGGCTTTTGAATGTAAAAGAACCTGGTAATCATTTTCTCGCCGCTGCTTTCACCTGTTGTTTATCGCGAACAGAGTTCAAATGAAGGCACGAAAAGATCAAGTAAAACTGAGACCGCCTTATCTTATTTCACTGTAGAGTGCAGTTGAAAGGAAACGACCTCGGACCTGAATTATTAATGAGAATTTTGCACACATGCAAGAAAATGTTAACAGATTTAGATCTAAGTCTAGACTAGATTTGCTGACAGGTTAGCACGCAATGACATTGCTAAGAAAGCACAAGAGTAGACAGTACCGTAGGGATTTTAAAGATTCAAGACTCACTGTAGGGATTTTCAAGATCCAAGATTCACCGTAGGGATTTTAAAGATTCAAGATTCACCGAAGAGATATTAAAGATTCAATTAAAGATTCAAGATTCACCGAAGAGATATTAAAGATTCAAGATTCACTGTAGGGATTTTGAAGATTCAAGATCCACCGAAGGGATTTTAAAGATTCAAGATTCACTGTAGGGATTTTGAAGATTCAAGATTCACCGAAGGGATTTTAAAGATTCAAGATTCACCGTAGGGATTTTAAAGATTTAAGATTCGCCGTAGGGATTTTGAAGATTCAAGATTCACCGTAGGGATTTTAAAGATTCAAGATTCACCGTAGGGATTTTAAAGATTCAAGTCTCACCGTAGGGATTTTAAAGATTCAAGATTCACCGAAGGGATTTTAAAGATTTAAGATTCACCGTAGGGGTTTTAAAGATTCAAGATCTGGTTTATTGGTAGGCCATTTCGTGGCTATTTCAAGAGAACAATACATTTTTTAAAATCATATAAAGAATACATCCACTGAAACCATAACATTTTATATCCTGTTGCATTCTAATCCATTTTTGCTCAAGTTCAGTCATTACACTTCTACAAAAAAAACCAAAAAAACCTCTTTCTCACACATGCACACGTGCCCGCATAAACACACCGGCACAGATGCACCCATTCATCCACACATACATATATATCTCCACACACACACACACACACACACACACACACACACACACACACACACACACACACATATATATATTCATTCACAAGAGCCATTCACACTGGAATGTATAGTGTCACTAGGAGATATCACAGAACTATGTCATTGTACTGTTTCAAATTTGTTAACAAAATACACCAAATGTGTTCACTTTGTCTCCTTTAACCCATGTTTTAAAAAAAAAAATGGTAAATTTAAACATGCTTGGCCAGGCACATAAAGAGAAAATACTGAAATTTGGCCTACGCAACAAGGTAGGAGGGGAAAGAGAGTTTTGTTTTGCTATGCGAGAGAGGCTAGTTTCGGCCAGCGCAAAAAGTACTTGCAATAACATCTACTTTATCGCCGTGTTTGATGTGACAACAGATATGTTCTAAAAACTAATAAGTCTCGTTTAATCTCCTCATTAAGCCCTCCATAAAATGCAGGATTCAGGGTAACAAAAATAATTGGTCTGCACTTGATTTCCTCAGGAAAAAAATGATTTAAACGATTTGTGGTTTTAAGGTGACTTTGAGATGGAAAATAATTTCTTGTGTTATATATTAGCAAATACTGTTGTTAAGCGGAAGTTGAGAGTAAAGCAGAGTCTTTAAAGCAGAGCTGATTGCCATATGTTACATTTCATAGAGGAGCAGCAGGGCCAAATAGCTATGGAGCTGGACTGGAGATCAAAAGGTAATGAGTTCGAGTCCCAGCTATGGTCTCACTATGAGGGTCTTTCACTCACAATTTCTCAGTCCACGAGTCTGTATACTGGGTGCCTGGCTATAGGAGTAAAATATACTGTTAAAATTCTAGTGATCAAGACCCGTATATTGGCACTGGCACTGAAGGTTTCCAAGGAGTTGAAAAAGTTCTTGTATGACTAGACCTGATGGGGTAATGATCATGCGAAAACGCGTAAGCGGGAATTGCCTTGATACGAGACTTAAAAAAAAACAAAAAACCAAAAAAAAAACCCTCATTATTTTACATTGTTATCATTATTATTGACGTAAGTGGTGAGGCAATGAATTGCAAAAGCTCTTTATATTTGCTCCTTTATGTCTACTTCCTGATACAAAGCTCCTCGAGCGAAGAGATCTGCGCAGATAAAATTTGGCACAAGGATGGGGTAGGAGAAAGACAAAGAGATTATGCACAAAATGGGAAAAGCCTAATAGCGTGTCATTTAGTCTATTAGACTAAGGAAAGAGAAAGCTCAAGAAAACGATGTGAATTACACGAAAACCTACTTGGCAAGCAAAAGAACTTTTATGTCACCCCAGTTTACAAGTGTTCTATGTTATATTTAGTTAAACCGTGGGATTTTCCCAAGGTGTTCTTGGATTAGTTTTTAGGGGGAGGGCAAAGAGTACGTATACACACTCACTAGACAGAGTTAAGGAAGAAAACGCACCCTGGGAAAAGTCCTTAAAAAAAAATCTTAGACAGTATCAATGCCCTAACTTTGCCTCTGACCCTAACTTAGCCCGCAGCCCTAAACCAAACACATTATGGAAGAGTTACAGGATGATACCAAATGGACGTAGAACCCTTGTGAACAAAGATGACGCCTACTCGCTTTGAAAGAAAACAAAAGCGTGCAGCAGTTTACACATAGAAAAAAAAAATGTTCTTGGCAGATTGTATCTGGCATGCATATTACGCTCCGGGACACTCTGCAAAGACAGAAGATAATTAACCGGGACACCAACGTGCTGCGAAAGTGCGGAGAAAATGCACTACAAACAGCAAGATAATAGAATAACATAATTGAACTACGCGACGATGTCATTGCTCTGAAGAATAGGCCTCAACTGTTTACTCAAAAAAAGATCATTAATTTATCGACCGAAATATTAGGCCGTTGTTTGATACGTTTTAGGACGAAGGGCACGTTTGATTAATCCCATTTGGAAGAGAGATGGTTATAAGCACACTCCTGTGGTGATAAGGAAAATATGGGAACAAGAATAACTATAACTAGACTGGACAGTCTTACATGTTCGTCGCGTTTGACGTCAGTTGGCACACAAATCGTCGCATTGTAGTTTTGGTTTTTTTTTGCCCTACTTTTTGTCGCGTCTTTTCTTATGTTTTTTTCTCATCATTTCGTCAAGTTTTTAATATTTTTGTTTATTGTAAGCCAGTCCCAAAATTCTTAAAGTGCAGGGTAAACAAATATAAAGAATGCATCGCTATTTATGTGTGTTTCGCTTTGTAAGCATATTAGAAATATGTTTTTTACACAAACCCCGATTTTACCCCGTTTCTTTCTCTCTCCCCTCCCCCCCCCCGGTCTCTCTGAAAAAAAACAACAACAACACAATACCTTAGCATTCATCGAAGAGCGAAGTGTATGGGAGTTTTAAATCCTTCCTAAAGCAAAGGCGACGAAATGTCGATAGCCGGTGGATTGCATTATGGGCCGGAAAAAGTGTCATCTAAAAAATGTGTGAACCGATTAGTCATTCTGACATGAAAACAGAATGTCTCCGGATAACAAAAACGCATAACAGAATTGTTAGTAGCTGGAGCAGCACAATGTCCACATGAATGATGGCTGAGCTGCCCTGTTTAGTTAACCGCATGTTGTAGAGTACAAAGACAGAGTATGCCACGTGTGCAATGATATCGAGGACGAATATCAGTGTCTAGTTAACAGTCCACGTTTTCATAAATTTAGTAAGAAATATTTACCTGACTACTTACGTACAACACCTAGCATGATGAAATTCACAAAAATGTTTAAAGAAGAAAATATGAAGGAACTAAACAAACTTTCGCTCTTGTGTTATAACATAATAAAAGAATATAACAAACTAATCTAAAACATTTTTCAACATTCTCTGGTTTGGTTCAACAACGATCGTAGAAAGCAGTTTAAAATGTGTGTGTGCGTGTGCGGGTGTGTGTGTGTGTGTGTGTGTGTGTGTGTGTGTGTGTGTGTGTGTGTGTGTGTGGGTGTGGGTGTGTGAGTATGTGTGTGTGTCTGTGTGGGTGTATCTGTATCTGTATCTGTATCACTGGTATGTGTCAAAAAAACACCAAAAAAACAACATATTACTGTAACAATTAAGTCGAACTGAAATGACATTACTTTTGGATTTGTATGTTATTCTCTGAGTTACTTCCGTACTTTACTTTAAGCTATTTAGAAATTAGTATTTGTAATTTAATGAGTAGAGTATGAATGAAATGTCTGAAAGTGGATAACGTGGGGCACAGTATGCTTGAGACTCTTCCATGTTTGTAAACTTATTGATGTTTGTCACTGGCCAGGTGCCTAATAAACTTGAACTTGTGAACTTGTTTAGTTGCACAATCTTTCATAGAATGGCGGCGCCAAAAGAACATCAAACTACCGGCTGAGTAGGAGTTATTGTATTTTATAGCCCAGTGTCTCTTGTCTTTGGCTTGGAGGGCAGCATTTTAAGAATTTAAAAGCGAGAAGAGATAGTCTACACTTTATGACACTTAAAGGCAAATGACAACTCTACATTAATATGTAAATAAATAATTCTTTATTGGCTTCAGGAAAAAGCATGAACCTCCTCTTGAGATTATAGTGGTCGTTGTCTGAGTATTTTTTACATTATATTTATATATGTAATTCGTGAAAAGTCGATCTCCAATTCAGGCATTACTATGTATAGTAGTTTCTTCATTCAGAGGCTCTAATAATTGCCCAGTTACGGGAGTGGTGGTGTGGCCCACTGGTTATGTTTTTGTTTTCTTCTTCTGAAAAATTCACCCAAATGAGATAGGGAACTTTCTATAGAACGGGCAGTGCCGAAATATTGCTCAAATTATAAGACATTTAATTAATTTCGTGCCACGAGGCGGAAATTGAAAAGGTTTTTAAAAACTAATATTTGTGCCACAATCTCTCTCCTCACTTTTCGTAAAATTGAAAATTTGAAAACTGCAAGATTATGCCTACAAATTATGAACAACTTTCAAATCACTAGATCTTAAGGACCTAGAAATTAATCAAAGATGTTTTATTTCTAAAGACCAATCAATGAAGGGGAAAAAACAAGTTTGGCAAATTGAATGTTTGAACTGCTGTCCAATTTTTGAGGCAAAGTAAAATGTATAACTTAGTATAACAATAACATAATACTTAACGGGCCATACCTCTTACCACATGGGTTGAATTTGTTCTCTAATTGCCCCATCCTATAGAGTTAACAAAAATATCTACAATTTCTCTTCTTACAAGAGTCAACTATTTTTTAAAGGTAACACACTATTTACAAGTCAAAATTGTATACGGCTGTGATAGATTTCTGTCTTCTTATTTGGCAGTGAGTCATATATCTGTTAGTGCGCACCTGTATAATATGCTTTTTATAAGATCAAATATTATATTATTAGAGCCAGTTTCACTATCATAGTTTTGGCGCCAAAATTGTTTATTACATCATTCGAAAGCTCTGTTCAAGCCCCCATAGTCCTGTAGAAGAAATATTTTTGTAAAAAAATATTTATTTTTCTTGAGGTAAAATTTACGTATCACTGTTTCGCGTATCTCAAAGATATTCAATCAAACTGGTGTAACACAAGTTGCCTAATTCTGTTTTATAAGTTTAATCGTCCCAGAACACGTATTTGATGTTACACGATTTCAGCTGCACTTACTAGCCTTAGAGCCAATTTCCCGAATCGCTTATCAAGATGATTCACGGAAATAGCAGACAGACTCGTCCGAGTTCCGGCGTTTATTACGAATCATGATCGATTATTGCTCTTTTTAAAAGGAGGACGGTTGAATTCTTTTTGTTATGTGGCAGCAGCCATCGTTGGTACTCATATGAATTCTTCAATGGAAATTAATGTGGGTCAAAAACGCACCATTACAAGACGTCTAGTTTTATTCAGTGTTCACATAATTGTTATTCTAAAGAAAATGTAATAGAATTGAAATTAAGATGCGAGGCCCGTTGCTGGACAAAGGAACAATAAGTCAAGAATTTCACGTTTGCAGCGGCACAACTGTGAGCCCATTGTCTGCCACTTATACTTTTTTCCACCGCCCACATCCTTCGAAATGATGGAAGTATTATAGACATAATAATAATATGTGTTCTTTATCTTTAAATTGGACATGAGGTTGGGGGAGGTGTGTCAAAAACTACAGAGCTGTGGAACTGTCTTATTCTCTCCTCAACAACAACAACAACAACAACAACAACAACAACAACATCAACAACGAAAACAACAACAATAAAGCGAAATTGAGAAGGAGTAGAGTTCCTTCCGGCACCAGCAAGATTTCAGGATTGCGGTTCTGTTTCCGCAGGCAAGATCAACCCAAAACATTTAACCTTAAATTATAAGAGTATAAGTTTACTCGGTTTATGATATGAATCAGCTCAGCCCGTCGAGCTTCAAGAGAGACAAGAGTACTACAAGCCTGTGGCACTGCCTGGTGCCTTGTCTTAATGTGCCATCTTTCTTCTTTCTGTGTTGTCTTACTTACGAGTATTTTATAATATTCACTTTGACAGTTATACTGTCTTAAAGCTGCGCCATTCGATCGTCATCATTGGAAGACAAGCTTCGCTTACAAATGGCCGCGGGTACTGCTTTGACTCGGGTAGATTTGTTGTCATATTTCAAATATGAGAATACTGTAACGTGTATGGTATCAAGTTTGTTTACTGCAACATTCGGAAGGACTGTAAACTATAGCGATCTGCAAAGTTTCTGTGCGGTATAAAATGTTTTACTAGTGATATTCGAAAAAAAAAACAAACGGAAAAAAGTTCTGATATGAAACGCGTGAGTGAATTCCAGTTAGTGAAATGCCCCATCTCCCACTCTTCTCCTTTATTACCCAGGGCACGCGGGTCTTTAGGAAACTTAAACTTCTAGGTAGGAAGTACCAGTACTATGATACTCACCTCCATCATTCTGTCCTGCTGGTCAATGGACTTGTCCTCACACTCACGTGCCTTCTGATCGGAGACGTCCAGTTTGTAGGAACGGTCCTTCAGCTGGTTCTTCAGAACTGCTCGTTCTCGTTTTAGCATGGTGATCTGAAAAGGCAAACCATCAAAGATTTGGTTGTCCGTAGGAAGTGCATCAATAACCCCTTCGCTACATATTTTTAATTGCTGATATCATCAAATTACCATCAACTCGTTAGCCTTAATATAGATTTGAGTTAGAGTTTTACGGCGTTTCAGCCTGATTAAGGCTATCTGCGCTTCTGTACCTAGGAAATATTTATTACATAGGATATAAGACGTAGGCGTACGTCGGATACTTCCGGGACGCACATATACGTCCAAGCGTTATGTGGACCATAAGATCCATGTACACGGAATGTAGCAAAGGGGTTAAATAAACAATGCTGATCAATCCCCAGAGTTTCACAATGTAAGGGTGAAAATCAGGAGTATACAAAGTAATGGGTAATAATCAATGCTTATGACACCTCATTGACAACATCATTGACAACGCAATAGAGAATGGGTGTGGAGGCAGGAGCACCACCTCCTGTCTGAAGTGATTCAAAGACAAAGATTTACACGCCCTCTCAAAGCCCACGAGTCAATCGAATCTGACAGTTTTCACGCCCTGCTCCCTCCCCTTCACCGTCCTTCTCCTAATCCTCAATCCCATTGCGTAACGATTTTCAAAACATTTTCTGCCCCTCTCTCTCTCTCTCTCTCTCTCTCTCTCTCTCTCTCTCTCTCTCTCT
>JAWQUT010000395.1:670128-687088 GCA_033807755.1 Ellobium chinense
TCATCTCAGCTTTGTTAGTTTCAGCCATTCATTTCCGAACAGCCTTAAAGCTTTGTAATCCAACCACTGTTGGAAGGCAAATCCTGTGAACATTGTCTCGATTTGGATGGATCTGCTGTCATACTTGAAATACCAGACTTTTTCTTTTTCTCTTAAAAATTAATTTATTTTCTGTATCGGGGCGTTGGAGGCACAGTAAACTGGCAATCCGCAAAGTTTCTGAGCAGTATGAAATACTCTACCAGTGAAATTAGCAAAAGTAGCTTTCCGAGATTGAAAAGTGTGACTGAATTCAAATTAGTGAAGTGTCCCATTACGCTTCTTCTCTCCAGAATGGTATTGCAGGATCGGAAGTGGGAGGTGAAATTCAAATAAGTGAAATGTCTCATTACGCTTCCTCTCTCCAGAATGGTATTGCAGGATCAGAAGTGGAAGGTGAAATTCAAATTAGTGAAGTGTCCCGTGATGCCCCTCCCCTTCCTTTCGTACCTCAGGCTGGCCTTTAAACTTACCTGGTTTTCAGCGTTGAGAAGTTCCTGACTAGTCTGGAAGTGCTGGAGCTGGGCTTCGTGCATCATGACGCTGGTCTCGTTCAGTTTGATCGTAGTGTCAAGAAGCTCTCCACTCTTCTGTTTGATCTCCTCACGGAGTTTCTCAAACTCTTTCTGTAGATGAACAGTTATATTTAGTTAGACAGATGTACAGGCAGACGGAGGGTCAGACAAATAAACTGACAGACAGACAAACAGGCAGGCTGACACAAACAGACAGACAGGCCGACTGACAGACCGACAGATAGACAGACAGACATGGACAGATAGAAAGACCTGCAAATGGGCACACGGAAGGAAGGGAAGACAGACAGGACGAAGGATAGATGGATAGATGGATGAAAAGATGGACGATGGAGGAAGGATAGATGGCTAGGCGGATGAAAAGATGGACGATGGATAATTGAACGCACGAACGGTAGATGGATGGACGGATGGACGGACGAACAGGTGGATGAATGGATGGATGGATGGATGGATGGATGGATGGATGGAACACGGACGAATGGACGAATAGACGGACAGATGGATGAATGGTTAGATGGACATATATTTATACATATGACCACCTTACATTACACAACAGAACAAACACGAAACAATGCCATCAGCAAAAGAACGAACACAGACAGCATAACAATTATAATATCTAACCTCTAGTCTGTTCATAAGAGCCTCATTGTTGAATGAAAACTGCGAGGATGACCTCGATATCTCAACATTCGCGTTTGGCTTTAATTCAGCGGAGCCAGCCTTGCCGAGGTCCAGCAGGTCTCTGACTGTACTCTCCAGTTCCTGTTGCAGTACATGGGGAAGAAAAGACCGTAAATACGATTCATTTGGTTGAATAAGATTCATCGGCATAAGGTTGCGATCATAAATCTAGTGCTGCACTACCGGTAGCAGTGGTAATAGTGATAGTAGAAATGATATGCTAGTCAAGATGGATTACCACACTGTTGTTTAGGGCCGAACATTTTAACGCGCCCCTGCGCAAAGTAGCCTTATGCTTTATTTTCGCATGGTCACATCTGGGTCCCAAAACCCAAGCCACTTCAGTGCCATTGCTGTTGGCAAAAAAAACAACAACAAACTTTCTGACCAACCAGGGTGCACAGTGTAGTCCCTCTAGTCAGTATTATAACCTCTTTGGAGCTACAAGCTAGACCTAGTCTCTGCTATAGAAAGCATAGGCTGCTTCAGTAGTGCTGATGATTTTAACAACAAAAGACGTTTACTCTATAGGACATCAGTCTTTTTGCCACAAAATACAATAACATCTACCGTGGACGATTTCTATATCAACAACGCTTTTAGATGATGTATGGCGAATGAATCTTGCGAGTGCTGCAAGGGGCTTAATAATAAATCTAGGCCTATGTAAACCTGGTGTCATTGTGGAACAAACAATTGCAAATTCTGAACAGCTTGAACGTAAAAGCAGGAGGTCTTTCCAAATGGGAACAAGGAGTGAGCCAACATTCATAAATTGTCATAACACTAGATTTGGATGTATCTGAGACTGAAAATGAATACGCGGTGCCAACAAGGTGCCGGACACAGTAAGGTCCTTTACTTTAGATCTGTGACTAGATCTGTTTGCTAAGTGAAAACCATTAAAGCTAAGGTTATTGAAAATTGCCGATTCAAAGTATTAGACTAGTTTGTTTACATCCCTACATTTAAATCTAACCCTAGGCTTGACTCAGACCTGTTTGGCCAGCATGATGTAGTTAAGCCAGTCTAGATCTAGACCACAGGATCAACTAGCCATATAGATCTTTGTGTCGAACGGTTTATCTTCGACCATGTCGAGGTAAATCTGCCGTAATGTTTGTAAGATAGACGTTAAGATGTTTCCTTCCCCATGGTGGGAAGATCTAGACTCCAGATTTACAAAGACTTCAAGCTGATTTTGTTGTGACTTTGGATAACCGCAGACCAGCCTAGCAGGGTAATTAGTACAGTCGTAATGTTGAATGCCTCCGATGTTGTTGCTTTTTTCTCTGTAATTTTTTTATGAGGTGGGATGCCAGCACCAGCAGATCTTAGTCTAGATCTAAATCCGGCTCAGAATTATTTTTTTCAGAGAACGATCCGTTTCTCAACTAGGAATCAAGACTAATCTGGTGTTCTCAAACTACGATTCACAGTGGCAGATTTAGATATGGGCACAATGGGCAGGATATTTCTGCAGCAGCAGCAACAACAACAACAACAACAACAACAGCAACTGCTACTGCTGCTACTAGCACTACTGGCACTACCATCACTACTACTACTACTACTACAACAACTACTACTACAACTATTACTCCTGTTGTTGTTACTACTGCTGCTACTACTACTGTGACTAGTACTGTGACTACTGTTATTAATTGCATAATTTCCAGTCTGATTTATCTACCACTATCGGTGCACAGAATTTGATGATAAGAAACGGACCAAGATCTGAGAACATCATAATAATGTTTGTTTGTTGAACATGTGGTTGTATATTACATGTTTTACTTGTTTGGAGTATTTTGCGTATCAGCATGTTTTGTTTTTAAAAATTCTTGACAAAATATATGCTTAACAGAATTTGGAACCAAGTAGTCTGCCTATTTCTGCTTTCCATTGCAAGACGTGTTTTTAAACCTTTGGTCGTTAAATATTATTCTCGTAACCGTCTAGTTGCATGGTGTGAAATGTAATGATTTTCTTCACAGATCCTGAAAGGAAATTATCTTTCACAGTAATTTGGCCTGAAGTATTGTCAGATGTGCCAAACAAAGATGTAACTTCATGGTTGGGTGGATGGATGGATGGATGGATGAATGGATGGATGGATGGATGGATGGAAAGATGGATGAACGGATGGACATCCTCACCCTAATCCGCTGCTCATGAGTATCTCGTAAGAAGGAGAAATTTTTCTCAATATCATCGATTTTGGCAGTGTAGTCGTTCTGGGCTCGATCAAGCATGACTTGATGATCTGTAGTTCCGCAGCCCGCACCACCACCTTCAGCTACCTGACTGCCCTTGTGGTTCAGGTGGATGTTGTAGGTACATCCATCATGTTTGAATGAGCAGCTAACCTTACCAGAGCTGGTTGGTAGGGTGACCAGTAATAAAGCCGAGGCAGTTACGGTGGAAGCGAACAGCTGAAGAAGCATATTGTTCGAGGTTAGTGAAGTATTCCTCCAAAGAAAGTTTGACGCTTCCAAAAACCAGGTGGCTGAGGTTCACAGGCGCACACAAATAAGCTGTGTTTTATTCTCTTATCTGATGCCAACAATAAAACAAGCTTAAACACAGTTACACTCACAAAGGTGTGACATGGTCACTTGGTCAGTCAGAAAGAGATTAAAGAGATTCCTTAGAGGTGATTGCCGGCTACCTCCAAAATAAACGCAAAGGCGAGTTAGGGGTCAAGTTTATCGATCCGTATTATTATGATGATGCAATATTCTTTACCACCGTTAACCACACATAGACACAGTCCCCTTTTTATGTCAAGAGGTTGCCTGTACGAGGCTTCAACAAGTCCTTAGTGTTGTTAAGTGTGACTTTACTGTCCTAATATTATCAGTGCGCGAGACCAGGGTGGAAACAGTGGATGAAGTGTGACAACTGCCAGACCCGTTCACTCGCAAGCACTGAATAGTTTTAAGGTGCTCTGAAGAATGTTAGCAAGCGAATCAAATCATCCGGATGTCCACTGTTATGAAGGAAGTTCTCCGTGTATCAGTGGTCACTTTAAGATAAAGAACACCACTTACCCAGGTGTGTACTAAATACCTAAAGAAACACAGATCAGAAGAAATTAAGGGAAGAATTCCCGGCAGGTATGCCGCACAAGACGTGAGAATGCCACCTGTAGCAGTGCCGTATTTCGATTTCATGAGACCCTATGCGTGGAGTTACACCAGAAGGCCTCATTTAAAAAAGTGCGTGTGTGTGTGTATGTGTGTGTGTGTGTGTGTGTGTGTGTGTGTGTGTGTGTGTGTGTGTGTGTACACTAAATTCCATATGTGCATGTAGCTAGAAGAAGCCTTCGGCCGTTATGCCATGCAAACTGTGAAAACGGAAAATTTCGTGGCTGAAAGCCTGAACTTGATTACAGATCAAGAATAAGTATAAACTGAAAGGCCAGAAACAATTTCGGACATTTCTTTGAGGCTCTTGCGGATAATGAGGCCAAAGGTGTAGCTTGTTCAGCTTACAAGTAAATCCGGCACTGATCTGTTAACACAAAGATGTTCTCAACTGTATTCCATAACTAATACTGGCCATTAAGGACTCGTCTAAGACCCTGCATTTCCTAATGGTTCATACAATCCACGGGTGGTATTCCTTGTAGATCACCTATCGCTCAAAGAGAAACAATATCCTTCCCAAAACACAGCTTATAAAGGAACTGGCGGAGCGGAAAGATTCATGCAAAAACTACCGGCGCAGGGCGTGAAAACTGTCAGATTCGATTGACTCGTGGGCTTTGAGTGGGACTTTTAACAGCTGCTACTTAAGGGCTTAACAAGGGATACGATGACGCTATGCTAACAATTCCAGTAGATCAGTGCTACGATTGATTGTCTCATAGTGTGTCTGATATCACCTCGTACAAAGAGAAGCTCTAACATTAATGTAATCAACACAGATATCTATTACCCTACTCAAACACACTCTTAACCTGCAGAGAGTTGGAAATCAAACTCCAAGTATTTACAGAGGGTACCAAACTGCAAATCCATATGTGAGACTCATTCACCAAGAATTTTGGGTGGTTTTCATTTGAATGCATAAGAATGATCCGGTGAAAGAAATCGGTTTCAGTCACATCAAAAGATTACTGCTACAGATGATGTCCCGCCACAGATATCACACAACGATATCCACGCACAAAGTAGCCGGTGCACAAGACCATGATGGGAATTTCAAAAATTACACGCAAGAAATTCCATTCCTGTTCACAGTAGAAACCACCAGGTCCAAGGACTTGAGAGGAAATGCGTAGGTCATTCATAGAAAGCTGAGGAATAAGGAAGCTCAAGCGGTTCTGTACTTCCCACTGCTAGATGTTACGTCTCTCCATACTGTATTGATCACAATGAGACAGGAACCCAACATGTGCCAGCACTAAGCAGTAAGTGCCGTTATTGCAGTCCTAGCACCCAATATTACGCAGGTAAACGGTCCGATAACCACTAATCCCATATTATTATCTCGATTTCCCTATCGTCTACATGCACCAGACCGGTTATAAATAACTCGCACGTCAAGTGGCTGCCCCCCGACAATGTCAATAAATGTATTGGTAGCCGGATGATGTCTTTTATTACTGCGTTAACGCCGGCATTGATAACATTTGAAATATGTTTTGGCACTTAAGCTCGCACTTGCCTCCGGATGGCTGTCGGTGATATGAATTACCATGGTGAGTTCCTGTCTGCAGTGGAACTGATAACATGGGGAGATAGCGCTGGTTATGCGTGCCCATCCCGTGTCACCGCAGTACGGTTGCTCAAAGATATTCACGGTTTATAATCTGACAGCTATTTTGCTTTGTGATTTTACTGTAATTTAATGTCTTCAGTCTGCAGGCGAGTGAATTTCGCTTCCAAGGATTTTTCTACCTTCGGAGAATGCGACAGGGGCGGCGAACCAAGGCGAGGTTGGCACCGCTGTTCTTCCTTTCATGCCATGACGTCCAAGTATTGTTGCTCAGACCTATATCCACCCTTTATATACTTGGGGACAAGGCCGAAGCTAAATGCTCTTGTAACGAGAGGTGGTCCACCGGCTAGGAGTCCATCCAGCTGAAGAGTTAAATAGCAAGCATTTTGTTGAAGTCGATGCCAAAAGTACTTATGTTCTCGTTTGAAGATGCCAATTTTTGAGTGGCTTAGCTTTTAATTAGGCCCATGTCTAACAAGCTTCAATTCTATATTACGCCGACTGAAAGAGCGAAACTGGACAAGGAGAAGAGGGCGATAGGGAAGTAGTGAGGTGGGGTACGCCCAAACAGCTAATATTAAAGATACCATGTGCAGGGTTCAGGAAGAGAGAGGGGAGGGGAAGGCACGATCAGACAGTTAATATTTAGACACTGCATATAGGGTGTGGGAGAGGGGGGTGGGGGTTCTGTCAGACAGCTAATATTTAAATACTGCATGTAGACCATCAAATGAAGTCGCGTCTCTATCGTGTTTCCTTTAACACTTAGATGCCATTGCTTAAAGAAGGCCTGATTGTCCTTATGTCCACAACACAGGGGTGTATCCCTGAAAATAAAATGGGGGGGAGGGGGGTTGAGGGGATTACCCCACATTACTGACCTCTTCCTGAGTATCGCATAATCATTCTACAACTCTAGAGTTCATATTATACTAGAATGAACTTGACACCGACCCCATCCCTTTTCATCATATTTATATAATAATGTCAAGGATGTACATAGAACTCCGGAATGACCAGCACCTTGGACTACTTACAAGTGAGGGTGAAATTTAATAGTAGTATTTAGAACACTAATTATAACAATAACGATAATGCGGTTTATAAGTCTCGTATCCAGGCTAATGCCCGTTCAAGCGACTTCCCTATAATTATGGAAAACTCTGGGGAGGGAGGCGCATTCACGAGCACCCAGTGGACCCCCTGTTTGGATCCGCCATGGCAATGTGTATGCCAAATTAAAAAAAAATAAAGGACAGAGAAATCAGAAACCACATAGGATCTTAAGATAGAGGCTTATGGCGTAGCTTAAAAAAATAATGTGTGCCCAGTCGCGCTGCGTCATGAAATTCAAGGACTTATCCTGGATGTGATTCGTGGTTTAATAACTTCGTCATATTACAACATATTATGTTTACAATTCCATGTTTACCTTCAAAGTTCCCGTGTATCTCGGCATCTGCCCTTCACGGTTTTAAATAGACATGCATAAAGGTTTATCGGGAAATGAATCGTTCCTTCATTTTCTCCCGTTTGCATTCCTCGGCAAGGTCGGAAATACTAGAGCTAGTAATAATGATACCTTTTGTGAAAACACAGCAGCATTAAAAATTAAAAAACATCGCCTTTCTTCAAAGAATCTAGACTAGTCTAGTTTGGAATAATTCTGTATCTGTTTACCATCAAGTTTCTTGCCTAGCTAATCGTCGTTTTCAGGCTATGCAGTGTGGATCAGTTTTTTATATTTTGGCAATCTCTCAAACCAGTCTTCACCATAAAAGAAATATTTGGCCACCAGAATGATAGTTAACGTCTCCACGAAATGAATGATAGTTAGGAAATAAGCAACATGTTTTATGATCACATCTGAAGTGAAGGGCAGAACCTAAGGCAAGAAATGAAATAAGGCAAACTTTTTTCTACACTTTTCATGGGGATAAAAAAAGCGCGTTCGTTTTGCATGTGTAAAATCAGTAGTAAGAAGGGGAGGGAAAGCGGGAAATCAGAAGGGTAGGGAGATGGTGAGTGCAATCAGCTTCCTAGGCGTTCATAATGTATGTGAATTAAATTATTGATATGATGCTTCCTTCGAGAAGAGACGCCACCGGGGATACTTACGAAATCTTCTAAATGAAAATTCATGCTTCATGTACATATGTAATAAAACTTGTTTTTGAAACCCCACTTTAACTCTTCACCTGTTTCCCATTTTTCTTCCATCCCCGCCTCTCAGTATTAATTCCCCCAAACTATGAAAGCCGTAATAGAAGAGCCAGAGGCAAAATTTAGCAGACGGGCTCCTTATCTGCTCGGTTTGGTCGTGCAAGTCAGAGATCAGCCGGACGAAAAAATATCAAGCAGTGCTTGAGTTCTGGCAGGCCAAGATTTTTGGCATTGAATGATTCAATTATGGCGTCCACACGCGCAGTTTTACCTATAGGTTTGCCTGCTCGGGCAGAACAGTCCGGCCAAACTGCATGTGTAAAAGGCCCTTAACAGCGCAAAGAACTATTCCAAAAAGTTCGTTCCCGTCAATGGAAAATGACAGGTACATAATAAAACTGCTGAATATGAAATAAGAACCCATTGTTTCAAGATTATGTTGACTTTATTTCAAAGAGAAATTAATGAGACTCTATGTAAAATTAAGCTTAGCTTTTTAAAATGTAGATCTTTTTAAATTGATTCCTTGAGTGCAGGTGAGTTGAAATTTATGTTCCCTTTATGTTGTGAATGTTAATCAGTTTTTCATATGAAAATGAACCAAAAAAAAAAAAACCAAGCTGATTCATGCAGTTTTCACATATGGGAAAAAAAGCCTTTTAGATTGCACTAAGGATAGTGTTTTTTGGGGTTTTTTTTGCATATGATGTGTATAGATAGAGAAGGAAGATGCAACGTTCCTTGGGCAAACAGGACATTTCGTTGCTAACACTGATAATTTATCACGACAAATCAAGTCTTACCACTCAAAATATCAGCACTGTGGAGTTGCTCATAACCTACATAAGCCCAAGCTTAGGGCCTCATAATTAGGCGCTATAGGACCTCAGAACTTTCTGATTTTATTTCTCTTACAATCTTAATTATTCCTTCAGTATAATCTATTTTAATTTAAAAACTTTGCTATTAAGTCTCGTGATTTACAGGCAGAAATGTATTTCAGATTTATTGTGGTGACCCGCCTTTGAGGCTTTCTCATGTAGTCTAATGTTTTTAAAAGAAAATGGACCTCCAAGTTTTAAATATATCTGAAGACCTAAAAAGACCTCTAAGGTTTACTTACCTAATGGGGTCTTCAAGCGTTACGTAGCTTAGGGCCTCAAAGAGTAACTAAGATTTATGTAGCTTAGGGCTTCAAGGCCCTCCAAGATTTATATAGCTTAGGGCCCCAAGAGGTCCCTAAGATGTATTTTGCTTATATTCTCAAAGGGTCAAGGAGTTTTTTTGTTTTTTTTTAATATTCTAGGACCTCAAAGGGCCTCTAAGCTGTTTATAGCTTAGGGCCTCATCAGACCTCCAAGCTTTATATATACAACACCTAAAGGTATGAACATGCCAATATCTATATACAGTCCTTATAAAGTCAGAAAATTCGCCATGGGGCGGGGGAAAAGGGGTTGGATTTTAATTTCAAAGGCTTAAATAGGTGCAAATACATTTGTAGACTCAGAATAGGTGAGGTTTAGCCACTCAAGTATAAAATTGTGGTTGTTGCTGGGTGGGTAAGGTTACCATGTTTATTGAGTGAAAAGACCTAAAATATTAGGTAGCCTGTTCACTGTCTAAGTTCTCAAAATCTAACCGGTTTAGGGGCGTTTTTCTTTGTGTCAAAGTTTGGAGGAAGAGCTAAACAACATGTTTGGAAAGTATTTTGGCATGGAACCTCTGGATAAGTTAATAAGAGGTGTAAAACCTTATATAGCCAACAGTGAAAAAAGCATTGGCATCTTCATATCTTATATCAGACTTAAATCTGGCTCCACTCCTTAGTACAGCAGATAGTGGACGTTAGATAATAGGTATGAGTTACCTAGAATGCTTGAGATACAGTTTGTTATCTTTGTTGAGCGAAGGAGAAACGGCTAAGATTACCTGTCTGTTTGATTACAAGCCAAGCTTCTCACAGTGTGAAAGTGATGAGTAGATTCTCACGATAGAGTAATGACGCTAGNTCTGGAGTGAAGCAGAAGGCAGATGACAAAAATCCGCACTTAGTTTCAGTCAGAAGTGTGAAGGAGGTCGTTGGAGGGAGGGTGGAGTGAGGGGGGATTCTTTAGACATTTCTGTCGCTATGTCTCCATCCTCACCCCTCCCCTCCCTTCCACTCTCCCACTGCTCCTCCTCTCATCTTGAAATTTTACTATCCACCACCTGATCCTGGGTTCAAAGACTGAACATAATACAGTAAGCATAAGCATATGATTGCGCAAAAGGGACGAAGAAATTTCTATACAAACAAAAGAAGATAAAGCACTATTAAACAACCAAACAAACCATGTGTTAAATACAGTCACTGAAACCAGTTACAGTGGCAAATTATCCGAGATATTTGTCTTGTGATCGAGTGCAGGATCGTAATTATCCTGTCCATCATCCTCACTCCCCCCCCCCCCNCTTTGCAGATATCCTTGTATCTGATACATTGTGCAAATAGGTAGATACATCAGTTTTCGCTGTCAGTAATAATATATTAAGTTTATCTGGTTCTTGACGGTGACAATATCTATGGCAAGGATCTTAGCATATTGTTTGAGCCGTCAGAGAGTAAATGAGAAAGAAGCGAAAATCTTGATCGAGAAGTGCTTGCGTTATTTTGTTTCGAAAACGGAGCATGGCATTGTTTTGACTGACATTGATAAAGCGGAAAATATGAAATGATATAAACTCAATGTGTTTCCACCAACTGGGTTTTGAAGACTGTGACTAGAAAAGTGATTACGATGATAGCGTAACTCGATTTGCATCTTTGACGTCACAGCATACTAGTCTAAGTAGAAGCTGTCCGTAGCTCGCAAACAGGCAAGAGAGCATCATGAATGCAAGATGCCAAGACAGATGTATTGACTGGAACTACTACAATGGCTGTGAACCTCCCTGGAAAATCAGTGGGAAATTTGGCACAAAACTTCCAACCCAGTAACTTACCTAGATTACCTCTTAGCTTAGTCGTAATACTCTAGTCTTAGCCTAGCCTGGTCTTTAAAAAGCCTAACCAAAAGCCACGTTTCAAGTAAAGAAAAAACGTGTATTTTGATCTCCGCGAAATCTGACGTTAAATTCGCGGAAAACTGCCCTTGCACCTTCTTTGTGCATTCTTAATCTAAAGTGGAAATAAACATGTCACCGGGAAGAGCGGAACTCAAGAGGCATAATCAATCTTAAGTGAGTCTACATCAGCATTACCAGTCGCGAAAGTTTGGTAACCCCTGCGCACACAGGTTTAGATCATAGGCGGAGGACGTGGGTGCATTGTCTGTGGACCAGAGCGTAAATCAGTCAGCAGCATTTCTACCACCGTTACCCATCCATCACTCGACAGGTAATTACTGCTGATGTACAAAGGCATTGTCTACGTGCAACTTATCCACACCATGGCGCTGGCCGGGTCATAATGTTCGCAACCATACTGATGACAACGTTATAATCTAGTCCGTCAGCCGGCTACGCCAAACCGCTATACCAGTAAATAATAATACAGTCAACGCCTTCTTAATCGCAACTTCCATGGGTCATAACAAAGTTGCCATTACAAGAATTTGCGACTTTCCAGCTTTTTTTTCTCTCTACGATATTCTGTCACCCTAAAAATATTGCCATTAAACAGAAAGTTGCGATTAAATGAGTTGGATTGCACGTTGTGAAGCAGCTTGGCCGAATGGTTATGGCTTTGGATTAAGATTCCCTACCACGACCATATTGCCAAAGCCTTGGGAAGGCATTTCGTTCACATTTTCTTCAGTCCACTCGTATGTAAAATAGGTAAATATGCATATAATGTCAGAATGCTAGTGATGCAGCGGCATTGCATGCTCCCTATGGAGTTGAAGAAACTCTAGAGTGATCAGGCCATCTTCAGGTAATGATAGTGTGAAGTCGCGTTGGCGGGCATCAGCCTGGATACGAGATTTATGAACCGCATTATTATTATATTATTATTGTTGTTATTATTATTATTATTATTACTACTACTACTACTACTTCTACTTCTACTACTACTGATATAACATAAATGCAACTATTACTATTACTACTGTTACATTAGGTTTTAAAGCTGATCTATGGGCCTTGAACCCAACCTTTCCCTGACCCTCCAATCCCAGATAATTTTGCTGGTCACTTTGCTCCCCTCATTTAAAGCTTAATCTTCGGTACGAATACTTGTCTGTCTGTCTGTCTGTCTGTCTGTCTGTCTGTCTGTCTGCCTGCCTGCCTGCCTGCCTGCCTGCCTGCCTGCCTGCCTGCATGCCTGCCTGCCTGCCTGTCTGTCTGTTTGTCACGAATGTAGAAAGTGTATACAGAACAGGCTAAGTCCAATAACAGCACTTGGACAAACATGTACGTCTCACAAGTAGCTTGCCCGTATCGGCTCTGACGTACCCCTACATCTTATGTGGGTTCCAGTTAAATAAACTTGTTAAACTTGTTAAGAAGTGTTCCGACGTACTGGAGAATAAATTGGGCCTTAATCGTGCCGACGCGTTGTCAAACCCTAACTCGCACAAACCTACCGACAAGCTAATGAGCCTATAATAATATGGCTACCACAGGAATTGAAAAAACATGGCGTAGCCAAAGAGTTAATGAAAGTAACACACAAGACCACAATAATTCTGAGCTAAGCTGCTTGTTTGTAGACACGCCCTTCTTTTCTGACTGGTCCACATGCATAAGGCCCTGATTTGTCTTCACAAATTTACCCTTGTCAACCAAGAATGCCATCACAAACATATAGAAAATACGCCCAGTTAGGGGTTGCGAGGCTTTTGGAAAGAGAGAAAGAGGAAGGCTAAACATAAGAGAAGCTTGCTTATTACCGATGGGATCTGCTATTATCATAAGAATTACCTTGGTGCATCGGTGCTAAATGCACTCTTAGTTATGTCCAACATGCAGAGTTAGCGTTATTCTTACGATGGTAAAAGATCTCATCGTTAATGTGCAAACTCTCAATACTCTCAGATTTGTAAATGCGAACGTCTGTGATTTTCGCTGCGAGTATTGAGAGCTGTATTCTGGATCACGTTGTTTTTCTGACCAATCCAGATGTTGTTAGGCTAGCCAGAAACTTTTGGAGCCACTGGCGTGCCAGAGAATGTTGGTCAGATGCCATAACTGGCCTGGTAGTGCTAAGAGAATACATGTAGCTGCCAAACAGTCCTGTGTGGGTTGATCTGGCAAATTAAAAAAAAAAGGGTCCTATATCTAGCTACAGATAGAAATACCAAAGTCAGTAAGCGACCCCGCCTCCAGACCCAAACAACAACAAGAACACACTCACACACACACACACACACACACACAAAAAGAAACGGGATACAAGGAAGAGAGCGCTGACCGAAACACGATTATAAAGCTCATAACTGAACCAAGCAAGTTTACTGACAGCGGTAGAATTCACTGTCTACTTGCGTGCCTGCTGCCTGCTTGCCTTGCTGTCTACCTGCTTGCCTCTATACGCTTGTCTGTCTGCCCGCCTGCCTGCCTGCCTGCCTGCGACTGTCTGTCTGCTTGCCTGTCTGTCTGCCTGCCTGCGTGCAATTGTCTGCCTGCCCGTCTGCGACTATCTCTCTGTCTACCTGCCTGTCTGTCTTCTGTATGTCTGTCTGTCTGTCTGTTACGAATGTAGATAATGTGCACATATCTAGCTTAGTTCAAGAACGACATCAATAGTTTATATCAACCGTCCCAAATCTGCTGACTGAGGTAAGCAAGGAATCGTAGAGTGTATTCCAATATACATTTGTATTAAAGTACATGAAAATTGTTCAACCTATCTGCATTATGCAACTTTAATCCGCTATCCGAATATTTCAGTACCCCAGGGTCACATAATCGAGGCAAAGAACTCAGAGAGGCTTTTATCTTTCACTGATTTTGGAATAAAAATCCGCCATGTCTCAGATATATAATCCGCAAACATCTTTTTTATTTCTTTGTACTGCTTAAAAACGCAAGAACGTCTGGCGACACTGTTATTTTTTTTTTTAATCAGCTCTATTTTTATAGCAACACTGATCAACGCCGAGCAACACGTATAAGAAATGTGCTGCAATCGATGTGATCTTCTCATTCATACTCTTGGGGGAGTGTATAGCACAAATTAATATCCAATAAAAACCATATTTCAATAATTAAAGCGCCATTTATTACAGGATTGCATATATTTTACCTGTGAACCTGAACTGAATTATTTTAATCCTGTCGTCACAACTTCGGCTAAACCTATTCATCATTATTATGCTAGACCCATTAGAGCAGTAAAATTTCGTTTTTGTAAGACTTCAGTCATCCATCACAAATTGTCTGTATTTCAGCTTTCAACGTGTGCGGCTGAAATCTGTGCGTGTTTTACGATGCCGGAATATGTCAACTTTTACAACAGCTTGAGTCACGGAAACATCTGTGTAATTTCGGAAGTTATCAGTAGGTACTAGCAGATCTAGATCTGTGTCATGGAAGAGAGAGAGAGAGAGAGACAGAGACAGAGACAGAGACAGAGACAGAGACAGACAGAGACAGAGACAGAGAGAGACACAGACAGACAGATAGACAGACGGAGAGTTTGTTTGGGTTCGGGTTTTACTGCATTTCAGCACGTTACGGCTATATTGAACCGTTCCGAGTGTAAGATAGAATGTTTTTATCAATGTTGCTTGAACAGCGGCAGCCAGGCCTACTCACAAATGATTTTAGAGAGAGAAGGGGGAGGGGAGAGAAAGGGGGAGAGGCGGAGAGGGAGAAAGGGAGACAGAGCGAGAAAGGGAGTGAAAGAGGGAGAAGGGTGAGGGACAGAGAGAGAGACAGAGAGAGAGAAGAAGAGAGAGAAAAGAAGAGAGAGAGAGAGAGAGAGAGAGAGAGAGAGAAACGACATTAGGTGGATTGGAGAAGCTGCTACTTCCTGGGAACAGTTTTCCCATTTCCTATTAAGTTTAGGGCAACGTTCGCACTTGCTAAACACCAGAGCATAACTCTAAAATCAGTTTTAATGGCGTTACAGCAATTTTTTTAAAAATGATTTTTCTAGGTTTGCCGTGAAGATTTGCACAATCTGAAGTCTCCAGGCAAAACAACCAATTCATATCCTTTTCAATATCGTGCGTCAATATGCATTTTTAAGCCACAAATTTACATTTGCGCAGGTACGAGATGAAATTTTTGGTGCAGACTATTCGCATCTGCATCAGGCAGGTTGTGCAACTTTATATGCACATTAAAGTAAAAGCTGCAAGACTTAAGGCTATACTTACAATAATGCATAAAATTATAGCCTCAGGGGTGTCGCCTGTCTGGGGCATGCCTGAGCTCCCAGCAGGTAGATTAATACACCAACCCCAGCTCACCTCCCCCACATCTTGTCCCGTCGCCTCCTCCCTCCCTTTCTCCCTCTCTCTCTCTCTCTCTCTCTCTCCCTCTCTAAAATCATGAGGTTGCCCTGTCTGTCCGTTTCTGGGCCACGAGGGTAAATATTATGCATGTACTTAGCCACGTAAGAGGCAAGTGTCACCTTTACATGAAACATACGGTCTTCTGTTTAATAATCTTACCGGCTTTTCTTATGAGATTTTTGTGCGGGGAATACAACCACTCGCCATGAAATATAACACTCGTAGGATCAGCAGGACGAACGACATGCACGGTATGGTGTGGACTTGTTTTGTCACAAACCCCACACCCACAGAACCATCTTACATTACCACTAAGCTCATTCTGACAGAATGTCTTTGTACCTCTAATGCAAAATTCTTCAGAGATGGATTTGAAGGTTGCGCGGGTGAGGAGACAGGGACGAGGAGGGAATAAAAGAATTTTTGTGCTGCATCGAGAACTAGGGTATCCCATGAATAAAAATTTAAGAAGATATCCCGCCCCTCCCCACTTTACATACATAACGGTTTTCTGTCTCCGTTCAGAAAATTAAATATTTTCAAGGTTCTGTCTGCTGAGACGTAGACCCAGGGTAGTTGGTTTAAGAATGGATCGGGGGTCGAGGGGGAATAAGCACGGAACCATTCTACAGGATAATATCATTGGCCAACCGTTCTGGTTTATTATTACGTGAAGCAAGGGGGACGGGCAGTGGCAAAGTTGGATCCGGGATCAAATAGCCTTGAGTTTGATTTCCGCTCTGATCCGGTTGTAATAAATGACCTGGAACAGCACTTCATGCACATTTTCGTTTCTCCACATGCCTATAAAATGGGTGCCTGGCTGGAGGCACTGAAAAAGTTTTAGCCGAATGCTAGTGGTTATCATCGGTAAAATGGCACAATGCTGCCGTGCAACGACAAAATTTGTTATAATCGCTGTTTGGAATGAGCATCTTACATTATTTTGTCGCTGCAAGGAAGAATGACACTGTTTACTTTATAGAGAGGTGAGGAAGTTATCGAGTAAGCAAGCAAAAAACACACAGCCAGGACATAATATTTTTATGACCATGATGATGATGATGATGATGATGATGATGATGATGATGATAACACTCACATTCACATTATGGACGAATGAAGAGTGGAAGATACGTGTGGATATGTGTATGCGATATCTATGTGTGTGCATAGAAGTATAGATGTGAGTGTGTGTGCGTCTGCGCACGTGGGTATGTGGAAGTGTATGAGTGCATGTGTGTATGTATGTACGTGTGTGTGTGTGCGTGTGTGTGTGTGTGTGTGTGTGTGTGTGTGTGTGTGTGTGTGTGTGTGTGTGTGTGTGTGTGTGTGTGTGTGTGTGTGTGTGTGTGTGTG
>JAWQUT010000395.1:687183-698262 GCA_033807755.1 Ellobium chinense
TGTGTGTGTGTGTGTGTGTGTGTGTGTGTGTGTGTGTGTGTGTGTGTGTGTGTGTGTGAGTATTTATGTAGGTATATGAGTGTGTGATAGTGTGATTTTGTCTGTATGTTTATGTATACCGTTGCTTTAAATAACTCAGACAATGAACATATCTCAATCCCATTCAGTTGCTCTATTCCTATTTCTATTTCTGACTCTCAGATGTAATGTATTCACCTGCCTTTCTTTTTATGTCTTAAACTTGCATTGTCTGTTTTGAAAAAACTGTTTAACACGAAGCGTCGACTATTTTTTAAAATAANTCTATTCCTATTTCTGGCTCTCAGATGTAATGTATTCACCTGCCTTTCTTTTTATGTCTTAAACTTGCATTGTCTGTTTTGAAAAAACTGTTTAACACGAAGCGTCGACTATTTTTTAAAATAAATTCATTATACATTTTTCAAAAAGTTTTGTGTCATTGGGCAGAATCATAATTTGTTTTAATGATGCTGATGATGATAATGTCTTTTTCTTATTGATGTGGTTGTTTTTATTGCGAAAGTTATAATTCTTGTTTCATTCTATTGATAAAGGTCTTAGAGCAGAAATATTAAGAAGTAATTTTCGGTCTTATTTCTTAACTATTATTATCTTTAATAAATTCCTTGAATTAAAGTTGAGCTTTTAGTTTTTCTCAGTTTTAAATTATGATGATGATGATGATGATTAATATACTTATATACTTTTCTTCGAATTCTACATCTCCCGCGGACGGTAACGGTGTTAAATTATTTTTTGATTTCTGTCACCTTTCCCACGAGAATGTTCTGCACGCCATACGAAAACAGAAAAACATTTTCCCTTTCCACCCCTTTTCCCCCTCCCACCTACTATCTCCCTCCGTTGTTTTTTTTTGTGTGTAACCTCTCTGTCTTTTAACGGGCCGAACTGTGACAGCGCAACAAATTAAATCCACATGTAGATATACACAGGTAAACAATCTGTGTTACATCTGGATGAATTCTTAAGACCCGTTTTTTTCTTCTGCCTCATTTGCATCACTTGAATATGTATTTTCTCCATGACTCGCATTCAACATTGCAATTAGGCTTTATACAGAAATGGAAATTTTTGTCGCTCATGGTCGATACGTAATTCTGCGATTATCATTTCCATCTTAACTTCTCGTGCATAATATATGCCTGTTTGTAATTTTGCAGCTGTACGTCACAGTATGGTACAGTGTTTAATCAACTGTATTGGTCGGCTACGGTAGAATGACGTTATTAAAGGCACATGTTTCATCAGAACCGTCACTTACACATGAGAGCATATCTGTATCATTTTACTTGACCATGAATGAAGAATATTGCAGTCTTTAGACTTATGATTGTTAGTGATATAGGTCTTGGTATAGAGTAATCCAAATTTCAGAATCACCATACATGGTATGGAAGTTTCACCTGCATCAATGGCAGTCAGCATTGCTTACTTAAAGCTGGGCCATCTGATCGTTCTATCGGAAGTCAAGCTCAAGGTATGAATATGCCAATAGCACCTGGCATTTTGGTATGCAATTTTAAATAGTCTCTATAAAATCAGAAAACTGGTCATGGGGAGGGGGGAAAGGGTTGGATTTTAATTTCAAAGGCTTAGATACATGTGTAGACTCAGAATAGGTGAGGTTTAGTCACTCAAGTATAAAATTTGTGGTTGTTGCTACGTGGGTAAGGTTACCCTGTTTACTGAGTGAAAAAGCCTAAAATATTACTTTGTCTGCTTCATTGCCTAAGTTCTCAAAAGCTTACTGGTTCAGGTATATTTTATGTGTGTGTATGTGTCAAAATTTGGAGGAAGGGCTAAACAACATGTTTGGAAAGTATTTTGACAAGGCACCCCAGGATAAGTTAATGAGAGGTGTAAAACCTAATATTATAGCCAACAGTGAAAAAAAACCATTGGCATCTTCAGACCTCAAAGGGCTTTGGACACAGCCTCGACTCAGATGGATTTGTTTCCGTATTCCGAGTACTGTGCGTTTTGACATCAGTTTTCTTTACGTAAGTCCGGAGGGACAGTGATCTGTAAAGTTTCTGTGCTGTATGAAATCTTTCAGTGGTGAAATTCGTAACAACTGCCCACCGGTGTGAAGAGCGGTCAATAAGTTAATGGCGTGTAAAATCGTGTAAACAGATCCGTGTGTCACGTTCACCAGTCTATCTATGCGCTGGGTACCCGTTCTATAACACGCTTTCCTCACATTGTGATTAACTCAGGGTGCATAACTCTTTATTTTTCAGGAGTTACGTCCCGCAATCTTATTTCCGGATAACGTCTGTTCAAATGAATGAAATGTCCCATCATGTCCCTCCTCTCCTTTCGTACCACGGGCAGGTCTTTAATAGGCTGGATTTTGTTTCATTTTGAGGAACTTTGAAAGAAGAGCTGTCATGTAACCCATACGTGTCCAGGGCAAGAAAACCATAGTGGATTTTGAGTGAAATGCAGTTGGTGGATGCAGCCATCTGCACAATTTAAATTGATGAAGTTATTGACACGCGAGAGTACAGTCCAATTAAATTGTGCTAAAGGGCTTTTCCTCAGTGGAAAAAATGTGTCCAAAGAAACTTATATAGAACAATCATCTTTCAATTCTCAGAAAAGCGGTAGCGTAAGACAGGTGGTGGCCTTGATATTTTGTCACTTGTAACTTGTTACTTAATTTTTTGTCAAGTTACAATGTATAAAGAGAACCTTCTCCCCTTAGATTTTAAGCTCCTATATTTGGTCCCAGATTTGGAACTGCCGTATAGTACTTAAGAAAGACAATCGTTTGTTTATATACTAGAAAGCGACCTTATGTTTTTTTAATCTATGGTGGCTGCAAAACCACAGAATAGCCCTTATAAGATTTCAGTTTTGCCAAGTGACGGTCGCCTCATGTCATGCAGTGAGTTCGCTTGTTTTAACTTACCTGGGACGGTGGTTGTGGTCGCTTAAACAGGTGATCGCCATATGGAGTTCAAGTATATTAAGACATATGAACGATCGTTCATGAAACCTGGTCGCCATGGCAGGTGACCGCATAATACAGGCCCATTCAATTTCTTTAGCTCTTGTGGTAACGTACACGAAAGCAAATAATACAGAAATTAAAGTAAAACATACAACACATAAATTACGACATTAAATCAGAATTCCTATTGTTGTAGGTAGAATATTTCTTTCACTAATCGTATAGGAAATGCAGATGTTCCGTCGTTTGGCACAGTCGTTTACTGGTTTGAAACAATAATATATTGATCAGAACATTTATTCGTCATCCGACTAAATAGCCAGAATATTAGAAGTAATACGATTAGTAATAGAGGTTAACAAAGCTCTGGATCATTACGTTTTTAATGACTAATGCTAACTAGTTAAATCTGAGAAGTGTCTATATCAGTTTCTTTTATAATATTTATATTAGTGGTTCAAATATAGAAGATCTGTAAAGAGTGTTTGTTTGGTAACAGATTTATGAAATAAGTTATACGTTTATCGTATTCTCGAGCCTCTATACAATAAAAATATAATTCATTTCATAAATCTGATGTCAAACAAACACAAGTTCAGATCCTTTTTATCATACTGTTATGAATAAGGCCTCTTGCCGGCTTCATAAAAATGTGTAATAATTTTTTCCAATGACACACTGGTACAAGTACATAACTTTGGCCTTTAACCCACTACGAATGCATCAATTTGAAACTTCAACGCATTTGAATACATCCTAGACCTAAGCTAATATCGCAGCAGTGAAGTAAAATGAATGAGCAAGTAGCTCCACAGGTTGTGAAAATTTACAACAGAGGGATGGCAGAAAAATGTTTGCCGTCAAAATACACGCCAGTGATTATGTGGCAAAGGTAGAAGTTGAACGTCTAGCGCCCTACGAAAACATAGTACCGGGCAATATCCCTGAACTCTCCTGCCTCGCGCTTGGTTTAAGGTTAGGGACAGGGTTGGGTCTGATCCTAAATCAGGCGCTAGATGCGAGACTACGGGGATATTGCCGCATTTTCTGCGGTTTAGAACTTTAAAGTGATGACTGTTAGCTGTATGTAAGCCGTTTGGATCTATTTTGTGTCGTGTAACAGTATGGCGCATTCAGTTCAGTAGTAACTCATTCGTCTCATACGAAGCGAAGGCTATTTGGGAACCGAAGTTTCGAAATTTTAAATACATTTTTACAATGATTCTGACACAACTGTCGACTAACAATTTTTATTTCTATCTTATGTCGTCATCGCTATGAACGAAATTTCCGAGGTTATATTGTCTCATGTTTTGGCAACGATTGAGTAAAATGCTTTGCGTATCATTAAGCCATTCACCAATTCCGTAATTATCATACATGCAACCTCAGCGGCGCTCAGCGCCAAAGATAGCATTAACAATCAGCATGTCTCCTCAGGGTCGACGTAAAGAGTTTTGCTTGAATTAGGATGTTACCTCGCTTCAACACGCTATATTCCACCATTCCAGTTGTAAGAGAAAAATCTTGGGTAGAATCACTATTTAGCTATTATATCTCGAGAACAGCGGCAGCTATGCTTACTCTCTTGTTATTCAAACTCGTGTGTCATATGCACATATGACCGCCTGGTGTTTTGTCCCGAGCTCAGAAGACTAGATGCTCGCTTCCCTAAACACCTAGGTACAAAAGTCACAGGACAACGGCTAAATAGAGCGTAAGCGAAGACGAATTAGAAAACCTAAACGCTGGGCAAGGGACAGATCAAGGAGCATAACTCTAGAAAAGTTAGATTTTAAGTCATCCTATTTCCCTTGGTTGATTTCCAAAGCACGCCTATTGTTATCACCAGGGAGGACCCCGGGTCTGAAAGAC
Organism: Ellobium chinense; assembly: GCA_033807755.1. Lineage (NCBI taxonomy): Eukaryota > Metazoa > Mollusca > Gastropoda > Ellobiida > Ellobiidae > Ellobium > Ellobium chinense. Next base: position 692,057 of record JAWQUT010000395.1, read on the forward strand.
TCATTAGAGGACTCTGACGAGACGGTGACTGACAGTGGCGACCCTGCACGCGATACACTTGATCACTAGTAAGGGCTCAAAACACGATTTTAGATCTGAAAGACATTGAAAGGTTTAGGATGCAGGACACATTGCAGTGGAAATCACAATGTCATAGCCCTCTATTCACCGTCTCTATAATAATATTCATGCAAGGATACTCCAACAAATTACGTGGCTGTTTTCAGTATTCACTGTTTGCTCAAAGGCTGAAATTACCCAACGTGCTAACATTGTACTGTAGTGGCTGAGAGCCCACATGTTAACAAAGAGCTAATTATAGACTTTTTACACCTGTTTCACCTCTGGTATCGCTTAGATCTAATTAAGAATGATCTATCAAGAGTATAAGTAGGCTACACCTCATGTGACATTAGGGAAAGCAAGCTGAATTTGCTAGGTGAAAAATAATCGCAATTCACTTTGCCCTAGAAACCACAAGAAATAAGAGCTGTTATCAAAGCAGGTCATGATTGATGATGAATACAAAAATGTAAATATAGAATTATAGGTATGAGGCTATAATGTGTGCATATCTTATAACAATCACAACCTTCACCTGGGAGGCTTCTTTTTTTTCTTTCAGTTTTTCGGAAAGTGAATTGTCGTGGTTAAGCTGAACTATAATAGGCACATCCGATCGGACTCTTTTTTTTTTTATTGCGTACGGGGTGGGGTGGGAGGCAGTTGGGGGAGAGGGGTGATATGGATGGGACGTGAGGGCAGCGGGACGTGACTCGTATGGCTAGAATAGGATAAGATTAAAAGGCCTTACACGAGAGCATTACCCTGGTGTTAATAATTACAACAGTCTTTAAAAAATACATTGATATGTTGTGTTTTTGTAAATGGAATGAATTGGATAGGATATTATTGAGGGGAAAAAGAAGGAAAGAGGGGACAGTGGGAAAGCAGATTATTTTGTCAGTCTTAAATCGTGAAAGATTACTGTGGAGTCACTGGATAATCTTAATACCTGTTAATCGCTACTTTTCAACGTTACCCAGGAGTTGCGATTATGAGGACTCGACAACAGTCCTAGTACTATGACACTCTTCATATTTCGTATAGGTCACCACAGTGCATCCTACAGTCCTTCGTTTGTCCTCAGAATTAGACTATCCATCATTTCCAAATCTGTCCGTGCCAGAAAAAGTATGTCCAATTATCCATTTACCATGAATGGGTACACGCACCTGAAGACACAAGATGTGGTAAATAAAAGTACTGTCTAAAACGCACTCGAGCAACTCGTTCATAATCTTGTGTAAGTTAAGAAACGAGCCAAGAAATTTATAGGCGTAAGACCCTGGAGGGTGGCTGTCAACCTTTTCACCTACCCTCATATTACGTGGGTTCTAGCCATGGCTAAAAGCCAACCCAAACCGCTTAACCGCAATTTTGGAGCAGATCTATAGTAGGAGGAGAAGACGGAAGAAGAAGAGGAAGAAGAAGAAAGATGAAGAAAACTGAAAAGCTCACAGAGGAGTAGATGAGAGCTTTATCACAGTCAAATCTAGATCTGAACAGCAGCAAGCCAAAGACTGAAAATGCAGAAGTAACAAACAACACCCCCCATACTGCACTCTGCAATTGCACACCATCAAAGTAATTTACCACTACGCTTCACTGCAAAAACAACAATAGCTCAGGTTACCGAAAAAGACTAAAAAAAAAAAAAGAGGCAACAACATAAACAACAATAGATGGTCGTGTGGTGGTTCAGTACTTGTCTACCAGCAATGTCACCTACACTAAGTGCATATCAACATCTGTGCTTCCACAGCGACGTAAGTCAGATTAAGACAAGGCGGAAGAGATTCCATGTTGACATGTTAAAAAAAACCCGATCTTTTCTCTTCCAAAATTGCAGTAGCACAGATATGCTCTGTACACCCTCATTGTTTTTGCTTTGCCATGAAACCGTTGACACTCCTTCCCGTAGAATTAACCTAGGCTCAGAGATCAGTTCTCAGACTCTCCTCCTCCCCCCCCCCCCCCCCCCNCCCCCTCATACCACCCCCAGCTTCTCCTACCTAAAACGCTAACCGACTTCTCAAAACACTTTGACATAAAAATGACTTACGCTATTACGAGAATACAGCGCACACGCAGTATACATAATATTAGTAACAAGAAATGTGTCCTTTAGCTTATTACACAGACTTCCATATGCTCTGGTAAGATAAAACATTTTTCAAAGTTTAGTTATAGCATTACGTCTCCACAGAGCACATAATGAAGTTGAACACTTGAATATATGAATGTGTGTGTGACTAAATGAAGGAGTGAGTGAAGTGTATGCGTAACAACTAACAAATAGGTAACTGTTTGCAACACCTGTTTACCACCTTGGCCCGAGTTAAGCTGCCGTAAATCCAGAAAAAATAATGCACTGATCCGTCTAAGGCAACGTTCAACCACAAACCTAAACACAGCACGGAGCCACAAGACCTGGCGATAATATGAAGTGATTCGATAATCCGGTAATCCAATTAAAAGCGCGTGGAAGCGACAGCAGGCCACCTTTTTATCACAGACCCTGTGAAGCTCGCTGCTTTACTGACGCGACAGAGCAAGGACAACAAGTTAGTACCAGTGGAGGCCAATGCGAGGGAGGGGATGCTAGGGGGCTTAGCGAAGAGAGACCTAGAGCTCTTAATAGTGATCCCAGCGCTTTCACCAGTACACCACCCAGGCTAGAGCCTTCCGTTTTGTGAAAGCCAGTAGCACCGCGTTGAAACCTAGTAAGTCAGAAATGTGAAACGTGAAATGTGAAAATTTATACGATCATAGAGTTATCTAAAGGATAACTGTCCCAGTCATGATTTAAATTGTGTACAGTTTGACTGTGAAAAACCGAACGTCTCACTAAGGTAACCGGGTGGCTTCCAGAAGTTAAACTTGGGTTTGGTCCCTGCAATTTGACGAAAGGGCAAGCCACACCCCTTCCTTAGCAAAAAAAAAAAAAATTAAAAATTATCAGGGGTACGTTTTTGGCGAGTGCGTGCTAGTCACAGAGAGGAAGGGTGCACACCTACCAAAGGTTTGTTCGGAATGTAGCGTCTCTTGAATAACCGAAAGGGAAAGCTCGGCAACATAGCGGCAACCATCTACGGTTTCAAATTTGTTAGTGAATGTCTTATCAACGGTTTTGTGTCGGAGATGGATGTGACAAGAATGAACAGTGGTGTATATAGCTAATGAATGAGGCAAAAATATAAATATAGCAAAACCATTCCCAAGTCACTGCATTATTTTCTGTCTCTTCCGCACTGGTCTCAGCCATCTTGGCTTGCCTAGAGACTGAAATTTCCTTTGCTAAGGACAGAGTGTGGCTTGCCATTTCGTCAATTTGCAGGGACCAAACAAACGCAGCCCTGATATTAGTCGCAAGACTGATCTTCTTTAGGTTGCTATCTCAGAGCAATTGGCCGTTATTTCATGCCCATCTCCTTCAAGATTATGTAGTCTTTAATTAAGGACGTCTTTTCACTGAGGCTCTTCTATCAAGATACTGCAGTATGATGACTGAAGTAAGAATACATGATGATGATGATGATAATGATGATGATGATGATAAACATGATGATGATGATAATGATTTGGAACACATTAAAAAAAATTAAAATGTTCTGTCCAATCCAGATAAGAATTAAGAAATATACTTTGATATTTAGAATTTATTAAATGCACTGATATAATGATGTAAAATAACTACGAACTTTCTAATAAAAAATTTAATTCTTCATCAAGTTAAGCACAAAATGAAATGAATGGGTAAGAAGAGACATAGGGTAAATGGATTTAAAATCGACAATGTAAAACTTATCTAACTGTCAATAAACTTCAAAGCACGTTACTAATACATCACCAAGTATATAATGGCCAGTATGTAAACATTTCAGAACAAAAAATATACAAAGCCGAATAAATTTTCGGACTGTCTCTTTATTTATGTATATAATAATATTTATTGAGAGAGAGAGAGAGAGAGAGAGAGAGAGAGAGAGAGAGAGAGAGAGAGAGAGAGAGAGNATGAAATGAATGGGTAAGAAGAGACGTAGGGTAAATGGATTTAAAATCGACAATGTAAAACATCTAACTGTCAATAAACTTCAAAGCACGCTACTAATACATCACCAAGTATAAAATGGCCAGTATGTAAACATTTCAAAATAAAAATATACAAAGCCGAATAAATTTTCGGACTGTCTCTTTATTTATGTCTATAATAATATTTATTGAGAGAGAGAGAGAGAGAGAGAGAGAGAGAGAGAGAGAGAGAGAGAGAGAGAGACAGACAGACAGACAGACAGACAGACAGACAGACTGACTGACAGACAGACAGACAGACAGACAGAGATAGAGAGACAGATATAGAGAGACAGAGACAGAGACAGAGACAGAGAGACAGAGACAGAGAGTCGATTCCACTTAATTGCAACACGCTGAAATACTGAAAGAAGTTGGGATTTAGAATAGCTGCAATTATCTAATAATTTTCACAATACAAGGACTACTAGTATTCTGTCCTCTGAAAAAATGATGCAAGCATGCAATGCTTGCAATTGAATGGACCTAAGTAGAGTCGATATTTGAGGTTATATCATAGCTGATCTTTTACCAAAATGTACTATAACATTACAGTATGGGCAATCTGGAAATATCAGGGTTAAGAGCGAGCACTAGGCTTACACATGGAAGTTAGGAAACAATAGTCAGCCAAGAGGAATACAAGGATTAAAATGGTATGAAGTTAGCGTCCATTTTCGATTAGGGCCACCTTACCCTTGAAGACTTCGATTACAGCCAACAGGATGGACAAAAGTTAGCATCCCTATATTGCAGTACCATAGGGGACGTTAATTACAGCCAACAGGACTGACAAAAGTTAGCATCCCTGTATTGCAGTGCCGTAGGGGACGTTAATTACAGCCAACAGGACGGACAAAAGTTAGCGTCCCTGTGTTGCAGTGGTTGCATGGTCAGCTTGCAATACATTTGAGAGGCCTTGAGTTTGAGGCCGCGGTAGAAACAGGCAATTTTCTAATGCTGGGTGTTCTTAGACTGGAGCCAAACATTTCTTCTTAAATTTATCTTTGACAGTGATTAGAGGGAGAAATCCACAGTAACGCACTTTTTCAGGTAATGGGAAACAACTTTATTTGTCACTAATGGTTCACATTTCCTTCTCCTAAACTTGCAATATACTTTACCAAATGTGACCGTATGCACAATCCTTACGTTAGTTAAAGCAATGCGGTTACCACGGGGAAACTCGCAAAACATAAATTAATAATGTTCACTGTAGTTTAACGCAATACATTAATTGACGCATTATTGCATTATTATGGCCACCAGGGTCGTATGCGTACTCCATACTTTAGTTAACCTACTGAGTTAACAAAAGTGAACATTACTGTGGCCGTCATAATCCTTACGTTACGTTAATTAACGTATTGTTAACGACAGTGAACACTACCAATATTCTTGGGAGTTTCCCGTGGTTACTTTAGTGCTTTAACTAACATAAGGATTATGCATACGGCCAGCGATTGCACAAGCATTCCCAACGGGACAAAATATAAAGATATTCTTCTTTTATTTTTTCTTTTCGTATCTCTACCGGTATGTAAACTGATAGCGGTGCTGTTGCTAAAGAATTCAAAATAGTATTTTGGAGATTTTCATGAAGCGAAAAAACTTCAATGTGTCGTGACAAAACGTTTCGTGACTTGACAGCCGTGTTGGTTACATTTCTCCGTGGATAATAGGTGTCGCCTCCCTATGTTATTATCTACACCAAGTTTGCACTGTAACTTGTAGAACAAGTCCCCAAAACGTGTATAAACATGGAATTTCATGTCAAGCTCTGACACAATAGTTTTGCATCTTATATATAAAAAAAAAAAAAAANAAAACACAAAAAAACTCAGCTCTAAACAATGAATTTGCTTAAGGAGAGTGAAGTGTTGTTGTTTGTTTTTTGTGTTTTTTTTTTTNNNGGTGGTGGGGGGAGATGGCCCTGTTGTTTTCTTGAGTTCTTTTTTATACTGCCTTGTACCTTGTAAAACAAGCCTCAGTATATGAACACCTATATGTGTTTTAAGACAAAACTCAACAATTTGCATCACAGTAACAAAACCCAGTTTCTGATAAGTATG
>JAWQUT010000396.1:19676-36462 GCA_033807755.1 Ellobium chinense
ATTATCATATTGTGGTAATTCTCATTCCAATGTGGTGAATGGAACAAGTGGGCATTCATGTGGTTTGCTTTCAGTTTCGGTGCAACAGGATGTTTCCCTCTTTAAACTCCTGGACGACCATGATTACATATTCGATACCACCCAGGGTTACGAGATATGTATCGAGCCAGATTATCGCTGAAGAATGACGGGGAATGTCTTGATGTCACAAGAGGCCTGTGTCCAGTAGTATCGGGACGATTTCAACCAATGTTACAAGGAATTTTAAGTCTCTTCAAGCCGCCAGTCAAAAGGTTGAAACCGGTGTCTTTTTCCTCTAAACTTCATTCACACGAAATACAACCTGATACCTTAAGACGGGCGGAAAATCACATATGGTGATGTAAGGAAATTTAGTGTACGCGAATACTGTAGCCCATGAGGAAAGAGTATGAAGAGACGATAAGAATTTTTCCTCAGGAAATCTTGTCAGCACTGGTGGGTCTAATAAATTTTATTGTCATCACAGAGGTTTCTATTTGCACACAGCACACTAGTCCTACCGTTAAGTACAGTAGTCTGTGTAAATTCAGATTCTCGATTTGTTTACGAGACCTCTGACCCTGATCGTCATTGATGGGCTCTCGAGACAGTCCTAGGCTAGGATTTTGCCCTTAAACCATACATAAACCTAACTCTTATCTTAAAGCATACAGGCTGCCAGACGCTGACGTCACATAATATGTGTAACTGTCAGACTTCACACACGGGCAATATTGTATGACATTCCCGCCTAGAGTTTGGATTAGGGTTAAGGACAGGATTAGAGAAGAGAGAGCAAGTATGAGAATGTTCCTAGACAACGATAATCTCTATGGACTCCCCCTGGCTTCATTTATTTTCACTTAAGCCTATCCTAATTCTCCTTTACATCTGCTTTAAGGCTATCCCTAACTCTCCTTTAAGACAATCCCTAACACTCCTTTAAGACAACCCCTAACTCTCCTTTAAGACAACCCCTAACTCTGCTTTAAGACAGTCCCTAACTCTGCTTTAAGACAGTCCCTAACTCTCCTTTAAGACAGTCCCTAACTCTCCTTTAAGACAGTCCCTAACTCTCCTTTAAGACAATCTCTATCTCTCCTTTAATACAATCCCTAACTCTCGTTTAAGACAATCCTTAACTCTGCTTTAAGACTATCCCTAACTCTCCTTTCAGACAATCCCTAACTCTGCTTTAAGACAATCCCTAACTCTCCTTTAAGACGATCCCTAACTCTCCTTTAAGACAATCCCTAACTCTCCTTTAAGACAATCTCTATCTCTCCTTTAAGACAATCCCTAACTCTCGTTTAAGACAATCCTTAACTCTGCTTTAAGACTATCCCTAACTCTCTTTTAAGACTATCCCTAATTCTGCTTTAAGACTATCCCTAACTCTCCTTTAAGACAATCCCTAATTCTGCTTTAAGACTATCCCTAACTCTCCTTTAAGACAATCCCTAACTCTTAAGACTATCCCTAACTCTGCTTTAAGACTATCCCTAACTCTCCTTTAAGACAATCCCTAACTTTCCTTTAAGACTATATCTTCCTCTTCTTTAAGCCTAAACCAATTTCTTGGCGGGACGGTCCTAAAATAGCGCTTTCGAAATTTGCCGGAGTTCCGGGCTCAACCAGCTCATATCCTCTTCTCTCATATTCTTTCAGGTAATGTCATGGGACCGACCGGTGTTGTTATGTGAACCAGAATGGCATACTCTCTAAACAAATAACCGATTCAGTACTGAAAGTTCAATGACTGCTCAAACAGTTGGCCACTACCACTCTCCTTATGTAACAGTTGACCACTACCACTCCCCTTATGTAACATTTGACCACTACCACTCTCCTTATGTAACAGTTGGCCACTACCACTCCCCTTATGTAACATTTGACCACTACCACTCTCCTTATGTAACAGTTGACCACTACCACTCTCCTTATGTAACAGTTGGCCACTACCACTCTCCTTATGTAACATTTGACCACTACCACTCTCCTTATGTAACAGTTGGCCACTACCACTCTCCTTATGTAACAGTTGACCACTACCACTCCCCTTATGTAACAGTTGACCACTACCACTCTCCTTATGTAACATTTGACCACTACCACTCTCCTTATGTAACAGTTGGCCACATCGTTATCAATATCCTAACCTGCTTGAGAAAAAAAACCAACCAACCAAACGATCAACCAGCAAACACACTCTAAGTTTATACGGGCCGCTGAACCAACTGAAGAAACCTCCAAATAAAATAGGACTGATATTGGCTGACAAGAAATAATAACTCACGGCATGGTTTAACAACAACAACAACAACAACAACAACAACAACAACAACAACAACAACAACAACAAGACGAAGAAAGGCCGTAATAAGAACAAGAAAGATCTAATGACAATGAGAGAGAGAGAGTGAGAGAGTAGTAGTATGATAACGGTTGTCAAATAAAAATGTTGATTTCAATATATAACGACAATGAAAAATACTCATGAATATTTAATGCACAAACTCCAAAACCAGTGACCAGAAGATTAGATTATAATGAACAGATGACAGAGATGTATTTTTTTTTCAATGAACTGAAATACGCTAACGCTTCCAAAATTGGCAAAAATTGTCATCCCATTCAAAATTATCTTCAGTGTTAATAGAGAAACAATTAAAATTTAAAGGAATATTTTGAACAAAATGTAAAATACATACTGTATAATTTTCATTATGTACAAACGAATTGACAATAACAATATGAATATCTTGGCGTCCTCGGCAAAATAGTGTACTGTACTTCTGTGTAATAGAATGATTTTAAAAACGTACATTGGTAGATTTTATCCGATTTCTTTCCCCCACTATGTCAGGCTGCTTCAGTTAGCAGGATCTGTGTTGACAGGAAGTTGCGGGGNGGAGAGAGGGGAAACAGATTACTTGTTAAAATTTGAGAAGTATGTTTTGTGAGTCATCAGTTCCTGAGGTTTAATGCTACAAGAACGGGCCTGCTTACTTGCCTGCTTGCTTGCTTGCCAACTTACTTGCCTGCCTGCTTGCTTACTTGCCTGCTTACTTGTTTGCTTGCCTGCTTGCTTACTTGTTTGCTTGTTTGCTTGCCTGCTTGCTTACTTGTTTGCTTACTTGTTTGCTTACTTGCCTGCTTACTTGTTTGCTTACTTGCCTGCTTACTTGTTTGCTTGCCTGCTTGCTTACTTGTTTGCTTGTTTGCTTGCCTGCATGCTTACTTGCCTGCTTACTTGTTTGCTTACTTGCCTGCTTACTTGTTTGCTTGCCTGCTTGCTTGCTTGCCTGCTTACTTGTTTGCTTACTTGTTTGCCAGCCTGCTTACTTGTTTGCCTGCTTGCTTGCCTGTTTACCTGCTTGCTTGCTTGCTTGCTTGCTTTGTTTTGTAGAGATCATTCCCTCGTGTGTTGCTGAGTCATTCAAAGTGAAAAAAAAGACATTTTCTGTTGCATGAATAATTTCAATACATCTGATCGTGCAAAAACTCTTCCATTGTGAACTGCTGGATTGTTATGCAAATGAAGAGCGTGAAATCCCTTACCAAACAACAAAATTCGCGGCCTCAGTGACATCCTCCTTTTGGAGAAAGATTTTGTTGGTGTAGGGTCTCAGGAGGAAGTGTGACCTTGGAAGAAAGATAAAATGATTGGGGCATTTGAATGAGGGGTATGGACTGTAGGAGATTAGAGTACATTAAATCACGGTTGTGTTGACAATTTCCGTCCACTCTAGCTTTAAGATGATGAAGCAGAGTTTTTTCCCGAAATGAGAATGTCAGATTAATTCTGAGGAGCTCTAGCTGTGAACAAAACAATTACTGTACCATATTATTATTATGGACTGCTGTCACGGGAATTTTCCCCATTTTCCTGTAGCATTTCTTTCAGCATTGAAGATTTTCCAGATTGCTTTTTTTAAATGTTGAGTACAAAACTACAATGTATTGTGAACAAGTTGTTAGAAGAATATTTTGTCATTCTGTTAATGTCCAGTCTGTTAGTGTTTTTTTTTCATGGGTTATTACTCTGGTGGTGGCCAATATCGCCAGTTTTCTCAATGTCCCACCTGGTTCATCTCTGTCATCATTATCATCAACTCTGAAAACTACTTTAATCACAATAAAAACAAAATGCATTTTCTATGCAATCAGTGTTCTTAAATGGTAAGTTGTGCATGGACTAACTTCACACCTTGTAATTCATCAAAAAAAAGTTTGCTCGGCTTTAGATTATAACTCTCCATTTCTCCGTCTGATCTGTGCAAGTACTGTACATGAATGGTTATAAAGCTTTTTCTTAGTTTAGGCCTTCACTGCAAGCAAAACTTCAAAATACAACCAGCCTTGATTCATTTAAACATCTTTAAAAAACACGTTTGTTCATAAAATATCTGTCAGAGGGTTGTTGTTGTTGTTCATCCATCGCAAGTGAAGAAGACCACAAACATCCAATTTAAAATTGGAGATTCTTGTGAGTGCAGAGACGGCTGATCAGTCCATATGTAAATGGGTAGATGATACAAATGGGGGATCAGATGTTCTTTGTTTGCCTTGCAGATGTTTTCTTCCGCTTGTGCTGTGCGTGATTGTTCAGCGACTGCTGCACCACTAATGATGAGGCTGCACCATAAAGTGCATTCTTGCACCAGATGTTCCCATCCCACGTCTGGGTTGATCTCAGGAGCTTTCAGGAAATGTCTTTAAAGCACTGTCTTGTGCTGGCCACCCTGGCAGCATTTTCCATTTGAAAGTTCTCCATAAGAGTTAAGACGGCTGCTTGGGGATGCACTTATCTGACATATACACCAGGTGACCTGAGCATTTCAACTGGGGCTTCATTAGCACCGTGCAGACGCCAGCTCTGTCTAGGACCTCAGTGTCTGGAATTTTGCCCTGCCACTGAATTCTCAGGATCTTTTGCAGGTAGAAGTGATCACTCATAGAGTTTGTGTGTCAGTGGGTCATCCAAGTTGTGCAGGACTACAGGAGAGTGAAGAGAATGACAGCATAGTACTTATACAGTAGTAGGGTGATGAAAGAGACATTCAGGTGCCAGTGGTTTGAGTGAGGCTGCATCCATGATGTCTTGTTGCAACTGGGCAAATGAAACACTGTGTTGACGATAAGATCATGCATATTTACTCTATCACAGTAGATCCTCCATCTCATATCCGAAATGCTTGTTGTCTTGTAATTTATAAGAAATTTTGACATACACTGAAACCTCGTTATACCGCCAAGTAAGGGGCAAACAGAAAACTGGCGGTATAACGAGAATGGCGGTACAACGAAAATACCATGTAGAACAAGGGAAATAAGTAATTTACCAACATTGGACTGGCTAACATGTCTAAAATAATGCAGTTATCTCCCATTAAAACAAGCGATAAAATTAAAAACAAGCAAGAACTAAGGATTGAAAGCGTATGTGTCAAGTTGGAGAATGATAAGAAAAGAAGTTGACTACTACACATTACACATCAGGGTCGGAGAATCACACGAGCGCTAGGCCTACATCATAGATAAATGTGTGCTGTTTGCATTGTACCCCGCGACCAGTGCGAACCTGTTGAAGCATCACCCCGCGCGCGCTTACGTTCATTCGCAAACTCTCTAGGCCTATTGAGCGAGAGGAGATTAAACTGTGACCTGCCTTTCCCACTGCATGCCCCATCAGTAGGCCTATCAGGACTTCGCTTCCAAAAAGCGAAGAGTGTGTAATAGGATTGGTGTTTTGAGTAACAAGCACAGACTGTGGCGCCAAGTGATGTTCCGTCTGTTAGCTGGATTTAGGTAGAGGTGGGGAGTGGGGGTTAAATTTACGTTGGCGGTATAACGAGCAATATTTACTATACTCAAGTTATGAATGTAACAGTTAAACTGTTGGCGGATGGCGGATGGCGGTATAACGAGATTTTTAGTGACTTTGTATAGGTGTCAGATCCGTTCCACGGCGAATAGCTGACGGTATGTGGGACTGGCGGTATAACGGGTGGCGGTATAGCGAGGTTTCACTGTATATGCCTATAACATACAAAGTGTGTGTCAGAGTCTATATGTACTGACTCATTTGTACTGTTAAAAAAGCAGCTTGAGATTTTCAGAGATGAGGCACTAAGGAAACCCTTTCTTTTATCATAAGTATACTACAGCTGCCAGTTCATACATCCTTGCACACATCTCTCAGGAGAAAGGAGTCTCATAGAACAATGACATCTCACAGAACAATGACATTTCACAGAACAAAGATGTGGGATTGTATTCAAATGTTTTATTGAATGTAGAATAAAGTGGGCCACTCTATGCAGCTCAACTTTATAAGAATGGGTCGATATTATCAATATTATATCTACACAGTTCAATCGTGGCATCAAGCAGCAAATCAATAGCCTCAAACATAAACAGACAGGAGAACACAAAACAAGACAAGACCACAAGGTAAGCAATCCAATCAAACACATCTCTCCATCACAATTTGTGAAACAAGCAAGGACTGGTGGCATTTTACCAGACTTAATAGGAAAGCTGATCCGTTCCTGAAGGACAAGTCAAAGCTGTGTACAATGATCACCTCCCCTGTCTAATGAAACTGGTCATCCAAACAGATGTTCTCCTTACACGGTATTGATTGTTTTCAAGTGTCAGAAATTAAGATCAACTCGCTGCCCATGTATGGCAGAGGACTGTATGGGCAAAAATGACAAGTCTACAGAAGTCAAAAATGTCTGTTGCACTTTTCTATCTCTCTGTATCAGTTAATCAACGATGCATTCGTTCGGCTGTCTCAGAAGTTACAAAAGCTATGAAATAACAACCCCTATGGAAAAAAATACCCAACACTATGCTCTATAAAGAAGTGCTAAGACAAATTTCCGGAAGGATTAATAAAGTTTATCTTATCTTATCTTATCTAAAGGTGAATTGGATCTAATTTGGTGCATACAATCTTGTCCCTGTGAACCAGCAGCTCTGATCTGTTGATAATCAAGTTAATGTAACTCACTCACAGGTTCACAACTGCAATAAGGAATATGTGTGATGGTGAGTGCATGCAGGGTTACACCTGGGTTATACAACACATGGGAAATGCAAGACTTCACTATGACTGCCACTAATGAAGTAAGAATTCCATGTCTCCAATAACTTGTGACTACTGTTCTACCGTTCACAGCAGTAAAACAGCCACACAAAATACATTCTTGAATGTTCAAACCGAGTTCCATGTACAGGTGGCGTACAGTAACAGCACCTTCTATACTGAGGTCCATGACATGATGTTTGAAAAATCTATGGTCTCTACTCACTTTATCTATCTTCACATGTAAGATTGTATCAGTGGAACGTATCACTCATACACAGAAACATACAACTTTGTATATAGGTAAAGATGACTTGTGTATATCACATTTACTATCACGGGTATTCCAACATACACTCACAGTGCTGGAGTTTTCACAGATAGCAAATATTGTCACAAATCATCTCAACTTGGACCTTCAGTTGGAAAAGATGTAAGGGTGTAATGGAATTGCTCACTGGTAGGGACTATATGAATAAATGAAAGAAACCTTACAACTGAGAAGTAGTTCAGCAATCTGCCTTTTAGATCAAATAGAATAAACTAATGATGAACAGAAGAGAAATGTTCACTGGTACATGGGTCAATCTTCAGGATAAAAACCCACTCGCAATCACATAAAACACTGCTCATAAATGTCACCGAGCTTCTTGCTCTCTCAAAGTGTCTGTGGTGGGATGGATTTACAATGAGATCTAAAAGTGCAGGTGACCTGTTGTGATTTATGAACAATTTTGACAGCCAGTCCCGACAGACACAGTTTGCTGCAACAGGAACTCCTCAAGTCTTGACCACCTCCACCCCCCAAACCCTGAGGTCAGCAAGTGAAAGCCAACATTTTAAGCCCGGAATCCTAACAACGAAAAAGCAAAAGAAAGGACAAAACACAACAGAGCAATAACACAACCAGGACTTTCTTCCATTATGGCTGACATGACAGAGTGAGTTTCCCTGCCAGTGAGCTGCTCACATGTGTTTCATTCATGCACAGCTCAGATTTCCCCAGTTGTGTAATTGTGTATTTGTCCTAGGTATATTTATGTGGACTGTATTGGAAATGTTGATGAAACTGCATCAACTAAGAATGTACTAATGCAAATCACCAATAATGTTTTACCACAACCCATCTGGTCTGAGATGACGTGTGCATGAGTACATTTAAAGTCCCCTGAGTGTTAGCAGAACCTGCCCAAGTAGTTCTGGTTGTGTTATTATTCTGTGGACAAGACATAGGCAAATCCTGCATCATGAGCCGTCTGCTCCATCCTCCAGCTCCAATGTTTCTAAATCCTCCTCAATTAAATCAATGTCTTCTCCTGCAAACAGATCTTCATCAATGTCTAGGCCACCATTGATGGTTGCATCCACTGCAGCTGCGATGGCAGCATCTGTTTCCTCTTGAAGTCGTGACTGGGAGTCGGCAGGCAAGGCTGCAGCTTGGTCCAGTTTATTACACTCTTCTGTACAGAGAAAAACATAGAAGATCATAAGATACTGGCTGCACTTGTGTGCCATCTTGTTCTCTCAGAAACTCTTCAATTTGGGGAACTAAACAACAGAACATCTTCAGACCTCTCTACAGTAGAGAGATAACAACATGCCATCTTCAGAATGCTCCACTGTAAACAGTCAAGAATGAGAACATCTTCAGAGCTCTCCATTGTGAAAAGTTAAACAACAGTATATTTTCAGAGAAAGTACATCTCCAAAACCCTAGGCCTTCCCTTAACAAACACCATGGAAGAACACCTACAATGTTACAATATTGAATCAAGTGATCCAGTCACAAACTTGCGTCAGGCCAAGACTGGATCATTCCATCGTGGATGACATTTTGAGGTTATTGATCACTGAGACACGTACACGCTCAAGCGGGCAATTACAGATACATCTTACATACATGGTAAATTGAATAAACACTTCCTACATAGGCAAAAGACATCCTTTGCCCTGTGGACATTTTTGCATAGACAAAGGCTTTTCTTTCCCCTGTGAATGAGGGCTGCTGTACTCACCAGTGCTGTCTGTTCCATTGACAACAGGTTCCTGTGGCTTGAGCCGGTCAGCAGCAGCCTGTGTCCCTGTGTTGTCCACTTCCCTGGCCATTTTACCCCAGATTTCTTCATTTACCTCCACCACATTAGAGTTCCCTTCATCATCCTGGGAAGAAACATTATCAAGTTTTTTCAATTTTCAAGTTTATCCATCTGGGCATAAGCCAACCACATACAATGAAATGTTACATCAATACAAAGGAACAAATGAAAAGGAAGAAATAAAAAAATATATATATACATAACTGCTACTAATTTAAATTTATCATTTACATATCTTGTCGCTTTCTCTTTCTCTCTGTTTCACTTTCCCACTAACTTTCTCTTTCATTATCTTATTCACACACTCTCTCTCTCTCCCTCACCCACTCTCCCCATCTAATGATAACAGTTATAACTTCCACAACATCGCATTTGAACGGACACTTATATGTGACAGTAAATTAACACCCTCCCCATCAACATTTAATTGTTCAAACAGTTGACTAATTTCTTCCTCTACGACAGCACTGCCTGCAGATTTGCCATTCACTTTTCATTTCTGTAAAGCGCCTACATTAATATTCAAGTGCTAGGGAAAAGGAACAAAAAAAACAAAAAAAAACGAAAGAGAAATTATCCATACTACATGTATATTCAGGGCATGCATACATAAGAACAGACCAACAGTGAACAGCCTGAAAAACATGAACTATGACCTCCTCTCATAGGAAATAATACACAAATAAAGCTCTTCACAGAGGTGCACTGTACTCATCAGATTCACCTACAACTTGTCCAAGTCTGGTAGTTTCACTTACAACAACAGATAATGAGTAGATGTCTTTTTTCATGATACCGAAGAATTCTAAAGCAATACTCAATGATATTTTGGGAACATAAGTATTTCTCAATTTTATGTGGCCTAATTCAGGTGACAAATAAAATAATCATCTGAAACCAATGTTCTTGTTTCAGCATATCCCATCAAGAGCCATGGTAGCAGCTGACTGGCTGTGGTAAGGTCATGAAGTGGTCCATTCTACTGCCCGTCTTCTGAGTAGATTACAGTGAAGTGCAGATAACGAGACCACACTTCTGATGTCGCTTGCTAGACTGTGACAATCATGTGCCGTGTCAATCATATCTTTAAATGTATCAGAACCATCGACATGACTGAAAAAATTATTTAAGCTTTTTAAATTGGTTAGCTTGACCAGCACAATTCTACTAGTCAGTCATACCTCGTCTTCCCTCTCTCGCTCGATCTCCCCTTCCTCGGCTTCATCATCATCATTAAGGATGAGGTCAGGATTAAACTCAAACATCTGTCGGCCACTGATCTGTAAAGAAAAGAAAGTAGCACGAGATCACTTCTTGTTTTGTCTACTCCAGCCTTCCCAAGACCAACATATTATCATTAGAGACTGGTAGGACTTCCCTTGTATGTCACATATTAATGATAGAAAGCCATCCACTAGGCAGGATGGCACCATCAGGTCCAGTATAGCAACAGCAGATAACAATGACACCAATTTCATATCAACTATTGTATCTGTATAGTGCATGTGAAAGTCTTATCAACTAGTTGGACCAGCAGTGATCATGCTCTGTAGCTTTGGTTTGTACAGAGGTCATGTGATCTCTTGTCCTTCCTCTTGACAGTCTCGGGTGTTCTAGTGAGTGTCCTCTACAGCTTAGCCCTGATCTGCTTTACTTATTGTGAACTTACCCCACTGTTTATCCTGTTCTATGACCATGAACTTACCCCACTGTTTGTCCTGATCTATGTCCCTGAACTTACCCCACTGTTTATCTTGTTCTATGACCATGAACTTACCCCACTGTTTGTCCTGATCCATGTCCCTGAACTTATCCCATTGTTTATCCTGTTCTATGACCATGAACTTACCCCACTGTTTGTCCTGATCCATGTCCCTGAACTTATCCCACTGTTTATCCTGTTCTATGGCCATGAACTTACCCCACTGTTTATCCTGATCCATGTCCCTGAACTTATCCCATTGTTTATCCTGTTCTATGACCTTGAACTTACCCCACTGTTTATCCTGTTCTATGACCATGAACTTACCCCACTGTTTGTCCTGATCCATGTCCCTGAACTTATCCCATTGTTTATCCTGTTCTATGACCTTGAACTTAACCCACTGTTTGTCCTGTTCTATGACCTTGAACTTACCCCAACTGTTTGTCCTGCTCTATGATCTTGAACCCACCCCAACTGTTTGTCCTACTCTATGAGTATGACCATAAACTTACCTGACTGTTTGTCTTGTTCTATGACAAGAAACTTGCCCCACTATGCGTCCTGGTCTATGCCAGTAAACTTACCCCACTGTTTGTCCTGTTCTATGACAATAAACTTAGCTCACCTGTTTGTCCGGTTCTATGATTATCTATTTCCCCTACCCGTTTGTCCTGTTCTGTGATCCTGAACTTACCCCAACTGTTCGTCCTGCCTTGTAATCTGCCTTTTTCTTCTCCTGTTCAGCCATCAGTTTTTCTATCTTTTCCCGTTTCTGAGGAAAGATAATTGTGTGATGTTATCACCCACACATTCACACAAAGTTTTTTTTAAAATGCTAAGCAGGAAATGCTAAACTCTTGTATTAAGTGCAATACTCTTCCAAACTGAACTGGTCAATCAACTTGCTTGAATAGTCCAAATTACTACATGGTTATAATATTTTACTCAACTGCAATGGTTCAAAGTTGGAGTTCCTATGGTGAGTCATAACTATATCTGTAATATCATTGTACCTAACTCCTCTCTTCGTTGCAGGAGCCTAACTGGTAAAAAAAAATTGGATTATTGGAGTCAGTAAATAGCAGAGTATAAAATCTATCCACAGGAGAAATAATCATACACAGTCGACTCCGCTTAATCGCCCTTCCTCGGGATCACAGAAAAAGTGGGCGATTAAGCGGAGAAGGTAATTTCGGCCATATTTTTGGTAATGGGGTTAAATATCTTTGATGTCGTGTTTAATATCGTGCACTGACACCTTCTCGTCGCCAGATTCAGGACAGACTCGAATTTGACAGTGTTGTAGCGCACAAAATGTTTGATCTCCACGGTCTCTCTCATTGGCCACCTTGCAGTAGCCCAGCAGACAATAAGGAGTAGGATGGCACATTCGGGATCGAGAGTTCGTCCACATGACGCGTTCTCTGATCTAACCGAAATACAGACAGGCGCAATCAAGGCGTGGGGGGAAGGAGACTATACGGCTTTCGGCGCATTAGCATTATTGGACGGATGAAGGCAGTGATGCGTAGCGTGGGATGAAGGGGAACAAGGGGAGGGGGAGATGGGGGGGAAACTTAAGGCTTATCACACCTATTCCGGGATGGAGCAGTCACTCAGTCAATCGGTCTGCCATCCGTCTGCGTACATTATTTCTTTGTCAACAGTGACCCTTCAACAGCTGATCTTTGAATTCATGGGCGCTGAAAAGTGGTCGATTATCCGGAGTGACAGGCGATCATCCAGTGACTTTTATATAAAAAAAAAAATCGGTTCCCTGGGAAACAAGGCGATTATGCGGAAAGGGTGATTAAGCGGAGCCGACTGTAGCATGAAACTACACTACAAGAGTGGTCAAGTCAGTCCTGAATTTGTAAAATATAATTGTTGCAGGCAATGTTTCCCGAAGACTTCAGCGGATTTAATTTGTACGGACATGTGGTCTGCAAAAGAAAGTCAGATTTTTAATCCCTTTTCATCTAAGTTACAATTGTAAAACATCTAAATGAAGGACTTCCACTGTAAACAGTATATAATTTGTGAGCATACTGGTTGCATTAGACCTGCAGACTAGCCCTGGCCATCTCAGAACTTTTTTGTGGTTCAAGAAGACGGTTTTATTAAATGGCCTAAGAGGTTTTTACAATTTGGCTCCTGCAACCTCTTGGTCAACTCCAATATCACCTCACTATACTAGTACCACAACATCTTCTGAACTGTATTCCAGCTAACTGTTAAACCTTTGAGCCCTGAGAGTCTGAGCTGACTGTCAAAAAAAAAAAAATTGTCATTATACCTTCAACTCCTGAGTGACTCTCACTTTGTTGATCAGATGATTCATGGGATATGGCTATCTGAAAGTCACTGGCACTGTGGGATACAACTATCTGAGCATCTCAACGTCTCACCATTTTATCACTGATACTGGTGCAATGGCCGAGCTATCTGATCATTCCCCTTGGAAAGAAGCTCCACCAACACATGGCAGGGAAGACAATCTCGACTCACATGGATTTGCTTTCGTATTTTCACTACAAAGAGGTTTTATATCAAGTTTCTTTACTGTAACATTTGGAGGGACTGTAAGCTGGCCATCAGAAAGATCTCTATGTAGTATGAAATGTTTTACAACTGAAATTCAGAAGAAAAACAAAGTGGCACTCTGAAGTGAAGCGTGCAACTGACTTGAATAAAGTGAAGAGTGCCTTTGCCTTTTATACCATGAAGAGTGCCTTTGCCTTTTATACCACGGACAGACCTTTAAGTAACTAGTGTTGCCTTTGTCATCCTGCTCCTCTCTCAATCCAGACCAAATGATCTAATATGATCTCTGTCACTCAAGGCTAGGGAAAACATATTCACTTCCACATTCCAATTTAGACATATTAGTAATCTCCACCCTATCTTAGGTCCCACTCATTGCCCTTCCAAGTTGTGAGCCATTCCAGCACGCTGAACAGGCACTCCAAAAATGCTTCCTCACTATGCGCATGCTATCAATTCATCACCTTCCACACGAAAGGGCGTATTCCTGTTTTTCATGTTTTTAAGGAGAGCGATTTACGTCTGATTCGATCATATTGATAGTTAGCTTAAGCCCTTAAGAATTTTATGCTATATCTTCATTACTATATGAGCTAGGGATACACCGTTTCGTGTGAACATAGTTCTGAGATAGCACTACGTACTGGTGGTGATAACTCAAAACCGTCAAAAATCGGGATATGCCCTTTTGTGTGGAAGGCGACGAATTGATACACCATAGGCTGAGGAATAGTTTAACTTTATACTAACAGTCAGATCAGCTGACCTTACTAACACCGGTCCCAAATGCAATGTAAGTATTCTTATAATGGTATAGATATATTTGATAGAATTTTTTTTCTCTTACTTTAAGCTCATTTCTGGACAGGAAAATTGGCACGCATCTCAACAGACTTGTTAACACTTCCATCACCACTTTTTCCCCTTTCTTTTTGTTAACTTTCTCCAAAATGTTAACTAATAAAGTGACAAGCCTTTCTGTCCTGCTGGTCTTATAGCCGTGGTCGAGTGCTGGCAGACAGAGGCATAAAGTAAGCAGATGCACAGCAACATGCCATTTGTCACTACTCACCTTCCTCTCTTTCCACTGAAGGAACGTTTCTAGAGTAACTTTCGTCACATTTAAACCCAGTGCTGCTCTCTGAAAACACAACAGACAATTACTGCCAACATGACAGGACTATGAAATACACAAGGTGAAAACCAGTAAATGGCAAAGAACATTTGTATAAAGGAGGAACTCTGTACATCATGTCCTCATATATTCTTTGCAAGCTACACACAGAATTCTGCGTGAGAATAGTGACAGTTGATTCAGACATCATGTATACAAACATGAATAATTATTATACAGTGGAAGTCGGTTAAACTAAATCCGAAGGTACTAGGCAAACTACTCTGAATCACCATATTGCCATTAAAAAAAGTATGTGTTGCACTGATGGTACAGCTGAAGAATGTAATGTCTTTCATGTATACAATACCCTCAATGTGTCGTACTATACTATGGAAAGTTACCGTGTACATACAGTTTGGTTCATATTGAGAAAAACAAGAAATAAATTGCACCAGGCTCTGTAATCAGTACATTTTACCATCACTTGGAGGAGGAGAGTGAATGCATCCGGAACCTACCATGGGCTGCTGGTCCAGGATATAACAATTTTAAATTTACTAAACTTTAGAAACGAGGTAAACATTTGTTTACACAGATAAGACATTATAAAAGTGACATACCATCACAAATTTTCCACCTGAAACTATTATCCTGGTATATTATTATTCTGGTTGTTGGTGCAGGAATGAGCACTGTATGAAGTAACATAAATAGGTCAGACTAGACCAGACCAGACCAGGTCACTGGGCGCAGCTACCTCACTACTCAGAGTCTTATGGTATGTGTCCAAAAAAAAATATCACTGTAACAGTTAATTTGAACTGAAATGACATTACTTTTGGATTTGTATGTCATTCTCTGAGATACTTCCGTACTTTACTGTAAGCTATTTAGAAATTAGTATGTTGTAATTTAATGAGTAGAGTATGAATGAAATATCTGAAGGTGGATCATGTGGGGCACAGTATGCTTGAGACTCTTTCATGTTTGTAAACTTATTGATGTTTGTCACTGGCCAAGTGCCTAATAAACTTGAACTTGAACTTATTCAAATCACATCAACTCTTGTTTTCATTTTCCAGCTTTCTTTTGCACTGGGAGACACATCACCACTTCCCAATTCACTTCACAGAACACTCACAGAAACAATCATCCTTCTAACAGGCACCATTTTGTCTCACATGGTCACTTCAAAAAATGCTAGGCTCATGTTGTACTGGTATATATATTGTCAAAATGTAGGAACATTTGTTAAAAGATAGTTGAGCTAATTGTTCTATGTAGCAGAATGACCGTACAGGAATATTTAGAAAACTCAATGGGATTTCAAAAATCTTTTGGATAAAGTCTGCATTTGTCAGATTACTGGTTTCAGTTCATCAGATATTCCATTGTCTATACAATATAGAATGTATATGAACCCACCAATCGAAATGGGGCACAATTCAGAATTTGGCCAAAATGAGTTAGCTGCATTTTCAAAATCTGTAATGAAAGCTCTTCAGATTACAACAAAATCAAAGTCAACTGATCCAAATATGGCTGAGGTGTACTCATTTGAAGTCATGAGGATGAAAAAGTACAAACATTGTAGTCATTCTGCAGTGTTGTTGGCATGGACAAAATGAAATGAAATCGTTTTTCTAACCAGTTTGAAACTTTCCTCTTGTAGTAATAACATTTTACTTCGTTATGATGTTATGAAAGCCTTGCTTTCCTTTGACCGCACGAAATTAAGTCAAACTTGGAAACTTGGCAGAGGTTTGCAGCAGCAGACTGAAGCTGTGGATAGAGCTGGACTCTAGAAAAGTTATTTATTTAAATTAAATCCAACACCTGATCACAAATCTTCCACAAGAGTTGCAAGAAAACCATGTGAAACTTGAATGCAAGTTCATCAGCTGTCGAGTCTGTCATGTGTACAAGGTTAGGTCATCTAGACTTTGACCCGGTTAGTAATTATATCACATGACCTCCAGTAACCAATCTAGATGCTCCATTTTCCTTAAAGACGTAATAGCTGCCATAAATATTTATAATTTCTTCTGATTCATTCATTAAGAATGGCTCCAGCCTAATAATATCAGCGAAAGTGCAGTGTCTGAGAATTTCCTTTTATATTAACTCTCACAAAACCTTTATTTCTCAGCATTGATAAAACATCAGTGAACAAGATTACAGCATAAACAGAAAAGTGACCAGGGATG
>JAWQUT010000396.1:40102-52716 GCA_033807755.1 Ellobium chinense
AGACAGTGACAGTCTGGAGCCTTCATAAGTTTGCATCAGTGTACCAGGGTGACGACCACAAAGCAGCCAAATCAATTTGAAATCTTGCCAGGGCAAATCAAGTTAGTCTGTATGTTACAATGATCATTCCGGCATACTAGACTAGATCTACATGTATATATGCCAAACACAGGCCAACATTAGTCCAATCGTCCAGCCTGGCAACAAGCAAGCAATTTCCGGCCAGTTCTAAACGGTAACTTCGTAGTTAAAAACGTTCGCAATCAAGCGAGAAAAATAATTATTATTTCCGGCGCTCGACTACTTTCTCGGCGCGACCGGCCGACCAGCCGGCCGGCCGAGCCGGGAAAGGCCCGTTGGCCGGAAAATCCGGCCAAAACCGGAAGATTTACATCCCTGAGAATGGCACAGACTGAGACAGCCAGTTATGACCTGGTGGAGATGAGCAGAGAGTCCATGACAGACAGCCAGTTATGATCTGGTGGAGATGAGGAATGAGTCCATGACAGACCAGAGAGTCCATGACAGACCAGAGAGTCCATGACAGACCAGAAGATGACCAAGAGCAAACTCACAATTGCAGTTTTTGGTTTGGCTTTATCACTCTCTCCATGTTTCTTGTTGATAACGTCTTCTAGTGTTGCTTCATCCCAACTTTCCATGGTGTCTGCAAATACAACAACACCAAAACAATAGCAGCAATCATGTTGACAGGAGCCAGGTATGACAGTGGTCTCATCATGATACAATAGCCACTGGAAAATAACTCCTCAATTCCTAATGCGGGGTGCGAGGGGGAGGGAGGTGAGTGGAGGTGACTATTTAATAATATATACTGGCAAACAATCCAACTGCTGGATACATCTACCACAATATTACATTCATTTCTGAAAAAATATTCACAAACTACACTGAGTTTATTTCAGACTATAATATTTTAACAATGTAAGCTAGAAACATAGCAGAGTGGAACCCTGATATAACACACCCAGTCTTAGGTCCAAGCTTTAGAAGATTTGTGTTATCTATAGTAAACAAAACAGTTGGAACTTTTGACTGGGAGTGTGTGAAGAGAGGACAGTGTTAAACTATGTTCGTGTTGACTCAGTCCCACTGTAGCTTTCTTTTCTTTGTGTGCTGATGACTTGGACCAACCCTTTGGCAATTGTAAGCTGATATTCAGTACTATCAAACCAAAAAGTGAGAGAAAGAAACATTCTTGTCACTATCAAACAACACAAGTCTGAAAGATACTGTTTATCAGCACTGGGACTGCAGTTTGTTCTTAGACATGTTCTGTTACACTTGGGGTGACTATAAGTTTTAGTCAATGAGATGTTTTACCTCTGTGAATTAAAACAATGTTTATATCCAGGTAGAATTCACCTGCAAACAGCGAAAGACTCAAAGTTATTATTAAGAGGCATTTTAGCAAATTCCAATGAACACATCATCACTACAGTGTCATCACTGACTGTGTCACCTTGCAAGTTCAAAAATGCAGGTATCAGGTTAGTGCACGGAGGAGACCACCTATGTGATCAAGTCTTACACCAGAGCTGATCAATAGCAATCTACTCACTCCCCGCCCCCAAACTCCACCTAGTAAGACGACTCATCTTTCTACAGGATGGGGTCTTAGCAAGAATGTGTCTCCACATCCACTGTGCCACTACATCTACTGTAGCTACCTACCCTTTTTGTCTTCATAAATATTCCTCTTCTCCCCTTTCCTCTCAATGGTGAGGTCATGTGAAAACTTGCATTTCTCTCCCTTGGAACACTGGCCTTGCTTGAAGAAGGCACACAGCACTGACTTAGGATCCACCCCTGAAACACAAAACCAACTTCACCTTTAACCTCTTCATGAGCCATATAATCTTTGTTGTACTCCAATATGTCTAATTATAGCAAATATGACATACATCTTTGTATCAGATGCTGTGTCTCATAGTGCTATAATCATGGTGTAAATCACAGTGCCATATATGTTTGTTATTGAGCAATATGCTATACATCACTGCACTATCATTGTGCCAACTGCTGTATGCATGTCACTATCACTATGCCATATGATGTATGTCACTCACCACATGAGTTAAAGAGTGGAATTCATAATTTGATAGCTGACCAATGATATGCTGCATGTCACTGTGCCATATGCTTTACATCATTCTGTCAAATGCTGTACGTCATTCTGTCATATACTGTTCATCACTGTATATTGAGCTGGCCATGACTAGCATGACTTCCAGCACTTATATATTCATCACACAAAGGTATGTCCACAATATATGGTTTTAACTTCATGAAAGAAAGTATTTTACATTCATGCAATCTAGTATGTCTTTTCTTCTATTCTGTGTAATTTCCATTCTTGAAGAGTAAGGCTCATTTCTGTCATGAACACTGGTTTAAAAAAAGCATCATTTGAAATCACACCACTTCATACCTGTCACAGTCCATTTCCTCCATGCAGCAAGTTATCAGTATCGTTCAGTTTCAGGACATTACAGAGCAATCGCTGTGACATCTCACACTGTACCTACTACAAATATTGCTTTGTAACAAGCTTGAAATCTAATGTGATAATGACAACTGTCTATTTGGATTTTCAAATTTTCTAAGAAGAGGGCACTGCCCTTTTCCCTTCTTCTTTGAGAGGCCAGGCTGATCTCATCCTGGGACCCTGAACTTGCCTTTCAAGAAAGATTATTTGTGTCACTGGCTTAAACTCACCTTTAGAGACTGTTTGTGCCACTGGCTTAAACAGAGCATTAATCTCCTCCTGCAACTTTTTCTTCTCATCTTTCTTGGAGGCTTTCTCGGCTTGCTGCTGAGCTTCAAGCTGTGCAGGACAAAAACAAAATTTTTCAAACATATGATTGTGTTATAAATTGAAGGTGTGAAAAAAGAGTATTGTCATGTCATTTAATATCAACCACATGGAAGCATCGATACACCTATGATTAAATACTGGAAGTGATTACAAAACATGTTTTTCATCTTCCACTAAGGGAACAGTTTGATTGAGGGAAAACGCTACTCTGTTCCAGATGTTGTAAAACAAATAAATAACATTGTGCACAACTTATCACCATGAGTGCACTGATTTCTATGCATACTTGCACACTTGTTACACTCACAGATGAGAATGGTGCATTTTTTCGATAAAGGGTGATGATCTTAGGACAACTGTTTATGTTATGTGCAACAGCACCACCTGTTTGACACTAGATTTCATCCACATGCCTTTGACAACTTTATGCATGATCTTTGGAAGGCTCTTTTTTTAATAATTTCTACCACCACACTCTGATGTAAACTGAAGTAACTTTGTGTCTAGACAGAAAAGTCAGAAAAAAAAAGCCTCCAAAGGATCATGTAGACCTGGGTGAAATCTGTTATCAAACAAATGCTCCTACTGCAAATGACAGCTGTCTTAAGATCATCACCTGTAACGGAGAAGAATGTACATTCATCATCACTTTAGAGTGCAATTTTGCGAAGAAAAATATAACGTTGAACTGTGCACCAGGTTTTCTGCATTACAACCTCAGGAATAGGACCGTGTCTTCCGCTGAACAAATTACAATTAAGTTCCAAGTTAAACTGGCAGTACCATGGGTAGAATGTTGACTGCAATTCACGTTTGGTTAAATCATGGAATTGAAAAAGCCTGGGGGTGCACATGACAAAAACTGTACAAATGAAGGGAATTACATGACATTCAGAACATCTAGTGGCTGCAGAGGGTTGTATAATTTGTACAGCAACTGTTCTAAGTTTTTACAAAACATTCAGTTTTGTCCTTGCAAGAATGAGAAAGAACAGTATTAATAAATGTTTTTGTAAGCAACAATTAGAAACAAGAAAACTGAGCTTCAGAATCCTCCAGACTTGATAAGAGTTTCAAGTCAATAAAATCTATTTGTGAAGAACTGATACTAACTAGTGGGAAATGTGAGAGATTTTGGCCTTACTAAAATTTTAAAAAGTGTTCAAACTGGACTTACTTAAGTTTTGAAAAATCGTTCTTCAATTGATGAATGGCTGAATACATCTAGGCTCCAAGTCGGAAACACTGCCTAGAGGTAATGACAACATTTGCTTTGGATCAATGGCCATTCGTACGTACCCGGCTTGCCTTGACATTGCCATGAACAACCTGTGACGTGACGTTTTTGATGTACTTCTGTTGCTTCGCACCTTTCTTATTCTTCAGACCAAAGGTTTTATCCTGCAACAAGATGGAAAAAAGCATTACAACTATTGACAACATTCTCATCTTTTGTGTTTGTTTACATTTTCACTGAGAAACTCCGAGGAACTTAACCAGGGTTATTCAGGCTCTAAGATGGCTGCCCAATGTTGTGTTGGTCAAAGCTTTTATTTTCCACGATGCCTCTTCCACCATCACCTGGAAGTTGTCAGAACTCTTATTCAACATGAGAATGAATAGTTACCGAGTTATCTCTGCACTCTTATATTTCTATTACATAACAAGCAGACTGAAGAAATATGAAATCAATCAGGCTGTTGTATTGTGGCCTGTTCATACTGACTGACTAATGAGTGGAAGAAAAAGTTGGGTATTTTAAATTTAAGGGGCAAATTGCACAGCTGTGTGACCTGGAGGGAAGTCCATGCGTCCATGTTTTAAAGCGACTATTCCGAAAAGAAAAGTGGTGTCCTGTCTTGATGTTATTGTTAACGAACTGACACAGTATTCTTTATCCCTAGAATTCTTAGAAAAGGATGTAAAGGATGCCACAATTAGAAAAAAAATTCAGAATATTACTGTTTTTGTCTAATGTTTGATGTGTTTAAAGTGGCGGTCGGAATCGAGTCTGCGGTCTTGCCATCATNGGACATAGGACAACGACACAGTTGAGGCATGTGCTTCGAGCGCTTAGGGTCATACATGCCCGACGGCGTAATGACCGTGCCAGTCACTGATGGGCTCGTGCAGGGAAGGTACGAACCATCACACTCTTTCCTATCTGGTGGGCGAGCTCTACCCCAGGTGGTCCAACTGCCATAGACAGTAGAGTGGCCAGGCCCCGGAGGCAGGGGTGAGCTGAAGGGACACCAGCCTGGGCTGCCCTGGGGATACGGAATAGGGAGGGTGTTCATCCAGAGAGCATTCCGCCACCCCGCTCTCTTGCAACAGTAAACCGGTCCGGGATCTTTAACTTTTTTCTTTACCCAATGGACCGATCGAGTCACAACTACTGCAAGCAGGCCCCATACCATTGGTAACGATACGTCTGGTGACAGCGTGGCACTAATAGTACATCATGGATTCCTTTGTAATTTCAGCTTTGTGATTGTGCTCGCTCGTAGCCTTGGACCCTTTGAGAGAATGGGAGCTTTCCGCAGAGCCACTGATTTCTTAGGGCGGGTGACCCTCCATCCCACGTCCCTTCGAACGCAGACTACCCCCGTGGAGTGGCGAGTCGAGGTAGCCTGATAGGACCTCATTGCACCCAGAGATCCGAAAGTAGGCCCTGTCATTGGCTTGCCAGCATGGTGATCCTAAGCTGGGATAAGCTACGACTCCACATCCCCATTTCAATCTGGCCAGAGGACATCACCCGTCCGGCCCCAGGAGTTCATATTATGCCGCTTTGCAACTCTTGGGTTCCCCCTCCTGAGTAGTATGGAGGAGTGACTTGGCGAACTCGGTAGGCGTGGAATTGACCACACGAAATGCTCTGATACCAGGCAGATTTCGGCTATCTTGAAGGACAGCACCGCAATGATAATGATACAGTTCATAATTTAGTCATATACAAGTCATGGACTATATCGATATTTCAACTAAATTGGTGCCGTTGCCATTGTTAGAGTCAATTACTTCAGCTTTCTCTAACAACGGCACCGATTTAGTCGAAATATCGATATAGTCCATGGTTTGTCTATGACTAAATGAACTGTATCTTTATCGTTGTGGTGCTGTCCTTAGACATTGCTTCAATTAGAGAAAGCCCAGATTTCTGCTTCTGCTTAGGCCTAAGTGTCGAAAGTATGCCAAAGATGCTCTACAGTGACCAGTGTGCCATGCATGTTAATGTTTGATCATCCATATGTTACCATCCAAGTAACCTGTATCAGAATAAATAAATTGAAATGAAAAACAATGTTGCACTTTTGCAGGCTGTTTCCACTTAGATCTAGATAGACCTAGTCTAGTCTAGACTAGACTTTAGATATCATGTCCCACTAGACCTAGACTAGAGTCTACACTAAGAGACTAGAGATGGTAATGGAGCTGGCAGGTTTTCAAGTCTCTCTTAATCTTAACCTTACCTCAATAATCTTTTCCTTTTTCTTTTGCTCTGTCTTTTTGCTTGGTTCATTTTGTTTCTTTTTTGGAGGCATCTGAACTAAGACCTGATAATTTCAATTAGTTAAGTGTCAAGACCTCGGTATGATTTCACCACACTTGGATTCGTCGACAAACCGGAAGTTGAAGAACAGAGGAACCGGAGATGCCAGGTTTTTATCAAAAATGTGTTGCCAGGTCTCGAAGTGAAAAACCGCCAACACAGGAAGCAAACAGCCAGAAAAAAACAAACAAACTAAAAGCTGGAAAAATTAGCCAAAAAAATAGTCAATGGCGTTTCGTGGACAATAATTTTCTAGGATTGTGGGAAGCAGAACAGTGCCTTTAGCCTCTACAGGACCTTAAGACCCTGGACATAACAGAACATGAAGCATCGTACATGCCTTTTCACTGTTAAATAGTTTTGGTATTCTTTTTTAATGTGGTGACATATCCAAAAGTGAAGGCAAAGTGTTTTGTTGTTTTTTTTTAAGAGTAAGAGGCGAAGGTCTCATAGGTTTTTTTCTTCCTTTTTTCCACAAGGGCATAGAAATGTGTGTCATGTGACTTGATCTGATCAAATGAATAATCTTGGCTACGCAAAAACAATATGACCTTCAAAACTGTGGAAAGGACAGAACACACCAACCTGAGCATAGCTGCCAAAGAGCTGCCAATCAGTAAACAGAGTCATGCCATAAAATCACATGAGAAGGCATCAGACTTTTTAAAAAAGCCACATTAGTCGGCAGGAGTGGTGTCCGAAAAAAAAAAAAGGAACGAGCACTGGGAAATAATACATCAGTGTTGATTTAAGTGAACCTAGTCATGGCGAGGAGAGAGTAAATGGCGTGAGGTGACGTGAAAACTGGAGAAAAGCCTCTCCATTAGATATAATGATAATATACTACAATGATAAAGAGAATGTAGTTTCTAATAAGAGGCTTGTTGGCATTGGGCACCAGACACTGGGCTACTGGGCTTAGAGAAAGATACACGCTGGACTAATCCTTTCACAGGGGAGACAATCAATCATGGTTTGAAAGGAAGCACGAACTTAAGGTTACAGACCTGTAATAGGATTGGACCCTTTTTTCCTCTATGGGCTATATTGACATTTTGAGCTGCCCTCTGAACCCAAAGTTTTAGCTTTCACCCAGACCCATACCAGATTGAAGCCCATTATGTGGCCCAAATTTTAAGACTTACCCAACCCTAGCAAGCCCATTGAAATTTTGAGCTTGGTTGCTATTTGTAAACAGACCCTACATTTTTCATTGGTCAATGCCAAACCCCTCCTCTTCCGCCTGAGCACACCCTTGACCTGGCAGGGCTAAATAGTGCCTGGTAAAATAAAGTAAAATGGACACAGATTCCCATGATATCAAAATTTCCCCCCTGGAGCCCTTGTGACTGGAAGCAGGGCATGCAAAAAGAGGGAAAAGGGGAGATGAAATATACCCACTAAGTTTGTAGGACCACAAAGTGAAAGTACAATTACAGGCCTGTAACCTTGATGTTACGGCATAATATTTAAACCTTGTCCATCCTGGTCAGCTTAAAGTTGGAGGCACTGTCAAGTTATTTTATACAGCAAATTGTCCTGCTTAACTTTCCGAATGCAGGTCAAGTAAGATATTTTCTATAGCTTCAAGTAAGGAATTTGGTAAAGAAAACATGAGACAGATAGAACAATGGCTGAACGTGAGACAAGAACCAACCACTATTATGTCACGCAGACCACTGTGTGCATGGAAACGTCTATACATAACTGACACTGTCTAGCCTTGCCTTGCCTATTCTAAGTAACAACTGCTACTGCTACTAATTCTACTGGCGCAGCCACAAGTCATACCTATCATGTCAGATGTCATTCAACTAATCACAATGAAATCAGAAAGACAAAAGTTCCACACTAACTAGTTGAGTAGGGCTTTCCTTTTGTGTAATGACCCGACAGTCATGTATACATTCGATTACGAGACCTCATAGCCTATTACAAGAACAGCACTTAGCCTAGCTCTGAGCAGTCAGGCTTGACCTTGTACTTACAGCAAAATGCTAACTACATCTCGCCTAGTGCATCGCAATATTCAATCTTAGTCTACAATTTGGAGAAGCAAAAAGAGTGGGGGAGGGTTGGTGGGGGAGGGGGATAGTGAGGCTGTCTACATCTTAGGCCTTAGGATTTTTTAAAATTCATCTGTCTCAACTTATACATTATCGACTGGGTTTTTCCTATTTGCCAGATTTCAAATTTTATCTTCTCGGGGACTTGCTGGACTGTACAAAATAGTAACTTTAGACGGGATGCATTCATTTCAGTGTTGTTATTAATGTTGTAACTAATGTTTTGAGAGGCAGTATACAGTCACATACATACTAAGGGCAATTGTTATAATAAAACTGGGTGACACATATCTTAATCTGCTTCTGGTTTTGAGAACATCATGCCAAAGAACTTGTCCTTTGTTGCTTTTTTATATAGTTTTATCAGAGCAAAATATTTGACTTCATTGATATTTATTAGTTAATTATACATTTAAATTTGTCACTTAGCTAAAAAAAAAAAAAATGCCAAAAGCAAAGGCAACCCGCCAGAGATGAAATTTTCCCGCCAGAAACCCGTCAAAAAAAAAGACACGTTTGACTTTAAAGAAGCCAACCTGACAACACAGTTCGGAAACTGCCTGTTTGCCAATATTTCATAAACTGCCGGGAGAAATTTCCAAACTCTCCGAAGCACGCTGTTATGCAAATAAGTTATGGGAAAATATTATATTAATTCATTTCATCTCCAAATGAACTATAAAGTTCAGAAAAGTTACCTCTTAGTGGTCTCTCTCCCAGGTTTTGTTGTTTTGTTTTTTTTTGTAATAGCATCTGTATGCATAAACACAGGATGATTGGAGTGCCAAGTGGCAAACAAACCAGGTCTGCTGAAGTAATACTACTGAAACAGCAAAATTAAAATTAGAGTCCACAGACGCGACACCGATTTCGAGAAAATACACTTGTTTTGCCAAAGAAAGTTTCAGTATCAAGCGTGAATTTCAGGACCTTGAAGATGAGTTTCTCCAGCCAGCTGAGGACTGGTGTGGGGAGGCAAAAAATAACTTTCAATTGGATGCCACACAGAAAAGGTGCATATTTTTTTTTCAGTTATAACCTCTGGAAATTCAGCACCATCTTCCGCTTAATGAAACCTCAGATAACGAATTTTTAGTCTTTTACATTATTTCCGCACAAAATCGACTGTGTGAGGTTTTGTCATGCGAAAGATGGTGTGCATCTAACCTATGGTACAATTTCATCAGGCCATGTACCCAGACTTGACAGTAGTCTACATGTATTTGGATTGATAACAACTCATTAGCCACACAACCACACTGCTCCCTCCTCCCTCACAGCCACATTGCTCCTCCTATTTCACAGCCACATTGACCCCTCTTCCCCCCACAATCATACTTTCCCTTTCTTCCCCACAGCCACATTGCTATCTTTCTCACATCCACATTATTTTACTCCCTTTCCCACAGCCACCAACCTTCCTTCTCTGCCCTCCTCCCCCCCCCCCCCCNTTTTTGGACACGCTAAATTATCCGTTCTTTCTCAAGCCACATTTCCCTTTCTTCCCACAGCCACATTTTCCCGTCCTACCCCATCCTCTCACAGCCACATTCCCACAACAGCCATATCACTCCATTCTCTCCTCAGCCATATTGCCTTCCTTCCTCCCCCTCCCCAAACCCTACACACAGCTACTGTTACAGTGCTCCTATTCATAGCCACATTGCCCCTCAATTCACCTACAGCTACACTTGCCCTCTTTCATAGCCCCATTGCCCCTCAAACCACCTACAGCTACACTTGCCCTCTTTCATTGCCACATTGCCCCTCAATCCATCTACATCTATACTTGCCCTCTTTCATTGCCACATTGCCCCTCAATCCACTTACAGCCACACTTGCCCTCTTTCATAGCCCCATTGCCCCTCAATCCACCTACAGCTACACTTGCCCTCTTTCATTGCCACATTGCCCCTCAATCCACCTACAGCTACACTTGCCCTCTTCCATAGCCTCATTGCCCCTCAGTCCACCTACAGCTGCACTTGCCCTCTTTCATTTCCCCCATTGCCCCTCAATCCATCTACAGCTACACTTGCCCTCTTTCATCTACACTTGCCCTCTTTCATTGCCACATTGCCCTCTTCTCTCCCACAGCTGCATTGCCCCTCCTTTCCACGGCCATATTGCCTTCAACTTCCCCCACAGCCACAATGTTCCTTCCCTCACAGCTGCCCTGCCACCTTCCCATCAGCCACATGGCCTTTCTCCACATCACTTCCCCCTCATCCCCAGCTATAATTCTCTATTCACACAGCTACACTCTCCCACGTTGCCAATACTTCCCCACAGCTAACAACCCATCTTCCCTCTCCCCCATGGCCACATCCCCCCTCCCCCCCTCTTTTAAAGCCACACTACCCCTCATAACAGCCACATTGCCCCTCAGTCTGACACCCACATTGCCACTCGCCTTACAACGAAATTGCCCTGCACAATATTTCTCTTATAGTCACACTGCCCCAGTGTGCCTCTTACCCATTCCATCTTATAGCTATNTATCCACCTACAGCTATACTTGCCCTCTTTCATTGTCACATTGCCTCTCAATACACCTACAACTACACTTGCCCTCTTTCATTGCCACATTGCCCCCCAATCCACCTACAGCCATACTTGCCCTCTTTCATAGCCCCATTGCCCCTCAATCCACCTACAGCTACACTTGCCCTCTTTCATTGCCAAATTGCCCCTCAATCCACTTACAGCCACACTTGCCCTCTTTCATTGCCACATTGTCCTTCTATCCACCTACAGCTATACTTGCCCTCTTTCATTGTCACATTGCCTCTCAATACACCTACAACTACACTTGCCCTCTTTCATTGCCACATTGCCCCCCAATCCACCTACAGCCATACTTGCCCTCTTTCATAGCCCCATTGCCCCTCAATCCACCTACAGCTACACTTGCCCTCTTTCATTGCCAAATTGCCCCTCAATCCACTTACAGCCACACTTGCCCTCTTTCATTGCCACATTGTCCTTCTATCCACCTACAGCTATACTTGCCCTCTTTCATTGTCACATTGCCTCTCAATACACCTACAACTACACTTGCCCTCTTTCATTGCCACATTGCCCCCCAATCCACCTACAGCCACACTTGCCCTCTTTCATAGCCCCATTGCCCCTCAATCCATCTTCAAGCTACACTTGCCCTCTTTCATTGCCAATTGCCCCTCAATCCACCTACAGCCATACTTGCCCTCTTTCATAGCCCCATTGCCCCTCAATCCACCTACAGCTACACTTGCCCTCTTTCATTGCCAAATTGCCCCTCAATCCACTTACAGCCACACTTGCCCTCTTTCATTGCCACATTGTCCTTCTATCCACCTACAGCTATACTTGCCCTCTTTCATTGTCACATTGCCTCTCAATACACCTACAACTACACTTGCCCTCTTTCATTGCCACATTGCCCCCCAATCCACCTACAGCCACACTTGCCCTCTTTCATAGCCCCATTGCCCCTCAATCCATCTTCAAGCTACACTTGCCCTCTTTCATTGCCAATTGCCCCTCAATCCACCTACAGCCACACTTGCCCTCTTTCATAGCCCCATTGCCCCTCAATCCACCTACAGCTGCACTTGCCCTCTTTCATTTCCCCTGTTGCCCCTCAATCCACCTACAGCTACACTCGCCCTCTTTCATCTACACTCGCCCTCTTTCATTGCCACATTGCCCTCTTCTCTCCCACAGGTGCATTGCCCCTCCTTTCCACAGCCATATTACCTTCAACTTCCCCCACAGCCACAATGGCCCTTCCCTCACAGCTGCCCTGCCACCTTCCCATCAGCCACATGGCCTTTCTCCACATCACTTCACCCTCATCCCCAGCTATAATTTTCTATTCACACAGCTACACTCTCCCACGTCGCCAGTACTTCCCCACAACTAACTGCCCATCTTCCCTCTCCCCCATGGCCACATCCCCCCCCTTCTTTTTAAAGCCACACTACCCCTCATAACAGCCACCTTGCCCTTCTGTCTGACACCCACATTGCCACTCGCCTTACAACCAAATTGCCTTGCACAATATTTCTCTAATAGTCACACTGCCCCAGTGTGCTTCTTTCCCATTCCATCTTATAGCTATAGTGCCCCCCCTCCCCACCACCACAATCCACATCCACTCTGCCCCTGTTTG
>JAWQUT010000396.1:59284-71169 GCA_033807755.1 Ellobium chinense
GGGGGGAGGTGACGCAGGAAATAAACCCCTTCCCCTCCCGTCAGCCATAAAACATGAAGGTTGATGAATTATGATAAAAGATAAATGACTGTCCATATTTTATAAAAACACATCGATTTCATTTCTAGCACAATACACACATGTAACATAGATAGGGGCCTACTCACTCACTAACTTACCAGCCAAAGAGTTTTACAGAACGAGTACGCTAAGCTGGACACTGTCATGATTCGAATGTTGATCGCGATATGAATGACTGGACTTGTCGTCAGTTTAGAGTGGTCGACAACATGGATTGATGAGGTGTATAAGCCAGGCGGGCCTAGGGACTACATCATCAACAGTGTAAGTATGTAGATACTATGCAGGCTTTCACATCCCTCACCTTCACTGATTTATCAGGTGTCTTTAGCCATAATACTTATCTATATTAATAAAACGCTTCAGCCAAATTTGTGTCACAGATTTCTTGAGAACTACGTAACGTAAAAACATGCGGTTTTCACCTAAATTCATAGAAAAATACACAAAAAGTAGCTATACACATCAGTCCCCTTTCTTTTTTTTATCCTTTAGAGAAAAAAGGATGTGTATAGCAACGAAATACAATCTCCGATAGATTTTTTCAATCCGCCCGATTCGCCAATACTTTTTCACGGAGTCTAATGCATTCGTCTGTGATGCCTTTTGGTGCGCTAGGTATTCTTTGGTCGCTGGTGCATTGCCTGCCTGCCCATTTGTAAAATGGGGTGTTAGTCTTGTCACACATAATTTTGTTCTTCCTTCACGTGTTGACATAAAAATATGGCCCAAGACCAATTAGATTTTCAGAAGTTTGCCAGCAAATGAGGCTACCGAATATTTTAGGCCTTTTGACACAGTCCACACTGTACAATCTGTAAGTCTATGATGAAGTCGAGACCATCCACAAGTTGCCTCTCAGAAAGGAAGCTAGACTTTATAGGTTACAGAAGTCTAATCCAATTTCCCTCATTGAGCCAATAAACTGTTTTCTCTACTGTCACACTTACAAGAAATTCCACAATCTCTAGGTCTTCTTTAATTATTTGCAGAATTCAATAAGCTTATTAAAAAGGATGTTCAAATTATTCAAAATATAGATCTTGCAGTTAGTTTTCGAGCTGCGAACCGATACATCGAAAGGTGTAAACAAGCTAACCAGTTTCCTTAACGACAAGTGCTCCGCAGAGAAGGCCACACTGAAACCGAAGCGAATGACCCAAACTTCAGGTTTAATTTACAAAATCAGAAGAGAATGTAAAATAATTCGCAGGTAGGTTCATAAATCTAGGGCCCATTCTCCATTATCTGTCCAAAGGACAGATCATGACTATAAATGCTGTTCCTTGGATGACCAAGCACTCCTTTTGTGACGTTGCACTTTTACTACACGATTGGCAATTTGAAACACCGGAAGTAGTTTTCTTATCTCTTCTGTAGATTTTTTTTTTATTTAGTGAGAATGATGTACTTTAAGGACTGCCAGAGACGAGGTATTGAAATAACTGACATCTACAATATTATTAGCAAAGACATGATAGTCCTATCTTGACAGGTTGAAGAGCAGGCCGGGCGCTGTCATTTGACGTACATCATCATAAACAAGATTAACATTCTAGGCAGTTCCATAATCATAATATTTATACTACCAACAACACTCTCCCTGTGTCAAGAAATTGATTTTTACCATTATCGTCATAATATTATAATAAAGCAAACAGGCGTCCAGTTGAAACAGATTATACCCGGCCATCCTGCCATTAATCAAAACAACAATTGAGGTTTCCTTTGCGATTCTCTTCTGGACTAAAGCTGTACTCGCACAGCGCTGGCTTTTATTGTATTAATTAGATCTTTGCCTTTTTTTTTTTTTTCATTCTATTTTGTTATATAAATCCAGTACATGTTCACGTTCCTTCATGCTTGGATGGACCGCGGGAATGGCAAGGGAGAAAAGCAAGCCTGAGTGACTTGGGGGNGGGGGGGGGGGGGGAGGAGTTGAAACACGTGTTGGCTAGATGACGAACTGTTTCGATTTACTTTACTGGAATAGAGGATACGATGTCACGTGAGTCGACCAAGTCTTCACGTTTCGTGTTCAGTCTTCACCATGACAGGACATACTTTATAGAATTATTCTGTTCATGCAGCGCGTAGGCTTGAGTCAGTATCTGATCCTTAGTCCTTCGAATATTTTCATTCATTCCTTTATTGTGGAGTTTCTTGCTCCTTAAAAAATGTTGAGCTCCACAGAACGAAAATGAAGGAAAAGAAACAGAAGAGAAAATGAGAAGATGATGATGGGAGGAGAAAAATGAAGAGGATGAGGAGAAGAAGAGAAAGTTCAGTGAACGGAGCAGTGGTTTATTAAAATAATTCTACCATCTACAGACACGTCAAGCCACTGTGCACAAATATGTTATTATATCACTGATAACTCGACCGCTCGTAGCTTTTAACAATGAACGCACCCATAAACTTGGGCTGTGTAAACAAGACAGTCGTGCTATCCAATATTTTGGCCTAATCGAGAAGGTAACTGAGCTGTAAGTAGGAGAAATGAACTAGAACAGACCTGGAGAATCTCATGCTTTTTTTTCCCCCGTTGCCTGGACAAAAATGACTAGACTACAACATGGGTTATGTCACCGTGAAGGGTTTGAAAATATTCAGTGCGTGGCAAGAGAAAAAAAAAACAACAATGTAAGACAATGTAGAAAGGAGGGGAAACTTGTTACACTATATATCAGGAATGATGAATTGCTCCTAACCGACACACAGGACTGGGCCCGGATTCAACGTTTCGGTTAGAGACAAAAATAGCTGGGGTAAATGGATAGACCTGGATCTAGCAAGTCATGATCGGTCCTACATCCGCCAACATATCTTTTATTTATTTATTTATTTATTTATTTATTTATTTATTTATTTATTTATTTTAAAACAGAGAGACAATTTCGAGGCCTCAGGAAAAAATAATTACACGCTCGTTCACACATCAAATGATGACGTCAGTGAACTTTGTCATAGTGGTCCTTATTTCAAGTTGAAAGATGAAACTGTTCTTGTTACTGTAAACATACTGCGCATTATTATCATCAAGAATATTTTCTGGTCAGAGGCGTGGCTTATGGGGAGAGACGAATGTCCAAGTTATGAAATGAGCGTACAAGCCTCTCCCCACTTCTAAAACAACTAGGTGGGCTGGAGAAGTACAACAGTAAATGGGGAGTGGAGGGGAGGGGGAGACGTGTGTCATTACCNCCCCCCCCCCCCGCCCCCCTCTCCTTTAATCAGCCATTGAATGAAAATGAGGTAACATCTTCCTAGACATGATAATAATAATATATCAGTGTAGTTTTGTAAGTGGACGGCATCGATTCAGACCAGACAAATGAACTGATCGATTGTTCCTTATAGCTCCTCTGATAATACTCCGGGCATGCGCAGAAGCCGAGAAGGCAAGGAGATTCTGTGACTAGTGTGGGAACTGAAACTAAGTGTGTATGTGTAGAAGGGGGAGGGGGTGGGGATGGGTGCTGCAGGTCTCCCACATGACCTATGTTGTTACGTGCAGAGACACAGAATACAATATTAGAGGAAGTCACGGGACAGTTTTTGTCCGGGAGAAACGTGCTTAGGAATCGTGATAGTTACTGCGTTGTGAGAGTAAGGGTCTTCTGCCTATGATGGCGTTTCGCGACTTCCAAGAAATTATAGGCCTTAGGGCTTGTGTAGAGATTTGGTTGTGTGGACTGAGATAGAGATAGAGGTTGTACATCAGGAGAAGTGGGAAGGGTGAGGATCTCATAGAGAAACTGGGATAAATTCCATGAGAGTGAGTTGGTGGAAAAGCACTTTTTAGGAGGAGTGATGGGTTGGGGGGANTAGCTTGCAGAAAGTGATTTCATGACGTAGTTCCGGTGACACTGGAAACATGGCGGTTTGTGCTGACAATGGGGAGAGAAGTGATCCATGATGTCGTTCTGAGTTGTCCCGCCTGGATGTGTTCGGTCTCTTGCAATGAAGGCCTGACCACATCAACTGTACATGTGACATCACGATCACCTTCTAAATCATGTGACCATTACCTATCGGAGTTGAAAGAGAAAAAAAAAAGAAAAAATTACTGACACAAGATGACTGCCTTTGCATTTGACTGTAGTTATCATTCAACATGGGCCATTCTAAACTAGAGACTTTTTTTTTACCGATGTCCAGTCAACACTGTGTCTTTGAGATTTTCTCTGTCATATTTGGACCCTAGTCCCGAGTCCCGACGACCAGAGTGAAATTCTCTATAATATAAACATTGGACACTAAAATGGTCCAGTAGCATAACGAACGGTTCACATCAAAGACCAAATACTTACTGTAGTCAGCGATCTGAAAAGAATAGAAACTAACTCATACAGTACCACCACCCCCCCCCCCCCCNACACACACACACACACTGTATATTCACTCATGATAATGTATAATAATATAAGTGTTAGGCTTAGGGACAGATCTAGGGGTAGGATTAGAGTTTGATGTAGTTTTAGGACTAGAGGCTTCTGAGACATCCTTGGGACAGTCTAGGTATATATTGATAACTAGATATTATTAGTCTATATAGGAAGTAGGAATCTGTTTGACCATTTAAATTTTTAATGTCTATGTTGACGGTTACATTGTTGAAGTCAATATGAAAGGATGTCTACGTTGACGGTTACATTGTTGAAGTCAGTATGAAAGGATGTCTACGTTGACGGTTACATTGTTGAAGTCAATATGGAAGGATGTCTACGTTGACGGTTACATTGTTGAAGTCAGTATGGATGGATGTCTACGTTGACGGTTACATTGTTGAAGTCAGTATGGAAGGATGTCTACGTTGACGGTTACATTGTTGAAGTCAATATGGTAGGATGTCTACGTTGACGGTTACATTGTTGAAGTCAATATGTAAAGCACCTAATGATAATGTTGTTGCTGAGTGCGGGTAACTCCTTGGACTTTCCCCCACCGAGGGAGCGACAGCACTGTCTGTTGACACAAAGAAAATCAGTGGAAGGACAAAAGGTTGGGAGCCCAATAAAAGATTGTTGCCTAATTTATTTATTACTTCTAGAACCTGACTGTTATTACGGTGTCGGCGTTCAAGTGGTTACAGTGTTATTAGAGAGCTACTCAAGGGTCAGTGGAACCGAAGGTGAAGCAGTCAACTGTGCTTACTGTAAACTGAGGACTGAATTACGACTTACTCTCAAGATGCTGCACGTTAAGCCGTGAATAAACTCCCAAAGTCGTAAAGGCATCTATTCCCAGCATGCTCACGATTTATAGCAGAAGGGGAGGTTACTCTATCACCCCCACCACCACTCAATTTAAGGGATGAATGGCGAGGATTGTCGCTAAAAATAGGCCAATTTAACTTTCTATTGTGAAAAACAGTATGTGCATATTTAAAATTTCCTCTCCAGACATTTCTCTAAGAAGTGAGCGACGTGACTGGATGATTACGACGTTCGTTTCAGGATGTGAAGGTCGTGAGTTCGAGACCCGCCATCATCATGTTATAAATGTTGTGAGAGAACATTCACTTACATTCTCCTCGGTCCACTACCCTGAAAAAGGAGTTCCTGGTTATAAGCAGTGAAAGATATTGTGAGAATGCCAAAGATTGTTGTTATTTTCAAAATTATGATATAAACAAAAAAATCACTCAGTCATTCAGGAGTTTTAACAAAATTACAATTTCACGTCGACTGTAGCTCTGCCGTAATCATCGCTATTGCTGAGACGTGAATTCTGGATGTGAATTCCGGATGCGAATTCTGGGTGTGAATTCTGGAAGTGAATTCTAGATTGAATTCT
Organism: Ellobium chinense; assembly: GCA_033807755.1. Classification (NCBI taxonomy): domain Eukaryota; kingdom Metazoa; phylum Mollusca; class Gastropoda; order Ellobiida; family Ellobiidae; genus Ellobium; species Ellobium chinense. Next base: position 65,165 of record JAWQUT010000396.1, read on the forward strand.
GGATGACATGTGAATCTTTGCATGGGACAGGGGAGGTCGCCGTGGCATTTTCACAGATGTTTTATTGCTGACAAAAAAATATGTTTATGATATTGACCGTGATAGCGCATGTACGGTGTTCTTTCATAAATCTGCAGAGGTGCCTAGGACCTGATAGGCGTGGCTACAAGAAGTAGGTGAAAATATGGAGGACTTGAGGGGGGAGGGAGAGGGGCATTGGGAGGAGAGGGGGTGGGGGTATACCAGATCCTGTGAGGGTGGTAGTGCTGAGAAAGCTGTCAGACGTGAAATGTGCGTCGTGGGGAGTAGATAACAGTGGTACTCACAGACAGCACTAACGGTACGTTTTTTTATACATAATATATATATTTATATTATTAATATTTATTATTAATTATGATAATCATATTCAATTATTTCGTTTATGTTCGATTTCTCCATTACTCTCTCAGATCTTGTCTGGAATAAGACGGTTGATTAGTGATTTTAGACGAACATTAAGAACACAGTAAGTATTTGACTCAGGAGAAAACAGATAAACATCGAACTGGTTTCAAGAGTTGTTGTAGAGGGAAAAATTCGTGAAAATCATCTAAGGTCGAAGGACGAGATGTCGAAAATAAGAGAAAATGTCGGGGTTAGAGGAAAGTATGTTAGGTTAAATGGACAGAATTTATGTTTTCTAAATGAGGGTAACCACGTGAGGTGAAGGTGTAGCGACTACGGAGGAGGAGAATATTTCCGAAACTGTCACACAACAACATCATCACTGGCAGGTCAGTTCCACTGAACATGAACTTTCAATGATCTCAGTTACAATCCACTAACAGTAATAGCCTGTCAGCGGCAATACATTTCAGTCGTTCGGATATCAATGCAAGTAAAAGAAACGGCGATAAAATTCTAATTCCAAGATGTGCTTGGCTGATGGTTACGGGCAGGATTCTTGGTATAAGTAATGTAAGGGGAGATAAGCGGGTCAGGAAAGAAAACATAGACTAAGTTTAGGTTCTAGCAAGGATTTTTTTTCTTCCTGACCCTATTACTGACACTAACTCTTGCACACCTAATTCTAACTTAAATCCGTGTACATTTGTCACTAACAAGTCTAATGCACTAATTAGTCTAACTAATCTACCAATAACCCCTACTCAAGAACACCTTCTATTACTGACCCGTGCACATCTTTTACTAACCCTAACCCGTGTACATTTTGTGGGGAGCCGAGAATTCTGTATAAACATCATCAAAGATGGCCAACAGCCCAAGTCAATGTAGTGAAAGTGTAGGTGGATCAGTGTGTTCAGTTTCCACACGACAACTCACTGTAGGTTTCCGAGGATTGGCCCTAGAGGAGAATGACCTTCAAGGGCGGGCGGCCATGTTGGGATGTGACGGTTGGTTAAGGAAACAGGTCAGACATTTGGAGCGCTGAGATTAATCAAATGTGCACACTTTTAGCTTCCAAGACCGACAACTTCCTGTCACATGAGTTGCTTCCTTTTACTCTCAGTTTAAAGCTTTCTTTAACGTCGTTTTTTTTTTTATTATTATTTTTATACGGACAACTGTACCCTGCCTAGTTGACAAAAGCACTAAAAGTAGGATCTAAATGTTCTCCGGAGAAAAAAAGCTAGAAAGGATAGCCAGAGTCTAGATAGATCACTTGAACTTGACTGGAGATGGCTGTAAGGGTATGGTAAACCCTGTATGTGTCAGTCTTCTCAGTGTTTTATCCTTGTGTGCTAAAGTCTGGTGTCCTAAGGAGATCTAATCTGTGTTCTGGAGTGAGTTTCTGAGGTTTTACTTACCACTTGAACCGGTCAGGCGTAGAACTAGACGGTCGAGTCAAAGTGGACGGTCAGTCGGTGTTGGACATCAGGAAACCGGTCGGCAAGTACTAACACAACTACTGTTACTCAATCAGAACGAAAAAAATCAGTGTGATGAACTGGTTATGGCGTTGGACACAGGATCAAAAGGTCGTATGTTCGATTCCCTCATTGGGCATGTTGTCAGTACCTTGGGAAGGCATTTAATTCTTATTGTCATATGTTCATTAGTCTGTAAAATGAGTACCTGGCTATAGGAAGTGAAAGATATTGCCAGAATTCCAATTATTACAGCCTCGAAATGACACCGGCGCTCTAGTTCCACGGGAGTTAAGGAAGTTACTGATTGATCTAATCTGCTGTGGTAATAATAGTGTAAATGGATATTAGCAGTGAAAAAGGTTTACTGTATTGATGAATGATGTGTACAGAGACCAAGTGTAGAGGAGAAATGAGTCATTATGCTTGCTGGCTCATGAATGGCCGATTGTTTAGATATTTTTTTTTTTCAATATTGTCATTTACCCCATAAAGAAATTGGTCATGCAATGTTATACATCTCATTCATAAGACAAACACATAGAACGGTACACACCAAACATATAAATCCAGCATATTACAAATGATATACAACAAAGTCATTGCTGGCGTCCGCGATGCAGCGTCCTGGTCCCTCCAACTTTGAAATTAGGCATTCATTTCCACCTGAGCTGAGTGGGGAAAAAAGGAGTGAAATGTCTTTCCCAAGGACACTACAACGTAACACTCTCCGGCCCAAGAGTCGAGCACACAAACCTTAGTAGATTTGACAGGTTCTCAGTTTCTGAGTACGACTCACAAATTACACGAGCACGCTGCCTCTTTATACTATAGACCTGTATATTAAAATATCCTATCCTTCGAAGTGTTTTTAAGAGTGTAAACTGATTCCTGATATTCTTGTCGAAAAGAAATTGTGTTTGGGTTGCTTGAAGAATGCGACAAGGGCCTGTACTGAGAGTGACAATAAATACCGTCAAGTAATGAGTCAGCCAATATCCGGAGATGAAATAAAATGGATCGTGTTCTCANCGCGAGGATACCCGACCGCAGACACTGTGACAAGGGACAGCATTGGTCTGCGATACTTCTTACGTGGCCTTCCCGATCGACAAATGGCCACACAAAAAGGAATTATGGCGACCCCTCAGACAGTAGATGTAGCCAAGAAACTGCTGGACGACTTCCTAAATGTGCGTGACAACGTTTGTGCAACAAGTCCGAGGTTAGGTGCGGTGGCTGCAGAGCCTGACTTATATCAAAGAGTGCAGATATTAAGCGATAATATGTACGGCGTAGCAGGACATTTGACAGACGGACATTTGGCCGACAGACATTTGACCGACGGACATTATTTTGCATGAACGGACATTTGGTAGAACGTATACTGTGCCGAGCTGACACTTGGCCGCACGGACATTTGGCCTAACAGACACGTAGCTGATCAAAATATAATTGGCAGAAATTTGTTTTGTTCCTTTTTTATTTTATTTTTTTCTTAGAGTAAAAGGGTGGTGTTTGAATTTTATTTTTAATCACTATTTTATTACAGCATAATTCTGTATTTCAGTATGTACCAAATTATGAAAGCTTAATATATCTAAGCTTATATTATGTACTTTTCTGTGTAAAGTTGGTTCACAAAAAGCTAAATAAATTGTATAAAAATTGGCTGGTGAAATCCGCCAGTGAATGGGTGTACCAGGGACTTTCTGGCCTTGAGTGTCCATCATAAATTCTTAACTTTAACGGTAACTTACACTCGTACAGCCTCTAAGGGAGAGAAGAAAGTGTCAAAAAGAATGAAAAGAAAAATCTGCAGTACAAAATTTCGGCCAAGTGTCTGTCGGTCTAATGTCTGGGAAGTGTATTGTGAGTCTTGATACTTGCACATTTTGTTTGATATGTCGAGGTTGCTGCTCTCGCTAGCCCTTATACATAAAACAGTGTGAGCAGATGCTTTTATCATCATCATCATCATCATCATCGCCATCATCATCATCATCATCATCATCATCATCTTCATCATCATCATCATCACCACCATCATCATCATCATCATCATCATCACCATCATCATCATTATCATCATGATGATTGAATCTTCCCCAGAGCGATGTGAGAAGAATGAGATGTAGATGAAGAACAGCAGGTTGAGGAAGACTCGAACTGAACACACAACATAACATCATCCCAGTGACACACTCACTCTCCATTCCCGTCACATCCGCACACTACACTCCAGGGGCCATCAGGTAAGACGACATGGATATTTGTGGGTCCTATACATACTGCTGGGGGGGNGGGGGGGGGGGAGGGGGAGACTTCAATGGCTCGGGATTCCCACGGGCTTGGTGACGGACTCCAGTGGGCTTTGAGTTAGATTCCAATGGGCTGGTACTGGACTGTAGTGGACTTGCAGCTGGAAACCGATGAGTTTGGCATTTTTTGTCACCAGTTGTGATAACGATATGTGGAATATGAGAAATTCCAAATTTTAACAACTGGGAAGCTGCCTCCTACAGCTGACATGCGCACACATGCTGTCCTGTAACAACTATGTGAAAATACCCAGCTCGGAGCTCACCTCTTGCTGCTGGTGAAATCCTTGTCCACCACCGCACGTCTAAACTCCATGTATATGGAATACGATATTTTAGGACGGCAAGGACCAGATGTCACCGCCAGGAAGTAGCTTCTTAATAGCTGGGTTTTTTAGAGGAAAGAGAGGGGGTGGTGGAGGGGAGGGGGAGAGGGAGAGAGAATGAGGAAGCAAAGAGGTTATCCAGAGCGGTTCTCACACTGTCATGATCATTATAAAAGATGTACGAGACTCACCTTCTAATTCCGTACAATCGCTCACTTCAAACTGTGCTGGAAAGAAGATGAAAGTTTCAGAGTATCTCAAAGTGTTTCTCTTAGTTCCGGTTACAAAGTCTGAATGTTCTCAACCGTCTGTACAAAGTCTGAATGTTCTCAACCGTCTGTACAAAGTCTGAATGTTCTCAACCGTCTGTACAAAGTCTGAATGTTCTCAACCGTCCGGAGCAGCTGTTACGTCAGTCGGTAGAGGGATCAAGGTCAAATTATCCTACTAAAGACTGGTCAGATTACCTCCCTCTCAAGCTATCTTTCGCAACAAGAACAAGTCACGGGCCAATTAAAAACAAGAAAGGAGAGTGTACATAATTTTCATGACTCTTCCGAAAAAAAACAAAAAGAAAAGTTTTGATTTAGTGACTGCGTGTTCAGTTGGGTTGTTGTGACGTAACAATCAGCAGGTTTGGAGTGGACAAGATGTTTTACTGTCCAGGTTTGGACATATCAATCTACTGTCACAGATGGCCGTCCTGGGACCAGCCTGCTAGCGATATGACCAGTTACAAGAGAAAGAGCAGGTGATATCTGACATACACAGAGAAACCACGTAATTTTTATCGCGATGATTGTCTTTATGTGACCCGCTGTGCTCAGACCAACTTCTGTTTGTGGATCAAACCGATCAGATCAGTCATGTGTGTCCAGTTTTAGTAGTCTGTGTAGTTTCAGTAGTCTGTGTAGTTTCAGTAGTCTGTCTAGTTTCAGTAGTCTGTCTAGTTTGGGAGACCGGCTTTGTAATGTTCAAACACTCCTATGTCAATTTCTGTGCTCTGTCTCATTTTTGATGGATGTCAACAAAATGACCGGGTTCATCTTACACGAGCCCTCCCGTGTCAAAGACAAAAGAGAAAAATGATGTAAACTGTCGATTATGTTGAGGGCTTTAGCGGGAGGTGTAAAATGTAATCGATGGAAGTTTCATATTTGTCTTAATGTTTGTATATTATGTAATATGTCGCGCGACCAGGGCAAATGAGTCGGATGTCAAAAGGTGCCTTATCGAGAAATATTGATTTTACTGAAGATGGGGTGTCAGGTATCGAAATTTTTTTTTTCGCATATTCATCAACTTTAGCCATTTATCTACCATAATTCATCACTATTTTGCACGAAATCATCAGATAAGATGTTAAAAACCGTGCTTTTGTGCAAGACCCATGAATAATTATCCCTAAATTTTAAAGTTTTAGCCCCAAAATGGCCATTTTTCACTCGCGTCAAATGTATTCGAAACATTAGCAAAGTGGGTCATAT
>JAWQUT010000396.1:133524-146506 GCA_033807755.1 Ellobium chinense
GGGATGAAGCCGATTGAGTGAGTGATTTCGTAACAAAACTAAAGCTCGTAACTGCTAGATCATGAGTTTTTTGTTCGGCATTAGGCTAGACCTTAGAATGTCGCCATCAACTAAAGCACTCTTTAAGGTGGCGGCTTGGTTTTGTTTACATTTCAGTAGGTCACGGATTCGAGTCGCACCGTCTCCAGTCTTTCTTCTCTGTATTAATCTCTTGAACATTCTCTTTCTTTCCCTTCCCGATCGTACTGTATATGAGTATCTGTTTATGTCTGCTCACCCCATCCATGTTTTGATTATCCTGTAGCCGCCCAGCACAGATATGAGTCTGCTTACATCGGTCTACGTCTGCCCAAACGACCTCGGAGACCGCACAAGTCTAAGCGTCACCATGGTGACAAGTCTTCATCCGCGAACGCACAACCAACTTCAGGAATCATTCCGCCAGGTTAGTCTGCCCCCTCCTGTTTCATTAATCAGTTTTACAGTGAAATCCTGTTAACACAACCGTAGCTTAACACACACCCCATTGTTTATACCATATTCCAATCCAAAACTCCCCAACTCGTTTGTACCATATGAAAACGGCACTGGGGTTACCACGTCCTTCCGCCAACATACTCCCTAAAGCTTGGTCCCAATGTAAGGGGTGAGGTAGTGTTGTTATCAGGGTTGAACTGTTTTCTTCCAAAACCGCTCTTCTTACTTATTGTTTATTGTGCTTTACTGTATAACCCGTCTCTCTGTTCCAGCCGACATATATGTACTGTTTTCTTCACTGTCACCTGCAGAGATTTTTCCTCAGTGACCAGAGGACATCTTGTCTTAAATATATTGTCATTCACACTATTCACCAAACCTATAGAAAATAAAATTAAAAACAGCCAAAAGTAAGCATCAAATGCATGAAAAAGTTGAAATGCTTTCATTAGTAGCAAACATGCGGTATTAGTGACAATAGTTATAAGTGAACATGAAAATGTGTAAAACAAAACTGAAATCTTTTCTTCAGTGTAACAGAATCAGCCGCAGCAGGTAGCAGACATCAGAATTCACATACATGGTAGAATTCACATACATGATAGAATTCACATACATGGTAGAATTCAGATACATGGTAGAATTCAGATACATGGTAGAAATTCACATACATGGTAGAATTCACATACATGGCAGAAATTCAGATACATGGTAGAATTCATATACATGGTAGAAATTCAGATACATGGTAGAATTCAGATACATGGTAGAAATTCAGATACATGGTAGAAATTCAGATACATGGTAGAATCCAAATACATGGTAGAAATTCAGATACATGGTTGAAGAAATTCAGATACATGGTAGAAATTCAGATACATGGTAGAAATTCAGATACATGGTAAAATTCAGACACATGGTAGAAATTAGATACATGGTAGAAATTCAGATAATGTTTTGACATTAATGTACAGCTGTTGTGTCCACTAATGCTTGAACCAGGACACCTAGTGTATACTCTCTCTGTGTCACCAGGCAGTTTACAATTCTTGACAGGTACCAGCAAAGAGTGTACATGGACAAGAGGGGTCACTCCTACCGAATGATGAATCTTGAAACTGACTTATAATTTTATTTGTGATACATGAGATGCAAATTACGCAGTTGACGGGATCAGAGAAGAGGGAATAAGATGGGGAGAAGAACTTAATGTCTGAGCTGTTTTGTCCTGAACGTCCATCAACTCCTCTGTCTGGATACGTGTGCTCATTGCTGCTCCTTTTGGGCTCTACCACAAGAGCACAGTGAACAGACGAAGTGTTCCCTCTTGCCTGTGCACACTATTTGGTGCCACTCATACATGTTCATTTTGAATGAAAACTTACTCACCTTATGCTACTGAATTGAAAGCTCATTTCAAGATCTGCAGCCATTCCCCTCAAACTTGTGTCCAAACACAAGAAATGTAACCATGTCCCATGTGCTGAGCACACCAGCAATATTTATATGTCTTGTGTTACTAGCTGTCCCGATGAACGTGGTGGAGGAGTTGGTCCGGCGGACCGTCCGTGAGTTTGTTTGTCTTCCTGTATCCATGACACACTACAATATCCTCGAACATCATCTCTCCTAACTGATATGCTGGTTTGCTCATCAACACCAACACTGTTTTCATTTCAGCACCGGGTAGGAATGACAAGCTTCTGTCTGGCTCAGACAATCTTTTGAGAAAATGATTATTATTAATATGTGAGTGAAAGAAAGAGAGGATAGTTTTATGTTTGAACTACATGGAGACAGTGCCCGGATGTAGTGAAAAGTTAAATAACTAACAGCTTAGGGACTCACATGATGCTGGGGCCTCACAAACTGCAAGGGGTTGTGTGTGTGTTTTTTTTTGTGTTTATATCTTCTGAATTCGTGTAATTATATCTAAGACCAATTTTTATTTTTCACTTTAAATACCTTGCTATAAAATAGTTAAGAGGCGTAATGTAAATTCAATTTGTTTTGTTTTGTTTTGTTCGTGTGTGACGATTCTAAGGTTCTGTTTTTGGCACATATCTTTGTGAGGCTTTCTGATGTAACTGTTAGCACGGGATCTCACTCTAAAGTTTGATCTCACAAAGTCTCTATCTGGCACTGCATGGAGATCTGAATCTCCAACCAAATAAATAACAAAAGCACAAATGCAAAACAATTCAGATCTCGTCTCTGAGACATGCACCAGTCAACAACAGGAGAACAATTTGTGGAAAATTCGACCTCTTCCTTAACGTTCTTCATAGTAGAGTAAAGATGTACAGTAATTGATTGGAGGAGATGGAGATACATCTGCCTGACCAATGGAACCTTGTCATTTACCGACTCCCGACATGTCTTTTCAAACTGTTCAAGACTGAATTTCCTTATAATCTCCCACAGTTGTTTATTGTACTCAAGGACTGAACTATTATAATATTTCTGATTGTTCATTGTTGTCAGCTTTGTTGTTGTTGTGAATATTATTGTGTCCAGTGTTTCACCACAATAATATGATGCATGTATTTGTATGTGTGTGTGCATGTAACGACTCGCCTAGAACACAGGCAGTCTGTGACACACACGTTCGAGCACGTGTAACCTCACGCTATAGACGGGATTGGGGGGGGGNGGGGGGGGGGGGGGGGGGGGGGGCTGAGAGAAAAAAAATCTTGCCAGTGACAGTGTTAGTGAGTACAAGAGGAACAGTAGAGATGTCTGAGGAGAGCAGGCTACTAAGAGCAGCAAGAACAGGAATGTACTCCAAACATTTTTTGTACAATCCCGAAAGCTGCTTTGATGTTGAGCTTAAATGCCGATAAGCATTACAACAATAGCAGAATAATAGTGTAATAATAATTTATAGTTAATAGGTACTAGGAAAGTAAACAAATCAATAAGATGCTAACACTTGACATTTTTGACATTAACAGAAACTTTTGTTTTGGGAAAATTGTTTGCAATTATTTTTCAACTGCTGTATATTATGCATGATTGTCAACATCGGTAACTGCTTGGCTTGTGGTAATCAACGGTAATGTCTATCCTGGCATGCTAATACTATACTATGTTTCATGTCGGTGTTTAGTTTACACTGAAAGTTTGATGAGAGCAGGAAATACAAACAGCTATGGAACCAACTGTGAAAACTATTTAGACGAAGCTATGACTAAAGAAAACTGGTATAATGAGAAGTGATAGTTTGAAAAAAGGTACCTAATAGACGTTAAGAGATATAGATACAGTAGAATCTTTATAAATGGGGTTGCTCCATTTTCGAATGTTAACCATTTTGCATTGCTATTGAGATGAGCCAGTTGTGGATGTCTACTATGTAGCCGTAGTTTGATCTAACTGAAATTTCTGTAGAACATGAAGTGTGATTGTATTCCCTTGTAAGTCCGCATTTCACAGCACACAGACATGATGGATGTCCAGCACATACAGGTATCTGAAATCCATGAAAAACCTTTAATATATATATATATATATATATATATATATGGCTTCTCATTCATTTTCTGAACATAGGTCAGTGTACATGGTACATAATTTTATGACATCCTCCCTTCTCAGGATGTGGGTTAACCTGTGTGTTTCCCAGATGTTATCCAGTTGTTCTACAACCTGCCAGGCATCCATTTGTTTCCCATATATTTTAGCCCAGTTAGGAGCCCATAGTTCAACATCAAGCATCTAACAGTCAACATGCAACCTATATGGCTTCAAGATGGGCATACAAGTGGTACAGTGACTTATTGTGACTTTGATTTCTCTTCCCTCTTGCAGCCAACCTGACCCCAAGTGAGCACATCCAGAGCCTGCTAACTGAGGTGGATGATACAGCCCACAATTCTCACCGTGTCTTCTGTGAGATGGATGCCTTGCACAAGATGGGTGAAACTTATCAGTGGAGAGAGATGGCCAGGTAATCTGACACAGACAGGAAGGCCACAAAGGCCAATGTTATGTTTCTCATTTCATCTGGTGGAATTCCAAAAACTCATCTGTGGCACATATTTTTATTTGAAATAAAACTTTTCAATTATCTACAAATATAATGTATTATATAAGGCAAAAACTCAAAATTGTGAATGTCAAAAGAATCTCAAAGTAATGTACCTTATTTATCTTCATAGCAAAAGAACTGCCTTTGAGGCTTCCACAGAGATTGTGGTCATAGGTAGATCCTGAAGGAGTATTTGACTTGACTGGTAGAATTTCTGTTTTCATTCTAAATAACTGGCTTTATTCAGGGCCCAGACAATAAGTTAAGATAGAGAAAGCGAGAATGGAGATATGAGAATATCTGATTGACAACAGCCACATATTGTGTGTGTGTGTGTGTGTGTGTGTGTGTGTGTGTGTGTGTGTGTGTGTGTGTGCGTGCGTGCTTATGAGCGTGCATGTTCGTTTTTTTTTTCGTTTTGCTGTGCTGTGTTTAGTTCAGTGATATTCTAAGATGAGTAATGCAAGAGGCATTGACAGTTTCAGAAATATCCATGGGTGATAATGTTGTTAATAAACTCCAAATATCAAAGACATAAGTGGGATAAAAGGAAGGGAAAGGGAGGGGGGTAGCAGTTTTCAAGTAAGTTGTATGTTTTTCTTGTACCATTTTTTAGATGGGTGAAGTACGAGGAGGATGTGGAGGAGGGAGGTATGAGATGGTCCAAGCCTCATGTTGCCTCACTGTCTCTACATTCCCTTTTTGAGTTGAGAAACTGCCTCACCTCCGGAGCTTGCATGCTGGAAATGGATGCACCTGCTTTAGCTCAGGTCGTAGGTAAGCAGCTCAGTCCATAAAATAAATACAGTGTAGGTATCTTGGGGAGTTCTTATCTCCATATTGTTCCTGTCTTAGTCCATATGTCTACGTTCCTTTTTTTTTCATCTCAAGACATTCTTTTCATTTATAACTCTATAAATAGTACTGTCATCCAGTGGACTGGCCAGGCATTGAGTTCTCAGCTGACCCTCATCCTACTTCAAAGTGTCAGCTCTTACACACTAGATCTGAGCAGCACAGCCCATCCCATCCCACTCAGATCTAAACAACCCATCCCACTCCACTCACTCAAATATAAACAACCCATCCCACCCCTCTCAGATGCTAGCAATCCATCCCACCCCACTCACTCGAATAAAAACAACCCATCCCACCCCACTCAGATATATATGCCAACATATTCCTAATTGTCCAGTCTACCCCCGCCTTCTATTGTGATGCCTTATGGTCACCTTTATCAATTGTGTATCTTTCCAAATGAAGACATGCTGCTTGATAACCTGGTCAACCTGAAACAACTGGAGGAACACTTGCGAGAACCAGTGAGGGCAGCACTAATTGCCCCACACGTTTTCCAGCATCAGAAGTCCAAACGCAAGATGTCCAGCCAAGACGGGGACAAAGGCATGTTGAGGTCACTATCCATGAAAAGAACATTCTCAGAGATTGGCCGAACTTTCTCCATGAAGTCCAAAAATGGTGAGTAGATCACAACTGATAAGTAAACAGCCACTAGAATGTCAAATTAGTTATTCTACAATGGGTTTTTGACACTGGGCTGCAAAGTTTAACCGCCACCTCTGACAGTTGGTACTGGCATGCAAATTTATTTGATCATCATGCCCAGTGTAGAGAAGTGAAAATGAGAACTAGTGAAACCATATTGTTATTAAAGGATTAAATTTCTATAGAAATCAGGAGAAAAAAAGGAACACTACCACAATAAACTTCAGGTGTAAAATATGACTTCTCTGAAATGTGCTTGGAAAGGAGAAACAAAGATTATCAACATATTTGATAGGGGAAGACTATACCTTCACACTTGGCTTTGACCATCAAGCAATGTGAAAATGTTGCCTAAGGGTGCAAATACTTAACAGTGTTCATGAACAGTCAGATGAAACCTCTAGACACCATTTTTCACCTGGTGATTTTAGAAGCTAAAAAAATGAATATAATTGTCTTCTCCTGTAAAATGGCTGAGAACAAGAATAGGAAACATTTAAAAGAAAACTGTTTGCATTTATTAGATTTAAACTGAACATAGTCCCAGCTAATATTGTTATGAAATGACTGACATTATTGCAGATGTTCAAGGACAAGCATCTAGAATGAGAGGCAACCCCAACAGCCAACCCAACCTGGAACAGATGAATGGTGATCTTCCAGAATCCCCTTCCAGTTCCAGGGTAAGTTGGCAGTCAAAATGACGTGTTTAGATCCAGTTCTGTAATATAACCCACCTCAGAATGACTTGTGACCTGGATTTGTGAAAGGAGTTGTATGTTGGTAATGGCACACCTGATCTCTGTCTTACACACTACTGAATGTTTTCATCCAGGTATTAAATCGATGAATTTCAAATCACTTGAATGAATAGAACACAAGATATATTACCTGTTAGAAGATTTTAAGGGGTTTTGGGGAGGTATTGTTTCTTTGTTGGGGAGAGGAGAGGAGGGGGATGGGGGGAGGGGGGTCTGTTAGTCTGAAATTATTTTTTAACCCCACCCTTCCCTACCTCTCCATTCAGTTCAGAAAAATAAGAAAATCACGAACTTAAATTCTAGAGCCCCAGTACATAATGTTGTGATGTGAAACACAAGATGAGGGAGCTCAGGATCAGGGAAGTGCATTGATTATGAGGGGTTATCAAGTACACATGGATTAAGATGTTAAAGTTTAATTGTATGGACACAGCTATCTGGAATAGAGAAATGAAAACACCCAGGTCATGCCAGTCACCGTGATATTGACCTCAGTATTGTCATATTGTAATAGACCACATGTGAATGAGAAAATGATACATCTGACATTTCAACCATGAACTTGGCGCATGTTTACACTATCACAAATATCTGAGATTTCAGTAATGACCCACTTTCCTTTTCAAGTTAGCATAGCCATGAGTCAAGATAGATGATGGATTTTCTTTTTCTAATGTTTCTTTATCTGAGGATAAAAATGATACAAACACTTTCCTTTATTTTTGCCTTTTGCAATCAAATTTAATTAAGCTTACTTCATGCAATCTTTAGAAATGGGTATTATATAATATTATTGTTGAAATCTGAGCCCTGTGTTTATATTTCAATCAGATGAAAAGACAAAACAGTTTTTTGTCCCGGCAGGTTGGTGAGAAATTGGCAGTTGTGTGGAAATGAGAGTGCTAAGTAGTGAAGAGCTCTGTTTCTCTTTCGTCTTTTTCTGTTTTCAATTCATTGTGCACCTTTTTAATTTTTCTATGGGCTTGTATAAAGTTAGTTGAGTCTTTTTTGTTTTTATTTGTGCACTTTTTTAGCTGTCCACAGCTTTATAAACTTCAAAAGTGTTGGCTGTTTCATCACATATTTTTTTTTCTGTGGTAGTGTTGGCCAGTATTCCCTCAAGTCAAAACAGTGATACATGCAGAGAAAATAAGGGAGATAATGCATGGTAACTGAATAGTGTTGGTGCACAGTATGGAAAAGTGACAAATGATAAGAAAATATATGAAAATGGCCATCATTTGTTCAGTCACATGCAAATCATGGTCACATACAGAAATTCACTATCAGTTTCACCTTCCACAAACATCAGATCATTTTTGTTCTCCCACTGTAATAATATCTCTGCCATCTTCTGACAAAATGACTCTAGTGCATATTAAATGAAAGTAAAATTAGACAAAATTTTATTGCCGCACAGAGCTATGTATTTCAACAGAACTTCTCCATTTTCTCAGAGACAGGTTTGACAAATACCAGCCCTTAGTCGTGAGATGTTGGAATTAGACTAGTAACAGTTAGTTCTCTTAAAACATTCTTGGGGTTATTTCTAGGGCTAACAAATTTATAATTTCGTTTTGTCTTGCATGTGAACTAATTTGCAGTGTTTCACCTTTTCTCTTTTACATACAGATTGTTTTTTGTTTATTTCAAATTTTGAATTGGTTTCTCTTACATGATATAGACTATATGTATATTATGTTTAGATCATGTGGCGGAAAATATGTCTTATTTTTTGGTTATGTGTTGGAGAAATGGCCTAATTTAGTTGTCTTCCACATGTACATGAAATGTTGAATGAAACTGTATAACTCTTAAGCACAGTCTTTGTAACATTTTCATCTTTCTAGTGTAGATTAACTATCTCTTTCTTAATCCATGTCTGTCACAGTGTTCTGAATGATACTAGTTGTTGAGTTGATAGCAATACAATGGCTGCGATTGAGACACATGGAACCTCTTGCTAGACTAGAGCATATTTGGAAAAATTACCATGAGATCAGGAATTTTGTTAAACAAAATATTTAAAAATTGGTCAGATGGGTCAGCAATATGAGATACTTCAGTCATTGATGCCATACGTCTACATATATCCATGTATATTGATCTCTACTCTCTTTCAAGTATGAGTATTTTAGTATTGAAATTCTAATAATACTCTTGAAGTTTCAAGAAGTGGTTTTGTACAAACCTTGTAGTTTTAATTCTGCAGTTTTAGGATGTATAAAGATCAGGAGATCAAGGCATAAGGATAATTTCTCATTTACCATTGGATGAAGCTGGATCTAAACTGTTGTTATAGGAACTTAAAAAATAGCCCACCATGAGATAGGCCATTTGATCTCAGCATATTGACACTAATTTTGTCAGAGTCTGATCTTGTGATGAATGGTTTCACTAGCAGGTTATATTTTGGTCTCTCCACAAACATTTTATCTCCCACTCCCAGAATCAAGAATTAATATGGTACAATAGACTACTGTGTGAACTGGGTAGTAGAGGAGGGTAAAGCAAGCCAGCTGTAAATATCATTTCAAGTTGGCAATGAAAGTATGCAGTTTGAAATGAATGAAAACATTACTTGAAGTGTCCCTGTGCAATTAATTTCTGCCTGTGATGATAATGATGATGATGATGATGATAGCGATGATAGCTATGGTGATAATGATGATTGATCTCTTCCTTCTTTTCCAGCTGAATGAAAATTTCATGAGGAAAATCCCCGCTGGAGCTGAAGCAGCGAATATCTTGGTGGGAGAACTGGACTGTTTGAATCACCAGGTGAAACTTCTGTCATGGGTTGGGTGCTTTCCACTGTCACCATCATTTTTTGTTTTTTTTATATAATGGCATAAAGGTATATTTAGAAATAACACCTTTACATCCATATATCAAAATACCAGGGAAAAGTTGTATTACTGTTAATACTGTGTTTGTTTTTGCATCTTTTAAAGTTATAATGGTTATTATAATAATTGTTTACTGCCTTCTGGTAACTGCCTCTATAATTACATGCATTAATATGTCTTAGATGCATGTGTGAAATTTGGTGATAAAGTAGTAACTGTACATTGAGATAAAGTTTCTTTAGATCACCAACAGCAGAAGTGGAAAAACAAAAACACCACTATTTAGCACCATCACGTGTCTTTAACCGTACACAATTTATACTGAATTAGAAAATGGGCAGTGCGCGTTACATTCCAACACTGCAATCTACAGTGTGTAAATTAGGATCTTCCTATGTTTAGGATTAGAAAGAGTTGCAATGAAGTGGCATAGTTGGGTTTTGAGATTCAGATCCCTATTCTGAATGAGATTAGTGACTAAATGAAAAGCTGGATTTGGTCAGTTGCGACAAAATTGAGTCCTTTCAACCAGTGTTTGCTGTCGTGGTAAATAATAACATTATTTGTAATTTTAATTTCACACACATTAAACAACAATGCTAATTGAGAAAAGCTTTTATCCAAAGTTTGCACTATTCTGAAACATTTTGCAAGTTCCAAAGTAAAACTGCAGCTGAATATACCAGTCCTTTAGAGAGTCTCAAATGCACTTACTGTGAAACAGTTTGGAGAAGCTTGTAAATTTCATGCTATGAATATTTAGAATAAATATTTTGTTTTATTCATAGCAAAGTTTGGAGGGTAACATCTAGAATGATTGTCATTTTTCTGCTCTGCTGACATCATTACCACAGACTAAAGAAGTTCTCTTCCCTTGCAGGTGGCTGGACTGATCCGTTTGTGTGAGGGTCGTTACATTGGGGAGATCACTGAGGTGCCCATTCCTACCAGATTCCTCTTCATCCTGTTAGGACCAGCTGGCAGCCAACCAAAGAACATTGAGATAGGCAGGTCCATGTCTACCATTATGGTTGATGAGGTAGGTCTTCCATATCACTACTTTAATCTAAACATACAGATAATCTTTTATGGCATGTCTTGGATAAACAAGTATTTCAGCAGAGGATCATAATTATCTTGTTGATTAAATCTATACATTGAACTGACTGGTACTGCTGGAGCAATTATTATTATTCCCTTTTGCCAGATCTCATAGAGATCTTACTGACCTCTTTAGATGTCTGCTTCTGATGGAATGATGACCAGTAATTGACCAGCAAACACAGTGTCCAAGATCTATGCAGGAACTAATATGGTGGTTTTTTCACTTGATCTTTACCTCTACTAGACCTAATGGCTCCATATGAGGCCAGCATAGCTTTGCCTTTTAGTGGGATCCAGGTTATCCCATGTGTTTCTCAGCTGCTGACAATGTATGGTACCCCAGTTGGAATCTGTGCATGTTCCTCTTCTGTCCAGGCCAGATATAGACTACATGTTGTTCGAATGTTGATTTCCTTGTGAGTACCATTTTGCCAGACATTTAGAATCCATCAGGGTCCTGATGGCTGTAATAAGCCAGGTGCTCCTTCCTAAAGTCAGAGATTGTTTCAGGTGTTCCGAGAGGTGATGTACAAGGCTCGCACACGTCAAGACGTCATGGCTGGTGTCGATGAGTTCCTTGATCAGGTGACAGCCCTGCCACCTGGAGAATGGGACCCCAAGATCAGAATTGAACCACCAGAAAGTGTTCCATCACAGGTAGTAGAGGACTGATTTTCTGCATTCACTTTGATTAGGTTTGCTTAGAGAAATCCACAATTCTGATGGTAGATATTGATATTCAGAAAGCTACTCTTCGTCTTTTTCTTCTGCTCTTCAAGTCATACAATGGATCCAGCAACATGTGAGAAACTGGATAGTCAGATATAGGTTAGCCCATGGCCCCACAGTTTGGAAGTTTGGCCCCTGGGCTCAGGCTTATACTTTATCATCAAGTGTTCAGTGGAGCAGACAGTCCAGAAGATGTGTTCTAGTGTCTGTGTGCTGGTACCACATGGACACGTTCCATTCTACAAAACACATCCGTTTCAAAACTATTTCAGGAATTGATAACCCCTCCATTTCCACTATTTGTTATTGCAACACAGAATGTATACATAAGTTCAGTTGGATTTTTCTGCCTTTGTTATATATGGAACTCTCATAGATACAGAGAAATGCAGGCTGTCATTATTGTTCATATGAACTTGAATCATTCACTCATATCTGTACTGTACATCAGCAGGAAAGAAAACTGGTGGATTTATATGATACCATAATGCACCTGTAGTTGTTCAAACAAGTGAAACCTTATCAGCATACCGTTGTACATTCTATAATCCACAGAATCAAATTCCCACCCACCAGACTTCCTCAGACTTCATCATCCATTATGATCTCCATTCACTAGTTATCCAAACATCAATACTGAGTAACTGAACACATGATACAAGTCATAAACTTTATATTTGCAAGATTATATACTCAAACATCGAATGTGAAACAGTTCAATGCATGCAGAAGTAGAATTACGAACATAAAAAATGCCATCAAACAGGCCCGGAAACTGTGAGAACAACAAGAATTTGGCTGCATTGTTAGAGGTGGTGAAATATAAGAGAAAAGTTGGGGTAACAAACAAACTTAGATCCATTCAAACAGACTGCTCAAGCAATCACACATAACATTGTAAATTCCTAGCGATGGCAATGTAGTGTTTATCATGAAATATTGTTACCTTGCATGACTCCAGGCCCCACGTAAAGCTCCCAAAACATTGGCATTTGATGATGACATTGAAGGAGAAGAGGAGTCGCACTGTGATCCAACACTGCAGAGGTCGGGCAGGTGGGTGATATTCATGCTTGAATTGTGTTTAGATCGGCAAGTGGGCAATACTGATAGTTCCCTTGTATTCAGTGCAAGCAGATGTTTCCTACTGACAGTTGCATTGTGTTTAGATTGGCAGGTGCGTGATACTGATATTTATATTGTGTTGAGATTTGCAGGGATGCAATACTGAAACTTGCACTGTGTTTAGATTGGCAGGTGGGTGATACTGGTAGTCCCTTGTGTTGAGTGCAGGCAGATGGGTTATTCAGATAGTTGCACCGCGTTCTGTATATCCTTGTACTCTCAGATAGACCATGGTGAAGAAAGTTTTATTTGTGACATGTTCAAATGAAATGAATATAGGCCAGTAATGCTAAGCCACAGCTAGAAGTATGGTACAAATGAACAAAGAACAATCGCAAGAAGAAAGTGCTTTGTTCTATGTTCAGAAATTTGACACTTCACTAGACACCCCCACCCCACCC
>JAWQUT010000396.1:167724-210918 GCA_033807755.1 Ellobium chinense
GGGGGGGATGTATTTTTACATATGTGTGTGTTCATGATTGCTTGTGGGTGTGTGTGTGTGTATGTGTGAAAGCGAGGGAGTGTGTTTGTTTGCACAGATATTTGTTTTGTAAGCACACTGTAACAAGACAAATTTCCCTTTGTGGACAAAAAAAGTTATATGCTTATCCTTATCCTTAAATAAGTTCAAACTATTTCACCAAAGAGGATTATTTTTGTAGACATAATGAGAGAATGTGTTTATACTGCTTAGCTAGACCGCTGAGCTCCTTATTGCACCACTCTTGAATGTGTGAAAATCGGATATTCCCGCTGATTATACACATTACAGTGGTGTATAATCACAAACTGTTGCCTTGTGGTATGCATTCAATGAAAACACCTTGGTATGAATGTTCATCCTTGATGGCTCATGAATGTGGTGCGACTGGTGATGCAAGTAGTTTATTATACACAAATGGGTTGATGTGGAAGTGCTAAGTTTACCTTGAGAAAACATTCACAAGATTCATGCACAGGTTTGGCATGGATGAATTTAGAACATTCTGGTTGCTACAGACTCTAGACAAGGTAAATATTGCTCAATTTAATGTAATGGAATACAGCTTTACAAAATTTATTGCAAGGGCAATCGTATTTCTAAACTGGAAGTGTGGAAATCAACAAGACCAAGACAGTAATAGAGTAGAAGCCACCAGGCACTTTATTCATACAGAAGCACTGTAAATGTGGATCAGAAACAGAGTAAACTAGGCTTACGTACATGAACAGACAACTCCGTGCTGTAAACAGTTATTGGCCCTTCTTTGTGAAATCTTTCATATTAAAAACAGGTTTTTCAAAATTATTTTGTAACTGCTGTCAGATAAAATAATGCTGAACCCAAATTAGTTTCCCTCAATGTTGTGGTAGATTTCGATGTTGAAATATCCAGAATTTCATCAAGATCTCTCCATCTTTTCATAGGAATGTGCCAGCTGTTGTCTATGATGGGTTATGGCTATATTTGGCACAACACAGATTCATCAAGATCCCTTCATAACTACAAGGGCAAATTTCTGTACGCACTTAACCATGCGATATTCTTGAATGGAGTATCAAATTGTGCACACACAGTGCGACACATATATGTGTAGGTGCATCACAGACAGCACAAGCACAGCCGCCAGTGTGTTAACACACTCACATGAACAAGTTCTTCCTATTTCCGAACCTGTGAAGAGCCCGATTTAACCCTGACAAACATTATTAGGAGGGAAACTTGATAACTCTGAGGTGAACCATAAACATACAGACAGACACAGAGCACAGATTATACAGCAGAATAATCACAGACGTAATCAACAGCCAAAGACTATTAGACTATATTTCAAGTATCAGATGTGCTGTGGCGAGACAGAAAATTTTAAAGCTGTATAACAATAAGCAAAATGAGACTTTAATTTGAGACTTTTTCAAAACACTTTCACTGGATTTCTGACCTCTGTGAGAAATTATAGCTGACCACAATCAGTGGTATATATAAAAGAAAATACAACAGTAATCTAACTCTTAAAGATTTGGATCACTTTCGAATGTATAAAGTAATGATGATTTGATTTCAGTAATAATCATTCACTCCAATGATCTAACTGCAGCCACACAAAAGGTAGGCTATAGTTCTACTCCTGAGATGTTTACTTGGCATTCATTAGGAGCTGCAAACTTCAAAATAATTCTTATTACTAATTACTATAACAATAATGAGGGCGGCTTCTGTATGGAGAGATGCAGTTTGTATGAATATTATTTTACTTTGACAGTAAGGTAAATGTAAATATTAACTGTAAATTCACAGAGAAGTGTGTTTGTAAATTAATTAAACATAACCAGATACTTTTCTTCCATAAAGTAAAATTTGTTAGAATACATACCTTCTCGTCATATACATGTTACAAAATGTGCTTTTAAAGAATGCTACAGCGGCCATACCAGTGATTAGCACAATGTGGTCTGCCTGGGAGTCACAACAAGATATTTTCTCCACAACATGGATCATCTTGGGAGTTTCACTGGGAAAACGACTGGCTGGAAAACTAGACATTTCAAATTCCACCCAGTCACAACCTCAAGCAGAACCTCTTCCCACCTGGAGTTGTGACATTCATCTAAACACAGGTATGGTCACCCTAGCTGCCACGCACAGACATATAGATAAGCCAATACACACATGAATTTATATAAATATGATCTAATGTTATAATAGTAGTCAAAAAGCACACAACTTCACAAAGCAACAGTTTTTAGAAAGTAGCACCATTGTGAGTGAGTAAAAATCTCATAGTTTGGTAACTAAACATGACGAGAGCACAAGTCACATGACACAGATAACACAAACAAATAGAACCAGCCAATCATTAGATGGTCTAGCAAGAGAAAGAGTGATAAGATGGGCCAAACTTTAACAGACAACACCAGGACCAGATAATTATTTACTGGTGGATTTGTATATTTTTTTTGGGGNGGGGGGGGGGATTAAATAGCTAATGATTGTCTTCTTCTCTCACAAATTTTGTCAATGAGACAAAAGACAAAACAAAAGCAGAATGCATCAAATATTGCCTGCTGAGGCCCGTAACGTCACTGAAAATGCTGGTTGTCTCAGACATTGCTGGATATGAAAGGCCAAAGTAAAATGCAATCAGCCAGAAACTTTCAAGTCTATAATACAGTTCGCTAATTTCAGAGTCCAAGAATCTGAGTAAATTGGCTGACCCACCCCTTCACCCCTCTTCCCCACCCACCACCTGTCAAACTGGCATGTAAGTGATCTTGCCAGATATTCTGGCCCTGGTGAGGTAAAAGGAGGCTGTGAAATTATCCAGAAAATCATGAGACTAGAGATCTACCTGCTTCAACTCAGTTTTGAAGTTGAACTCATTGTTTTTGTTAGACATATCTATTTACCAGAAATATTTCCATCCAACACTCGGTATCACTAGAGAATTAATGCACATTCTAGAGACTAATGGTTTTAGTGAACACCTACTAGAACAGGTATTTCTACACTCTTGACATATATCACAAGACAATGACAAACATACATGAGACAAAAGGATTCCAGAGACAAACAAGAATGTAAAGATCCTAAGAAACAAGGCATGTAGAGGTCCTAAACAAGGCATGTAGAGGTCCTAAACAAGACATGTAGAGGTCCTATCAGAAATAAAGCCAACATTGCATTACAAAACAAGTGTAAAAGTCTTGCACTGTATAAATTGGTAAATACAAAGGTGGATTAATGAGAGAAAGGAAAACTTTCTTGTATGTTAAGACATCCTCTTAATGTGATCTAAACATGGTCGGCACAAGTTCTTCAGGACGATCAGTGCAATGAAAGTGAATCTATTTCCATAATGATTATAAACTGTCTCCCTAATCTCAATCGTCGTGTCTTGTGCCGTTTGGTCAGAGTTTCCAAAAACCACCATAAATATAGTTAAGACTATCTGAGACAAGAATAAACCAGTATCAATCCAGGATATAAGACTGACAACAGTTTGTTATGATTCTATCACTTGTCACAGCTGAGTACACTTCAGTCATAGATAAATGGGACATGAAACAAAATGGCCATATATTGTTTTTAAATTAAAAAGTACCGTAATAATTTGCTACACCATGAAATATTTTGTATTGACATGTGCACCACTTACCAAAGAGAACAGGCAGAGTTCTTGCTAACATACATGTGTACAAAGGCTTATTTCAAAACTTCTATCAGGTAGATGACAGATACCTGTTCTGTGTCTTAAGGTACTGATGTCTACCAGGTATAATGTTGAGCCCACAATGAATGTGAGAACAGTGCCAGGATGTGCTACACACAGCCAGATTAATCTTGTGAATGAAACATTACTGTGCTACCATGCCAAACATAAGTACTCAGCTGCGTCATGTGATTGCAATCAAAGAGATTCTAAGGCAGGACTGTCCATCTTTAAACTCACAAATTACTTTTGTGTGGCCTCCAGTAAGTCCTTATATGCTTGGTCATGGCCAACATTACTAATTCTACTTTACTGTTTCCAAATACATGTATACACATAAAGTCCATCACCATGGAATCAATCCGTCTTCAGCAAATTTCTTCTCAGTTCAGCAAATTGTTCTTGCCATTTTAGGATCCCTTTTTACCTCCACACTGTTTTTGATAGCAGAAGAGTGAGAATGGTTTTATCATTAATGGACATTTGGAAATGGTGCATGGACTGGATTTCCTGGAAGAGCCGTCACAACTTGTTGGACAGTCCTGATCTAACAGATCACAGAACATACAACATCATCACGCCTCCTAGATCATTTGTATCCCTATCAACATTTGGCCAAGTGAGTTTCTATTCCTATCCCCACCTATCCTATTAAGCTCCTACTATCTCCACATTGTCCACCAATTTAAGCAAGGACTTGGCGCTTGACCTTGGAGCGCACAACTTGCAGCATGATGAGTTTCCTGGCTCCAAACTTGTCTCCGAGGGCGACGATGGTTCCCTTGTCTTGACTCATGGTGATGTAGAAGACGTCCACACCAGCATTGAAGGCACAGATTTCTTTCCCGCTCCTCAGCTGCCACAGGCGGATGGTTCCGTCACGTGACCCTGATACCACAATCTCATTATCCGACGAAATGGCAGCACACCAGACCTGGATACATGAGAAAAGAACAAAGTTAAAATAGGTCAGGATATTTATCAAAGATGAAAGCTGAGAGCGCCATATCAACATTGACTTAAAAAAAACCATAAGGTAAAACTGACAGTTCTGACTGTAAGAATGGAAGATGCTCTTGTTGAAGGAGAAGAAGGAGCTTAAAGTTTAAAGAAAACGCAACTGAAAATCACATATATATTTACAAAATGAACTTTTGTATCAGATTTAATATCCCTCAACAAGTCAATTAGTATAAATATAAATTAATTATAAATCAGCTTGAAAGATATTTCACAAGCCTTCCAAATGTGCAACTTTCTCTTTCCCCATCACTGAATGACAAATGTCTTCTCTCAAACCAATCATCTGACAGTAGAAGAAGAAAGTGCCTAAGGTTACGAAAGATGAGGACAATGACATAAGTCTCCCTAACAAATATTCAAACTAACTTCATCAATATGTTCAGTCTACCAAATATTCAAACTAACTTCATTATTATGTCCAGTCTAACAAATATTCAAACTAACTTCATCAATATGTCCAGTCTAACAAATATTCAAACTAACTTCATCATTATGTCCAGTCTAACAAATATTCAAACTAACGTCATCATTATGTCCAGTCTAACAAATATTCAAATTAATCTCATTATTATGTCCAGTCTAACAAATATTCAAACAAACATCTTACTGAAAATGCCACAACGAGATTAGTAATATCACCAATATTGTCTCGTTTGGATTATTGCAACTCTCTCCTGGCTGGTGTCTCAGAGGATAAATTAAATAGATTACAGAGAGTCCAAAATAAAGCAGCCCGTTTGATCTTTAAGAAGCGTAAGCGAGAGCCCAGTGAGCCTCTCTTAAAATTACTCCACTGGTTACCAGTCAGAGCCAGAATTGAGTACCAGATTGCCACTTTTTGTTATAAGACCATAAATGGTAGTTCGCCTGCATACATATCGGACCTGGTAGCTGAGCACAAGCCCACTAGATCATTACGATCTGAAAATGCATCTTTTCTCCATGTACCATAAGCAAACATGAAAAAATCTGGAGAAAGAGCTTTTACGTCCTCAGGACCATTTGTTTGGAATAAACTGCCTAAAATTATTCGTAAAGAAAATAGTCTAAGTACTTTTAAGAAACTTCTCAAAACACATTTGTTCAAACAATATCTTGGTTGACCATGACGGTCTGCGAAACCGATTTTGTTTTTTTTTCTTTCATCTGTATTGCAGTACTTGTGTACAGAGTGTAGTATGCTTGGGTGTGTGAGCTGAATATTATATAATCGTATTTACTCCTCTATGTAAAGAGCTCAGAGCCTGTATCTACAGGGATGAGTGCTATATGATGCTATGTATTATTATGTCCAGTCTAAGAAATATTCAAACCAACCTCATCATTATGTCCAGTCATGGTACACAGCTGTCTCTCAGAGTCTAAGTCCCACAATTTCAGGGTTCCATCAGCCGACGCTGACACCAGGTACTTGTTGTCCTGTGACCTTGCGACAGCCTTGACTTCACGAGAGTGTGCATGCTGACTGTCTGACAGCAGTTGGCGGCTCGGCTGACCTGCAACAAACAAAATACTTGAATTACAAACGGACATAAGGTGAAGGATATGTCTGACCTGCTAATGACAACTAATGCAAGGATGACCATGTGCAATCAATAATTCAAGCCAGATGGTGGCCAGATGGTAGCCATATGTTGGTGTTCATCCTCTTTACAGATGATATCAGAATTTCAAAGCCAATCCTTAAAAGGAACATGTTGGGAAAAGAGGAAAAACACTCTCACTACTGAAAGAGGCTGGAGAAACAAGGAAAGTTTCCGAAAGATCCAGACGACTGCACAATAATAGACAGATGGCTTGGGAAAGTGCAGGTCATATATGACATCTGACTGCATCGTGTAAGATGTAAGATGTAAAGAAGCAGTAACTCTATGGCTTTAAATAAGAAAAAACAAGTGACTACAGCAACTGTAGAACTCACCAGTTCTTAAACTCCAGACAACAAGATCTCCATTACGCAGACCAGTGACAGCCTCATCTCGGGGCAGAATAGCAGTGCATTCTGGGACAGCATCCAGGCGGAGAATATTGGGGTCAGAAACGTTGTACGATGTCAAGGTCATGTCAAAGATGACAAATTCAGCAAAGTTGTCGAAGGTATTTGTGAAGCCAGCTATTACATAACGATCGTTCTGGATGGAGAGAAAAGAAAAACATTCAATTTCCTTCTGTCACTCGGCTCTTCTAAACACTTTGAGAGTTGTAAATCCACACATACAGCCTGGTCCCTAGAAAAGCTTTCTTAATTCAAGTCCAATAACTTCAAGTGTTAAAATAAAACTGGAATAAAATTTCCAACATAAAATTTCAAGATGGATATTTTTTTATATTATCTATGACTGTTACAAGATTCAATAATTTAGGTGCTGCATTTTTGTCAAAGCCATAAACTTTAAAAAAACACATGTCTAAAAATGACCTGCTGGAGCCAGAGAGTTTTTAATTTTCAGCTGTGACAGAACTGCAAAATGAAGATATTCAGAATTTGCCACATTGAGCAGGCACTATCCATCTGCTAATGTGTGCCCAATTTCAGCCATATAAGATCTGAATTATTGAAGTTATTAACTTTTGTAAGTAAGTAAACTTTTGGCTGGACACCTGCTATCTTGCCAGCTGCCTAGTCATACCATCATGTGATTCATCTTGTACTGATCTTGGTTGTAAGCACCAGACAAAAAGTCCAAATGGCTTTTCATAAAATCTGGTTTTCAACTGAGAACCTAATGCTAAGTTTAGGCTGCTAGAATACTCGTACAGGACAGATCATGTGGACCTCCTCTCTTGACCACATGACCTGTCCAGCTCAGCCACATCACCAACACACACCAAGTTGTAACATTTGAGGAGCGGGGTGGGGTGGAGAGGAGAACTGCCTTATGAATATTACACATTTAATCTTTTGACAATCTCTGTCTTATCTCTGCTTACATATAATAACATAGTTTGATTTCACTCTATTACTCTGAAGACAGAGACCATCAAACGCCTCAAGACAGTGTTACAAGAGAGAGAGAAAGTAAGCTGACATTTAATGTCAACAGTTTTCACTTTCTATTTCATCCTAACATTTCATTCTAACATCACAACAGACTTTTCTTAGACTGAGTGCTAACTGTGTATACCGAGCCTACAAATGAAAAGAAAAGGTGACAGGTGTGAAAGGCAATCAATGTGAAAGGCACTGTGTATTTGAGAAGATCTGCAGAACTATTGTAGTCTGAAAGACTCAGTTGAATCTACCTGAGACAGATTGATATAACTAATTTAGTCATGACAGGTGATAGGTGTGAAATGTTGGATGTACCTGAGAGTAGTCATGACAGGTGACAGATGTGAAATATTGGACGTACCTGAGAGAGACTGATATAACTAATGTAGTCGTTGTTGCCTACTGGTGCGTCATATCTCATTTCCTTGATGGGCTGGTTCCCTAAGAGATCCCACACAACGATGTTGGTTCCACCTCCAAACTTGTCTGACCGGCCAAACACAACCTTATCATTATCACTCATGACAGTAAGAGCTGAGCATGTTTCCAATTCTGCCATACCTAGAGGTCGCCCTGATGCAAAGTCCCATATCTGAAAGATGATTGGACAAAGCAAAATACTTGTTACAATGTCGAGATCACTGACCTTAAAACTTTATTCATTTCACATAATAATTACAAGATTTTCTCTTTCATTTTCACTTGCTATTTATTCAACACAATTTCGATGGTTCTGCTGATGCTAACCAAAGTTATGCTGTAACGTCATTCTGTTCCGTTCTTTAAGAACTCACTGATTGATTAAATGAACAGTGCTGAGAATTTTGCTGTGATTTCACATCTCAAGAGTCTTTACAAAAGTCTAACCAAGTTTGGATGTTCCAGGACTCAATTCAAACAATGAGAAGAGCCCAACAAAACAAAGATGAGAATAGAGAGACATGTGAACTCTAAAGAATGAAGTAACTTTCACATCTTGGGATCACAAAGTAGCAATCAGCATGAATGACACTTCAAAATACACAACATATTGCAAGATACAAACAGAAGGATGAAAACAAGAAATGAATGGAAAAAGCAGAAAAATATGAAATACGTTCACAAGACAGTTATAAATGGTGTGTTTGTGTTTGTACCTGGAAGACATAGTTATGGACCCCTTTTGGCACTGAGTACTGGTTGACCTCCAGGTCAGCGTTAATGGCACCAACTAGGAGTCGGTCATTACAGACTAAATGTAAGTTAGTGGACCCAACAGTCTCGCCTTGCATAATACGCAGCAGCTCTCCGTTCTGTAATAAAAGAGAAAAAACAAGAAAACATCTCTTTATTGTAATCGATTAATCTCTAACAGGTGAATAACAGATCTGTTCAACATGGATGACAGATCTATTATTTATGGGTGACAGAACTGATTACAGGGCCTGCACACCATAGGTTCAAAAAAGGATCATTCCATAAACTTGTCCTAAAAAAGGATCATTCCATAAACTTGTCCTAAAAAAGGATCATTCCATAAACTTGTCCTATAACCTAATACAAAGTTACAGTGACACTACCAACACTTTGACAGAACTAGTATGTAGTATTGCCAACTGATAATACAACTAATCATGGAGTGTCACTTCCATTTCAAAAACATGAAACACTCTCAGTCACACGACAGCTTTCACTGCCTATAGCCAAGCACCCAATTTACAAATAACCAGAAGAAAATGTGAGTTAAATGTTTTCCCAGGTCAGTCACAACATGACTGTGGTGGTAACCACATCTAAAACCATTTCATGCCAAGCCTGGTGCCACAATATTTAGCCACACTACCCAACCAGTGTACATATCATATCTACTTACAGACATGTTCCAGACTTGTGGAGGTCCCAGACTGGAACCGGTCACTACACTGTGTCCGTCTCTGGTCATCAAACAACAGTCCACTCGAATCTCCTCACCCATAGCACCTGGTGTCACTATCACATTGTTGCTGCCTGCTGCATACCTGATGGCACACAGAAGAAAAAAGTAAAAATGTCTTTTCCTTATTAGGTTATTATACACCATGGAAGATACAGAGAGTTGAGAATTAAAGAACTGACAAACTGATAACATCTAAAATCTCTCTGAAATCTGCTGGTGAAAGATCATTTTGTTTTACTGGGCCAGAAAACACTCCTGGTGAAAGATCATTTTGTTTTACTGAGCCAGAAAACACTCCTGGTGAAAGATCATTTTGTTTTACTGGGCCTGAAAAACACAGATATCTTTCCATGAGGGGTTGAGAAAGATTAAAAACACTGACATTTTCAAGTAAAAATCTGAAAATACAACTCTTTATTAAATAATTGAACACAGCCACATTTGTATGAGTATGTGTAGGTGTTTGAATCATATGATATCATGTAGTTGTCAAGTCTTCTGAGAGAGTCCAGATGCAATATATGATTATGTGTGAACTTATTGGTATAAGAAGTCTGTAGAGCTTGTAGTTGTTATGGATGAAGCACTTGAAAGTGTAATGTATTATTCATTATCATTATAGGAACAAACACCAAAACACTGCTGGACCATGTCTTGAGTGCAGGGAATGAAAGAAATACCCTACATAGTGACACTGTCACCCTGATTTTATAACAAGCAATGAGACAAGTTTTGTGGAATGATCTACCATGAGGTGCTACAACGATCTACCATGAGGTGCTACAACGATCTACCATGAGGTGCTACTATTGTAAAAGCTACATAACCATCCTTTCTTCTAGATTTTCTATAGTCTTATCTGAAACAACTAACAGATCTGAAGCTGTTACAGAAATCCCCAAACACATGGCAATAATTAGCTTAGATGTGACACCACTGACATGATCTTTTTTTGTGAATGGAGAGGAGAAAAATGATTCAATATCTGACAAAATGAAGAGAGCCTTTGCAGTGTCCTGAAAATGAGACCACATACTTACTGCAGCCACTGACTGCAGCCTGACCAACTTAATAAGCTGACCAAGCATAAGGAGAAACTACCAACACTGCCAGTGAGACATACCCTAACATCTGTTGCTGCCCTCCAACTGTTCGTATGGTTTTCACAGAATAATTGTAACTAGATGACATGGTAGAGGAGGAGAATCCACCACCTCCACCTCCACCGCCTCCGCCCATTCCGCCTCCTCCGGCAGTTAATGTATTGCTTTGGTAGTTAGAATGGACACCTGTGGAGATAGAACAATGTTCAATAATTAATAATTTCTTCTATTTTATGACATTTACCATGAGTAGCCTATTATAAATCTTAGTTGTGAACTTCACTGCAAAAATGAACCATTAAGAAACACATCATTTCATATCTCCCTTCCTTGTTACTCTTTCAGCCTACCTGTCTCCCTCCTTCCCCCTCCCACTCCAAAAACAAAGAATTGGTTCTACAACCAAAAGTTACTGATTCCCACAGAGATCAACACTCACTGAAAACACAAATTACATCCATTCAAGTAACAATGGTCTAAGCATGACAGTAAAGTAGAAACTGTAATACCTTCTATAGCGGCTCTGGCTGTATGAACATTTGCCAGAAGAGTGAAAGATGGAGAGGGGTAGGGGAGATNGGGTGAGGCGGGAATAAAAAAATAAAATCAAAGTACCAGTAGCTTTCTCTGACACTATTCACAATCTAACCTTTGACACCAACGTGTGCCAGATTGTTTACAAAAATTTCATCCCAACATCCAGTTGCAAGGACATCACATTCATCCTACCTGAAGCCACATCATAATCAGCATTTGTGGCTCCTCCTTCAAAGTGATAAGACTGTAAAGACGCTGGTGAAGTAACGGCATTGGATTCTGAGTAACCACTGGCAGATGTTGATGAAAACTGGTGTCTGCCTGCTCTTGGTGTACCAATTGCTGTGCCTAGGAAAATAAGGAAATTGTGCACTTTTTATTCTCTGGGTCAATTTGAATTTGAAATTAATTCTCTCTGGGCTAATGTAACGAATGGATAAACCAAAAGCAGCTATAAACTATGCAGAAAGTGCACCACTCGGCTTTTTGATAAACAATGGGAAAGAAAAACTTTGAAAAGAAAGACTGTAAATTACCTTAAGCCATAAATAATTTTCCAAATTAGAAATCAAACTCAGTTCTGTCATTATACTTATCACGCAAGTTAACTGTTACAGCAACTTAATAGCCACACTGTTCCTTAAACCCACATTGGAAGCCAGAGTAGACAGTATGCCATCTTCACACAATTTCCACCTACTCATGAATGAAGAATATTCAGCAAAAATGTTATGGTGAAGTATTTTGAAACAGATGCAAGCTTTATATCACTGTGGTTGGACATGCTTGGATTTGAGTTAAGCTGTGTACTCATTCTTTCACACATGCGCACAGGTTACAAATCACCACACTGACAACCCCAGGCTTATGGTGAATTTAACAATTGTAAGTTCAGTGGAAAACAAAGTTAATCTGGGATTTGACATGAATCATCTCAAGAAATTTCTATCTGAAATGCTGAATCCTGCACATGTGGAATGCTGAGTTTTAATGTATTTCATCGGCCCAGAAGAATCTGAATGACCATGAGGCAATTTTGAAACAGACAGTTATCACAAAATTAAGTTCTGTGACCCTTTTTAAAAATGGTCTTGAACACTGACCTTTTCCCCTGTGATTTCTGAGGGAAACAATATCACCGAGTAATTAATATTATGTCTGTGATATTATGGTTTTGAAAACCAATGAACATTTATGTACTTCTTTTGTGAGAGAAAACGTGTGGTGAGGTCAAAGTCTGATCTGTGGAACTCAACGATTACTATCCTGATTTGCTTACACCAGTGCATAATATCTGTGTCACTGGTCTTTTAGTTTTATCTCAGAAGCTTTTTATGTGTAGTAATTCTATATGAGTAACACATAATCAAGGATTGAGACTCTAATTGTGGAATATCAGTGTGGTCTTTACCACTTGGTGAATCACAGTTGCAATATTGCATCCATTTTTATTCCACCTGCACACACCAGCATCATAAAAAATGTGACTTCGCTATACCACAACTACAGATCATTGAACAGTTGAAGGGCCCTGGCACTGAACGGAAAATTAAATTGAAACAGGTGTAGTACACAGAGTATGAGTACCACAGACAGATGAACATCTGAAATCAAGGATGCATTTTGGTAGACAAGCATTATATCTACTTTCACCTGGTTCTAGTAAGATATATATTTAGCATCTCCTCAAATGAGAAAAAAAACATTTCATGTCTTGAACAGTTGAGTCCATTTTATGCACAAAGGATAGACTGAAAACTGAAATATGAAACTTGTCAAGGGCAGAGGTGGTCTTTCACCTCCAGTGAAAACATTTATTTCCTAATTAATTTCTATCCTCACATATTCCAAGAATGATGTCAAAAATGCTGCACTGTTACTCCAATGTGATCCTGACGCTGATGCTGTTAAGATGAAAATGTCAGTAATCACTAAAGCAAGGAAGCGTTTTAGCTCATGATCTGCACGTTGCACCTCATCCGTTGTGAAAATGGGATGGATGTAGTCATGTGTGTTGGAGAGTAATTAGTAATGAAAAATTAATCTTTTTCCCTATAGTTTTTTCATTTGACTTCCACTGCCTTGTAAATGTAATGATGACCCAATCTCTCAAAGATTATTTTCAAGTAAGCACCGTGAATACAGTAGTCAAGTAAACAGTCTGGATAACTGGATAATCATGTAAGAGTGAAGAAACACAATACTAATGCTGTTATCATTTCTCCTGTGCATCTTACAGACAGTGTTGCGTCTCTTTCACCAAGCAACTTTCCTAAACTTTGAGCAAGATATGAACGAGATCGGAGCGTTAGAACACCACACAGGGTCAGGAAAATTAATGACATGAACTGCAAGCAGCAAAACATCAAGCTCAGGCTATTCTTGCACAGTGTAAAGACTCAGCGTTGCAAGCAGAATGGAAAAAGAATGATCCTTAAATGTCTAAACATTCTGGATAATTTTTTTCTATCTTTTCGTTATTTTTCAGTTTTCCCACAGCCAACCTTTTCTTGGTTT
Organism: Ellobium chinense; assembly: GCA_033807755.1. Classification (NCBI taxonomy): domain Eukaryota; kingdom Metazoa; phylum Mollusca; class Gastropoda; order Ellobiida; family Ellobiidae; genus Ellobium; species Ellobium chinense. The sequence continues at coordinate 181,560 of JAWQUT010000396.1, forward strand.
CACGGCTTTATTTGTGTGGTATTTGGTACAGGCATCGATCACATTGTTACTGTCTCTCTATCATTTTGCTCAAGAACATTCCCTACACTTTTGGCTCAGCAGTCAAACTGCTGACGGTGGACCAAACTGTCACAAATTAGCAATTTCTTGAAGCAATGCCCAAAATGGCAGCTAGAATCATGGAATTTGTTCGGTGTGATGAGAAAATCATGACAATCTCCCTCATCCTCTGTTTTTCCCAGACTTCAAAACATTACGACTTTCAGTTTTGATAAAGAAATTCTACAGCAATAGTGACCAAATTCCTCTCTAGGTTTCAGAGGCTGCTTTAGTCAAAATACAGCTAAGTATTGCAGATACTGAATTAATGAAAGACATATTTTTTTCAAAAGCCAAAACTGCACGTATGTCATTGTAAGAAACGTACAACATTTTATGAATCTTGTGCTTTGTATATCAGCTTCAGCCATGTTGTTACTGACATGAGTAACTATACTGTTATTGTTATTGATGATATCATTATTGTTATTGATGATATCAACATATGATGGGCATGTATATAAACATTAACAGCCAACCAGCCAGTTTAGTTGAGGTGAAGTTATTTCTTTCTTCACATTCTAGTAGTCAGACATTACATCATGAATAATTGGTTCCATATACCACATCATAACCAATGGGTGCAATTATTATTATTATTATTGTCACTGATAATATTGCATGGTAAAAGGCATAACATCCATGCCAAGTTGGCCTGTCAAGAGTGTAGATGAGGAAATGTCCTCAGCTTCTCCAGTGATGTGCAGTGCCAGGGCCCTAAGTCATGCAAGAGAGTGTGGCCCTGTGTGAAAGTGAATGCGAGTACTATGTGTGAAAGTGAATGTCAGTACTATGACTGTAAGTTCTGATGGGATGGGATACCTTTATTGGAAAATGTGCCCGTAGCTCTGAGTGTGGCCGAGTCATAACTATCAGTTCGTTGATGACCACTAGACGCTGACTGCTGTGAGAAGTAGTAGGCACTGCTGCTACCAGCGCCGCCACCGCCTTGACCACCATTTATCACGCCGGCCCTAGCTCCACCTGCCGCGACACCAGCATCCGTAAAGTCAAGACCTGGGTCAGGATGGGGGTTAAAAATGGGCAGGGAGGGGCGGGAGCAAGGCAGAAAACATGCGGTTAGTCATGCTGCATTCAGAACAATCAAACAAAACGATTTACCTGCACGACATCTTATCTATCTATGCCTTTCCGTAACAAACCACTCCAGTGTCACACAGAGAAAATAATATTAACTGCAATTTAGCACCTTCTATGGTAAGGACCATCTAGTATCAAAATCTCTTCATATGATCTCCGGCATCTTGTACAGAAATTAGTTGAGAGACCACTCATAGGCCATATGGCCAAAGTTGATGTGTAGTACTGTATGACTGTTTGGAAATAGGCTTGCCTGCACTCAGGTGTTTTGCTCACAGGAAGGCACGTGTACACGTTTTCATATGAAGATCAGAGACTAAAGTCATTTAGTAAAATAGACAACCAGTAAATAAACCTCATCGTTATCAACTTCTCTCTTTAACAAGTGCTGCACTGATGCCTGAAATTATGTTTCCACTAACTAATCGCAGGTTGAACATGTACAGAGAGAAGATAATCATTTCCATCTCTTTCATTTGATAACTGAATTGTACATCATATGATCCTCTGAGCTGTTTCTCTCAAATCTGAAGAGAAGCCAGATTCAGTGCAGCCTTTTTCTTGGCATGAAGAGAATTCTTCATAAACTTGCTATCATTTTATGTGTTGAATCTCAAACATTCAATCAAAGAGTCTTGTCAGAACATGCCCAAAATTCAGAAGACAGTGGGAACAAAATCTGATCCTGACCTAATTTCTGGAATGCGATGCTATAAGTCTTGCCCATGTTGGGGGGGGGGNGGGAGGGGGGTTCACTGGATGAGGCATGTCTATTCCAACTCTCCTACAAATGGAAACCCATGCAGTTGACAAAGTTACTCTGATTCTGGTAACTGAAATCTGAGAAGTCACAATTTTTGTAGATAGTGTACTGGAATTTCAGTATCCAAAGAACAAAATTAATAACAGGCTACGATCTACACTTTACAAAGAGCAGCCTCACATTGCTGGACATGATACTATGCAGCAAAGCAGACAAATCTTGATAAGATCATCAGGAGCCACACACAAATTTGCACAGCAGACTCTTTGTCTCTTGTTTTGATTCCTGTGACTAATGCCACTGATCACTAACACATTCATGCAGTAGCCTGGCTTTGCTTGTTATTTATAACTATACAACAGAACCACATAATTTCTCAGTCCACACATGCGACTTCATAACTGTAAGTTTGTCAGTACAATCTAAGCCTTTGTCTTTATGACATTAACTAGAGAAATATTTTCTTGATATCTTGACCCTAAAAGTCAATCTGCTTGGAAGACCAGCTGTCTAAGATGGCCAGGATTTGTGAGAAGTAATTGGAGATGGCTACACGCAGTTTTGACAGTGAACTTAGAGATAGAAGATAAGGGATATATAGGACCACAGATTTACATCAGATACTGGTCTGCAAGCTTTTCTGCTGAACCAAGCATCAAGATATTTTGACAAGTTGGGCATAATTTATCAGTTCATCCATTACCCTGCCAAGTAGAGCAACAGACTGTGTATGTACAAAGGTCTTGTGAACAAATGAAAGAAAGAGCAACCCTTCATTTCATGGTAACCAAATGTATCCATGTTGTAGAGCACTAGGCAAGGGGTATAATTCATATGAGACAAGTTGTAATCACCACTGGCTTCCCATCACTTCCCCTCAAGTCACCAAAATTATGTACGTGATCTGAGCCAGAATTAAAGTTCTATTTAGTCTTGACTTCAATCCATGAAATACAATCCATGTCCAATAAACTCACAACACACCATCCAGGATAAGAAGCAAGCTCTGCGCAAGCACCTCACTAGTCACACAGTTTCTCTCTAAATGAAAGGCATGCTACAAAACAAACAGCATTCTGACTGTAGTCAAACATTGTCACATTTCTTCCATAATGATATTATTAAAATGTGACCATTTGAGTTAATAAGAAGAATATGGTAGAATTTGTCATAACAAAACACTTGTCACACCACTGTATGTTGGACATGTGACAGTTAAAGTACTCCAAATACTTGTCATTAACATCTTGTCTGTGCAGTTTGCTATCTGTGTATGGAGTGATTTTGGTGGGGAACACATTTTCCTTCATGAAAATTCTAGAAATAACCTTTCCTTTATGCTACATTAATAAAGGTCTAATTAAACCAATGAAACATACAGAAAACCTTCACTAATCCAATTCTTCAATTTGTTAAATGCGCATCTCGTTTTAGCTCCATCTCAAAAATAGATCAAATGTTCCAGACATGAACAGTGAAAGGAAGTGATGGTATATCATAGACAAGTCATCAGAGAAGTCTAGAGTGAAAGCCAAGCATGCGGAGTAGACCTAGTACATGACTCAGAGGACACATGAATATGACAGGCATTGGCAGTTTCCAAACATGAAACAATCCTAGCTAATGTAATGCTTTAAATCTATCCAGTATTCTGAAGCCATTTGAAAGAGAACATGGAGAGGAAACATCCCACATCATCAATTGGGAAACCAGCTTTCCTAGGAGCCACATCTCGCTCCCCCTTCCTCTGACTACATCAATCAGTCCCACTTCACTGTAACTGTAACTGGCCTATTATTCCTCTGATGTATTCTGGAGGTTTGCCATGATTAAACAAACCTATCATCTCTTGAGTTGCAGACAATGACATGCCTCTCAACAAATCAGAACCATATTTCCGAATCAATCTCAATGAGATTTATGTACATGGTCATAGGGCCTTCAAATATCGAATTTTTGTTGATCTGGAAATCAATAGTACGGTCATGTTTTCAATGATGTAGATACATAAAATAAATGTTGGTATGGCACCAATAACTTGATATAGTTTAAATATGATCTGAGCATGATTTTGACAATGACTAAGACTTGGTCTATGACCCATGACTCCAACAGAAATGATGTCTAACTATCAATCCATACCACATCTTGTAACTATCATCACAGTACCTATTCTCAAAGACTACAAGGAAAAGACTTTTATCTATAAAGCCCTCAGATGATCAAGCCCTGTCTGCCAACATACAGTGACAAACTAACAACAGGTCATAGAGTTTTCCTTTATGCTGCATCTTCATTGTTTAAAACTGAAGAACCAGACATGAAGAAACACAGAGCCAGATATGGAGACATAACAGGGTATTTGTCTTACCTGCACCTGCACCTGCTCCTGCACCAGCGCCAGCACCGCCAGCCCCTGCACCACCACCAGCACCAGCAGTTGCAGCCTGGACAGCAGCCATGTTAGTGCCAGCTCGAGGGGATGAGATACTCATTGGGGAGCCTGCAGGAGGTTTCAGGCATGTACACCAGCCTGGCTTGCAGCTAAGAGAGAGAAGTTGAGAAATGATTCACAGAGGGTGATGGGATTAAATCATAGAAAGGATAGCTCATGTCTTATGCAAAGTGCATGGAAATCAGTGAAACTAGAGACAACTTCAGTAAACAAACTTGGTGTGGTAAAATAGCATTAATATGCTCATAACAGATATTCTTTATCACGTCTGCATCTCTGAGATATTATTGTCCAAGTTCTTCAAAAATATTTTGTTCTGGCTGTTCTTTTCAATTCTCCCAACTGTAAAACTGTTTTTAATGTTCAATCATACCAAAAGTTTTTCTTTAATTCTCAAAGGAATATTCATATAATATGAAGACTGTTTTTTTTCCTAAACTTGGAAAAATCCAGTCTGATTATGTGAGACATATTGAGGTATTGTCAAGGTCTTATTGTTTGAAGTCAGCACATCAGCATTTCATATTGTTTTATGACTGCATATAAAGATTTTATTTTGTGTATAGGTTCTTAACTTTTTAAATGATAAAACAGTGATTTTCATGATTGTGTTGAATGGAGTCGATCTAATGAAATAATGGACATCTAAATAATTTCTTATTTTTAAATACTCACTAAACATTAGAAAAACCACCTAAAATCTACACAAGATCTGTTGACAAAAGTACAGGAACAGGACAGTCTCACCGATAGAAAGCCCACATGAGACTGCTGGCAAGAGCAGCCAGCCCTAGAATAGTTCCCATGACAGCGCCAGCACGCGGACCTGAGGTTGGCATCGATGGAACCACAGCGACTTGGGCAGCTGAGACTGGGGAACCTGCAGACAGACACAGAAATGTTGTGGGTCACACTCAACACAACTAGATGATGCGGGTCAAGTCAGTGATATTTGCATGTAGCACATCTATACCCCCCATTCCTCCCCACACCCCATCCACACCAGTCCTATCCCTATAGCCAGTTCATTACTAACACAGAGAAATAAGGGATCTGTGTTTGTCAGATGAAGAAAATGTTTCTAATGCAGCACCAGTAAGATCCTCAATAAGAACCGGCTGGAGTGCTGTATGAATATATGTTTTCAATATTTTCTCAACAAATGACATCCTAATCATTCAGAAAATATGGGATGGATTAGCCAGTCAAACTCTGTTCAGCATTACTAAAATTACCCCAAGAAGTTTACAGCTAAATATAAAGAAAAGTCACAAGGTAACAAGTGGAACCTGTAACCAGTACCATTCAGCCATTAATATTAGCCATAAATAAAGTTCAGTAATGTACTAAAACAAAGTGTTTCCCATTAAAGCCCAAAATATGAATATATGATCGGTGTCATGATCTGACTTTAAACCTTTCAAAATTCAAATGCACTGAAATGAATGAAAAGAGTCGGCAAATCACAGATGTTTATATGGATCATGAAGATCATATCATGCAGATAATAAGAAATACATATATGTAACAGCATTATTGTACATTGTACAACGTACAGTCCAAGGTTTATTTTAATAAAGATCATGGCTCAGATATTCTTAGATAATATAATATCCATATGAAATAGCATACCAACAAATTTAATAACAACTAGACAAAGAACAAATGATATATTACATTACATTACATTACATTACATTACATTACATTACATTACATTACATTACATGACATCACATCACATCACATGTGGGACCTCCTTGCACATTACATGTGTTGCCTGACTTGGAAAATTGCTGAAGGAAAATTAATCAATTTCTACTTGACTTTATCATTTATCAACTCCCAAAAACCTCTGGAAAAATATCAGGTGATTTCGGTTTCATTTTCTGATTTTAGAAATCTTCTAACCAATCTGTCTATGTTTGTCCTACAGCAAGATATGGCAGGGCAATATTTGCAACAGGTACTCTAGGGCATGTAAACACACAATTGAAGACAACATAGAGTAGGACATAGAGCAACAGACTGACTGGCACAGGAATCCTACCACTTCCTCCTGCTATCGGAAGACCACCAGGAACACCACCAGCTGTGCCTGAGCTGCCATCAGGGAACACCCAGACTTTGACTCCAGTACCAGGACCACCACCCACACCAGCACCTGTGCCGCCTTCACCACCTATACCGCCTGCACCTCCGACACCTGCGATACCGCTAGCACCACCTGCCCAGGCAATGCCACCCCCACCAATATCAGGGGGGATGAAGGGAGGGACCACGATCGGACGATCAGTTGTAGCAGGAACTGGTGATGTGAAACAAGGAGAAGTAACTCATGACAAACATTTCTGACATGCTCATTCCCATTATTGTGACCTCTGAGTCAGAGCAAGGAAAAATTCACCCCTCCCCACTCTGCACCGACCCAGCCAACCACCAGCTGACCATACAGTCAAGATCATATTCCACCAGCAATCAAATATCAGTGAAATAGAATATAAGTTTCATATTTGAGTTTATATGTCATTCATAATATATACAAATGAACCCGTCATTATTTCCAAACACTGGTACAGCAAAATGCTGAGAACAACTAGAATATGTAGAGTGTAAACTGTATTGTGTGGTAAGTGGTGTGAACTGTGCAGTGTGATGTAGTGTGAACTGTGCAGTGTGTAGCATGTAGTGTGAACTGTGCAGTGTGTAGTATGTAGTGTGAACTGTGCAGTGTGATGTAGTGTGAACTGTGCAGTGTGTAGCATGTAGTGTGAACTGTGCAGTGTGTAGTGTGTAATGTGAGGTTAGCGCTGTGTAGTTTGTAGTGTGAAGTATGTACTGGGCAGTGTGCAGTGTATAGTGTGTGATGTTTACTGTGCAGTGTGCAGTGTATAGTGTGTGATGTTTACTGTGAAGTGTGTAGTATATAGTGTGTGATGTTTACTGTGAAGTGTGTAGTATATGCTTGCATTCTGCACAATGTTTAGCGTGTGCTGTGTACTGCTCAATGTGTAGTGTATAGTGTGAGGTGTAGAGTGTGAAAATCCAGTTGAGCATTAGGAAACCCAGTACGAGTGTATATAGTATATATGTAAAAGTCATCACCCAGGAAACCAGACGGTGGGAGAGAAAAGAGGAAACAGCTGTTTCTTGATGTAAATTGGTTCTCATGATGAAAAGAGACAGAAATAATCCTAGTTGTCTCAGTAATTAACATCCAACCTGCTTCTGAGAGAGCTGAGACTGACATTTCCATATGTACTTGAACTGTGATTTTTTTCACGAATCTCATATTTCTTGTGACTGCAAAATGGAGTTGCTTTTCTACCTTACAAAAATATTGTCTTTGTGTGACTAGAAATCCTTCATCCACAGTACAGTATGGATTTATCAGTCAGCAGGTTCCAAGATGGACTTTTCTTAATGAGCTCAAATTCTTCAAAATATTAGCAACAGTTACAAAATTCAATTTCGTAGTATCAGAAAGTTCTTAGTCAGATCTCGTTTCCAAGCACAGACTGTTGAACTTTATTCACAATATATAACAAGCCAAAGCCCTCCAGCATTACTGAACACGCCCATCACTCATGTGAAGCTTATGTCACCACTTGATTCACTGGGCATGTTTTAAACCATCAGCTCTGCCCTTACAAAATTGAGGAGTTAAACAAATACCACTCTTTCTTTTTGTACACGTGGATTATCCAGGGCTAATTTTCTTGTGAGAAAGTATGCTTTCTTTCTTCCCACTCCCCCCCCCTTAAAAAGCAACCTGTTGTTGTTGGAACATTTATTTGTGAACAATTTGAAAACTGATAATCTTTCCAGTCAATCCAGAGTGCCACGCTGGCACATTCAGGCAGACAAATGCCCTGGTTTCATCCCAAGACAGATCCGGTGTAGAGGGATATAAGAATGGAGATGGATAATGAGATCTGACTCCACTTAATTTCAACCGTATGAGACATGAAAAAGAGTCACAACTGAATGATGAAGTAGCACTAAGTTTAGTGTGACTCCGTTTTTTTTGTCACGAAATAGATCTCAATTAAGTAGAGTCGAGTGTATACGAGAATCATCTGTTTATCTGAGGCAGTAACAATGCCAGAGAATAGGAGTTAAGGCAAGGAAAGATCACAATGCACCAGACACTGTCACTTACCTGTTGGTGGTGCTGGTGTTGTGCTCCATACGGGAGGCCGTGGGGTAACAACTGGCCTGGAGACAAAAGTAAAACTTTCATTAGATTTTACCAATGTCAGGACACAAGTGTAATACTCCATCCACAAGACTTGCTCTTTCTTTCTTTAAACAGTCTTTAGCTTTAGTCCTCACTACTCATGAAAAATCTTACCTAGATTTAATGCATGATGAAAAACCTGTGAGACGTTGAAACCAAGAACAACAACAAAAGTTTCACGGCATTCAAGAAACTTGCTTGAGTCATTCATTTCTCTCAAGAGTTCTATAAAAGTGTCTTGATGAGAAAATGCTCATTAGTTCATGATTTTACTTGCTCTGAGCCGTTTACAGCACTCTCTCCCCACTCCTTCAAAAAAAAAACCCATTTCTTTTCATCGTGTTTTTCACAACAACATAAAAGGAGTCTCATCTTTTCACCCGTCATTTGCACATCACAGTTGTGTCATTACGTCATCACTGTGTCATCGCCCTGATGACGATGTAAGGTCAATATGTCTTCCAGCCAGTCAAAACATTCATTTTATTGGCAAATGGTAAGAAATTGTGGATGAATTTGAGTTCTTGAGAGGAATTTTAAATGAATTCTATAATATGAAATTGTTCTTCAATTGCAATTCTTTCGCAATTATTTCATTTGATGTGGTGACCCTGTGTCACTTTAAACAGCTACAGTATGTCAAGAACCAGAATAATGGTAAGCCAAAACTTTGTTCACCTAATGAAAGTATTTAGTACAAACAATTAGTTTTCATGTCACACCAGGAACTCCATTTAGCCAAAAAAAACCGATTTAAGCCTCATTTGGATTGGCTGAAAGACACATTCTTGTATACACATAGTGACTTGTGCACACAACAATGCTGTGCTCTTAGACTGAGACAGTGAGAAGTGAACACGACTGTTCGTGTTTGTTAGTCCAGAACTTACGGTCCAAGTTTGAAAGGATGTGGGGCCACAACAACATCATAGATGATTTCAGAGTTCCGATTGTCCTTCACATATGGGAAGATGAGCTCACCATTCACATACATGCCTGGAGATGGAGAAGTGATGATTTTAGACATCTTGATAGCAAGTCCTTCACACTAAGACCATCATTTGAATCTTGCACTTCCTGCCCCTGTATCTATCATGTACATGAGTTCAACACGCTGGTCTACAGCAACAAGTAAGGTGGCCATATAAGATTCATTTCAACATCAGTAGCAAAGCATCACTGCCTATAATCAAACTGTAATGTAGATGAACACAGTACACAAACTTTGCTGCTAACAAAACTAAGCAAAAAATATATGGCACACATTATATCTGATGGTATATAAAGTAGCATATCACTCAGTAAGTCAAAAAGTATCCCATCTCAGGTGTCAAGACAGTAGATATATCACCACCTATGCCATGTCATAGATCAACACAGATGATATACCACCATCTATGCAACCTCATATAGTGGAAAAATCACCACTTATGTCACTTCATATAGTAGTGGATACATCACCAATTTTGCCACCTTATACAGTGAATTCAGCATCATTTATACCACCTCATGTGTCAAGTCAGTATCAAGTCAGTGGATTGTTTTCCTCTACTAATCACCGGAATCATCACACATGACCTATAAATACTGTATCTGCTCTGCGTTTTTCTTTATCATTACATTTTCAGAATTACTTGCCAAGAGCATCTGCTATTAAATGTTGATACTGACTGGAACAAAACTCTCTAGTGTACAATTCTTGTGCCAAGTTTCATGCTGGTGTGTTCAGCAGTTTGTACATTTACATGTATTTGAGTGCACAGATGACTAAGGGGTTCTGTTTGTAGATTTACAGTACAGATGGTGAAGACCTAAATGACACAACCGTCAGTCCTTGTCTTCACTGCAGGGGCATTAAAGATATCACTGGCCAAAGATCAGATAAATCTACTTATTAGTCTCTCACCATGAATAATGACCATGTGAACATGTCGTACGTCAACAAACTCAAGGATTACCTCCAAGGATACCCCGGAATCCTGTGCCATTAACAATTTGACCTCCCTGATAAACACCACCAACGAAAATCTTGCTCAGTCGATCAAAATGACCATGAGGAGCTGTGAAGAGAGAGAAATAGGAGCATATCAGTCACTTGTAAATCTGTGGAAACTGCTTGAAAATGTGTGAAAAAAGTCCTATGCAAAATTTTATGAACGACACCTTAGGATGACTGAAAAGGTCAGAACTTAAAAATTGTAGATGAACAAAAGCCAGATGAAGAGTTTTGTTGTAAACTTTAACTTACAGGTCTCCTCGCTGTGTTTCTTTTAACTCAGACACTTGAATGTTGATATAATTTCATGTAGGCTGCAAACATATATCATTGAATAGACAGGGAGGTGGTCCATATGACATGTCATATACAGTCATATCAATATCTAATGTGGCAAATTTCATCTTCGAACACAGTCCCATCTCCTACCTGAGGTACCATGATGACTAGAGTTGGTGATCAGGGATGTTCTCTGTCCACTGATCACCTCATTAGTTTCCTGTGCTCTGAGCACCCACTTAACTTGCTAGTCTGTCCACAATTTTCCTTCCTGGTCTTTCCATACTTTGTTTACCATTTAGCTGATTGATTATTTTTATGTGCAAGTCTAACTGGCCAGTGCTAATAACAGCAGTAATAAACTTGAGGAGTGATGGTCTGGTGTGAGTGAACACGGCCGTGTTGTCATTCAATCTCCCAGTTGCCACAGCTAGACCAGGAGTGCTACAGTCAAGGGGTGACTACCCTTCATATGCAGAACGTCACTGTCTCCACTCTCTGTGAACTTTCATCTTCCACGTCACTGTAATGCCCAGCTGGCACCAGCTGTCCTAGTCCAAATGACCAATTCCGATCTCACATGCCCTCAAGTCACAGTGGCAGCTCAAAAGGAGAGACCAGGCTCCTGAATTCTGCCTGCACACGCATCATGACTTACTCAGCACACATCTGAACCTAATCTAGCTGCAGATTCTTCTATTTAGCCCTCTATGTGACTGCCCAAATAAAACAGGGAAGCACTTTCTTTTCAACTGCCCCTTTCAAAATGATCTATGACAGAGGTATCTTCCACCCAGCCCAGACCTAAGAAATACCCTACACTCAGATCACAAACGGCTGAAAAAAACCTGCACATGCTACACAATGTCATACTGCCCAAGGACTCAAGCCAAAATGGCTGCTGGATGTGAAAAATAAAGTCAAGTCACCATGGCAGGACATATCCAAATCCCTGGGCTTTGTGTGGATATTGCAGATGACCTAGACAACAGTGGACTAAAATGGAATTGTTGTTCCAGTGAGAACTGTGTGGATGACGGGGAAAACTTACTGATGTGACCGCTCAGGTTAACAGCATCGTCCACATACAGAGTTCCCCTGTCCTTGGTCCTCACAAACTTGATAATATGATAACCACCATCGCTGACGTACGTATCACTTCTTATGGTTGTTGATGCCCCTTGGCCGTCTGTGTCGTATACAACAACTGGATAACCATCCACCTGCAGACACAGCAATATTTATGTACATGTCAAGGTATTCAATAAATAGCACTAATACATCTAACAACAACAAAAACCATCTTGCTATTTTATCACTTTTCAAGTGACTGCCATAACTGTAGTACTCGTATATACTGAAACACGGGACTATACAGAGTGAATGCTTTGTTTATGCTGTGCCCTTTAGAGCGCTGTGTATTTTGAGATGTACACCCATAGAGAGCAAGCAAATGCATTATGTATACTGTATCCACACCCGGGTTATATGCAAGTTTCTGTTCAAAAGACTATAAAATCCTCAAAACATGATCTCTCTTTAGACCTGGTATATTCAGCTCCATGCTGGGGTTTTCTCTGTCTTGGGGTACATGATTCACATAGCTGTGTTTGTGTGCATTATAATTAATATTTATACTGAGATGTACATACATAAAGTTCTGTCTGTCTTATCCATGAAATGTGTTAACCATGTTCTTGAACAAAACAAGGTCAAAATTTAGACAGAGACAAAATCGACTGTATCCTCGTATTGAGAGTACCAGCGCTTTTAGAGTACCAGCACTGTTAATAACTATTTCTAATCTGGCTCACATTCACAGTCTTGGTTCAGGAAGGAACATTACTGCACTCAGGACCTTCTGATCGGCTGTCTGATTACCAGCAAAGATACTAATAGAAGCAACAATAATTTGGTTTAGAAGCTTGAATCCAGGCTAATACCTGCTCACTCAACTTCACATTCTGTGAATGTTCCAAACTAAATCTCATTTTATCCACAGAGCTCTGTTAGATACACTGACCTAGATTACATGCTGAGATCTACTATATTAAACACTTTATGGTCACACTTGATATATCATCACAAGGCATTTAATGAACTTAGTAGTATTGTTAGATTTATAAGGAATCATCCATCTGACGTCAAGCATTAGTCCCATCACCAACAGTCACTCTAAATCTGAACTGTCATACCAACACATTGCTCCGAGAGACTTCTTGTGCGCAATAAACTCACCATTTTAATTTCAATGAAGTCATCAAATATTAACTCACCAGTTTAACTTCAATGCAGTCATCAAATATTAACTCACCAGTTTAATTTCAATGAAGTCATCAAATATTCCTGAGATAAGCTTAGCTAGAACAGCATTCTTCTCATCCGTCATGACACCAAAGACAATTTCATCCACTTCGTGATCTTTACTTAGGCCGGGGTAGGTGTAGACAATCATTCCATATAGATCATGTTTGCCCTGATTGCGGAAATAGTAGCCCAGAGGTTCTGTGGGGAATGAAGAGAGTCGTGACAGAAACTGTTCTCAGCAACAAGATTATGTGGAAGCAGCTGGTAGGAATGGCTACAACACTGGACCAGAAACAACAGACCACGGGTTCACTTTCTCTCATGACTATGTTGTAAATATTTTGGGAAAGCATTTCTTTAACATTTGTTTCTGTTTACCAGACTGTAAAATAAGTACCTGACTTTAGGCAGTGACAGCTATTTTTCCAGTACTAATGATGACTATTGGCCAAAGGGCAGCCCCACTGAAAGCTGTTAAAGGAGTTTAAAAAGCTTCTAAGTGATCTGGACTGCCATGTTAATAACAATAATGAGAATGTGAAGATTTCGGTGTGAAGGGATTGCTTGCATAGAGAGCCGTAAATGGCACACACTAATACTGCTACACCATGGAAAACGTCTTGCTAGAAACCCATGACCATAAGACAAATTACTGGAATAATAAAAGGGTCAAAACTAAAGTATGGAGAGATTTAAATTCAAGACACTCAAAACAAATAAAAAATGGGAATTGGGTTGTGGAGCTAATAAAAAGAATGTAACTATCGATTCTGGGTGCTGGCTAGCGTTGTTGTTGTTGTTGTTGTTGTTGTTGTTGTTGTTGTTGTTGTTGTTGTTGTTTGAACTGAGATGGAATTTCTGCGTCTCCTTCTGTCTCCTGTCAACACATTTATTTCTCTTACTGTGCCAGGATGAATGTAACACACCTGTGCATAAACCTGCCATGTTCCTCTCAGCTGAGCTGTACAATGTGGGTATGTGCCAGAATGTGTTGTCATATCACAGAATACACTGGTTAGCAGGGAGATAGGAAAGACACGGACCCAGACCATGACAGAAAACAGCCGGAGAGAAGTATAATGAAATAGCTACCATCTTCACATGCTGGTCCTGCAAACGCAGTCTTGGAGCAATCACACCAGGTGGTGCTGTTATTCAGATGGTCATGGCAGACTCCTCCATTTTTGCATGTTGTCTTGGTGCAGCGAGTCTTGATATCTGTGGGAGCAGAGAGACATAAGCTGTCAGAAACAGGGGCCCATAAGGCTTTCAGTGGCTAGAACATGGAGAGAAAAATATGTTTTTAAAGATGGCGGCCAAATCAGGATAAAAAGGTATAACTCTTTCTTCCTATCGAAAATGACAACCTTAAACTGGCTAAGTCCTGATATCTGTTCAGCTTTGTGGTGGAGGAATTATAGGCTAGTTATGAAATCCTTGGGAGGAGTATACTGGCCAGGAAATTCTTGAAAGTCTTTGCTGCATTTCACAATCATAAGCTGTCAACCATCTCAAAAGTCTGTTTTCATGTTGTTTTTTAATGTTGGGAAAATGAGAAAGGGTGACTGTGGTCATATGACTCAGCCATTTTGAAGTCACTGCCAGACCAGTTTTGGCTGTCACATGGCAGACGTGAACATTTTAAGGTGAAAACCTCATTGGTGTTCAGGAACAATGTTATAGATCTCTACATGCCAGGATGTTTAGGTTAGTCTCAAACTTCAAACTCACAACTCCTGACATCGATTTCATGTCCCTCAGTTTACATTTAAATACAACAAACAGCCTTTCAAAATTACAGACGAAATGTTTCAGTGTCTAAAGCCATAATGAAAACAACTATAGAAGGCAGTTTTTACAACACCTTGAGGAAAGAGATTTGTGCAGATTGAAAATAATGTTATGTTACATTCTGCAGGTCTTGAAGTACCAAATTGATACTTATCCTAGCCTGGCACGGAAATTAATTACTGGACTAGACAGACATCATACTTTGGCAAGATGATCAATGGAATAAATGAACGGACGGATGGATGGACAGGATGGGCTGATGGATGGATGGATGGACGGACAGACAGAGAGACAGACAGACAGACAGAAGCACAGCTGGTCTCAATTGATGAGGGAATGGATTGAGTGATGACTGGGCTAGATGGATGTGAGGAGAGAGAGATGGTTGAAGAAACTGATGAATAAGGCAAGAGATGGACTGATCAACAGACATGCAGACAGACATACATACAGACAGACATACAGACATTTGATTAAACTGGGTTAAACTCCTTGACTGGACCAGACTGGATGAGAGGGATGGAGGGAGGGACAGAAGGAGGGAGGGACAGAAGGAGGGAGGGATGGATGGATGGATGGATTGATGGATGGATGGATGGGAGAACAGATGGATGGAAAAGATGGATGGATTGATGGATGGATGGATGGGAGAACAGATGGATGGAAAAGACTAACAGATACACAGACCAAGCAGAGCACCAACTGACAGATGGATGGACAGATGGACAAACAGATGGACAGATGGACACATAGACAGTCAGATGGCTTAATAATTGTAATAACAATCATAATGATAAAGAAGATTTTTACAGCACCTCACCCCTAAAGAGCATGAGACATTTTACAGTACATACCTTATTATCAGCCACACACATCATATTACAAACTTACGTGTACGAGTTCGGGACAGACAAACATAAGACTGAACCTGCAACTGGAGCATACCTTTGCAGATTTATTTATCTTTTTCTTTTCAAAGTATTCCCCTCCAACATCTACACACGTTTTCAACCTCTTAATCCAATTTTTGAATGCCTTTTTGTAATATATAAAGACTCACACACATGCACTGTATATTATAAGCATAATTATATGCAAAAACTTCCTTCTAAGAACGCTTACCCTGACAATTGTTGTACAGGGTGACTCCCTGGTTCTGGCCCACCTCAAAAAGATTGGGAATACCTTGTCCCAAATTCAAGGATGCCATACATCCACGGTATCCAGTCTTAGAGGACAAAAACTCTCCGACATACTGCTTTTCCAGAACGGCTTTTGGCACACCACCTATATCAATGGAGGTACAAATACAACATATTATATCACAGCTATATCAAGAGTAAAGTTGGGATTACAACATTATTCTGTAGTTCATTTCTTAGTTTAAATTCTGCTTCTTTTAATACTTTTTGAACTTTAAGTTAAATGAAAATGTATTTATTCTGTCTAGACTGTGATTCACTTTATGGACACCATATGTTCAAAACTTACTGGCACTACTATCACCGAAACTGACACAAGCTGAAATCCAGGAAGAAACTAAGGGAAATCATTCTATAGTCTAGTCAATCTCAGGTCAATTTTTTTTTACATGGATTTTTTCCTTGTATGAAAACATGCAAGAAGTGAACAAAATGTTCAATATTTGCTGCCTAATCCATCTTTGATTCTGTCTCTCCTGAACATTTTGCTTGCTGATGCTGTCATCCTTAGATTATAAAACAGAAGTTCTGTATTTATTAGCACTGTATCTTCTGTGGTTCGTATATCTTCTGTGGTTCGTATTATTTTAGTGAGCTAGAGGCAATTTTCCTCTCTCAACTAAAGAGACTTCTTCACATATGTAGGGCACACACAACTTATAGGAAAGATGGACGCTAAGATGCAGGTGCATCAAGATAACTCACCAACAAAGAGCGGTCCTTGCATGTTGAGATCTTGTATCCCAGTGTATGAGTATGATGAATGCAAGTCGTCCACAGCTACAATCACCTGTTCCTGACCTGCCACCTTCTGGATCATGATGGATGCATAGTGCCATTGGCCGTCATTCAGTCGGCGGTTTTCAGGAGTTGGAATATTCACCGGCGATTTTCCTGGAATGTTAAACTGTGGAA
This sequence comes from Ellobium chinense, assembly GCA_033807755.1. Lineage (NCBI taxonomy): Eukaryota > Metazoa > Mollusca > Gastropoda > Ellobiida > Ellobiidae > Ellobium > Ellobium chinense. The sequence goes on from JAWQUT010000396.1 coordinate 198,708, forward strand.
GGATGATATTAAGTATGCATTAAGTCACAGTGGGCCACAATGTTTTCAATGGCTGGGATTAAGGAAGAGGAATATTCTTTTGAATGTGACCGTCTACTCAGGATAAGCTGATAATCCTTTCTTCCTAGTAAAAGTGGTCACCTCAGGCTATGTCCTGTTCCATGTTTTGCTTTCTGACGGAGAAGTATAATATAGGCCTTGATAGCCTTGAAAAGTCTTTGCTGATTTCATATTCATCAGCTGTCAATCATCTCAAAACAATCTCAAAATAATAATCATGAGCTTTGCATGTCCTGAATGCTGGAATTTACTGGTATTTTGACTGGCGAGTGTCTTTGAGTGACTACATTGAGTATCTTCTCTGAGTGCCCGGAGTCAGCTGATATATTGTGGCCATAGCAATTTTGCAAATCTTCAATCTGTACTGCAGGCCAAGTATCTGGTCTACGAAAAAGAAAAAGGGAAAGGACTGAGGTGGTAGAGAGGGGGGACAGTTATCACTACTTATGTTTTACTTTTTGTGCCATGTTTCTATTCAACACAAATAAGGAATGCTAATAAATCACAAGGAAACAACCACAGTCTAAGGTTTGTGTCTGTACAGTTATATTCATATAAACCTAAACCAGTATGCTAGGGTATCATTCAAAAATGTCCAATGTTCTACATCGATCTATCTAGCACAAATCTATCTTTTGAAAGTTAAGTGGGTGTTCACTGTACTTATGACGTCTTCAGTTGCTAAGAATTTTCACTGCAGTAAATGATGGTCCTCTAAACGTTGATGTCATATATTTGTTATGACAATCATTACTTGAAATCAACTTGATGAGTCTCAGTACAACAACTATGTCATTAGAGAGCCATGATTTGGTCACAATTTTATCAGTAGACTAAGCATCAAAATAACCAGCAAAAACACTGAATGTAACATCATGCTGCTACTAAGAGAGTAGATCACTGGATCAGAGCTTTTTCTCAGGTGTCATGAAAAAGGTCAGCTGCAGTGCATCACTACAAACATAAAATTAGTTTTAAAGTGGTAAATAATCTATTGACCAATAACATTTACAAATATTTTATATATTTAATGTCTTAGCTTGACGAAACAGTTACAGTAAACAGTTAACAACTGCTTTAACTTTAAACTCACAGTTGAAATGTTTTTTTCACAAGAAGAAATCATTGACATGTTCTGGAATTCAGAACTTAAACACTGTGTGACCTCATTTATGATTACAAACATGGAGATCCTATGATGTTTGAATCCATCTGTCAGTGTAAGACCCTATCATCTGTCAGTGTAAGACCCTATCATCTGTCAGTGTAACTGTCAGTGTAAGACCCTATCATCTGTCAGTGTAAGACCCTATCATCTGTCAGGGTCTTGACCCTATAAGTACATGATTACTTGAGTCACACACATAAAGAACCTACTTTCACATGAAGTCTGCCATCAAACAGTTCCACTCCAAAAAGTTCCCGGTTCCTGCCTTCACTGAACAAGATGACTCCATTGGGATCATGGGTCCGGAACAGGAAATTAATGTTCAAGTTTGAAGCAGAACCAAGAGCAGGCATTTGAATATTTGTTTCGTAATCTGGGAATGTGACGTCATAGAAGATAAGAGGTGGAATATTGGGCTCCCTGTAAAAAATTCCACCACCACCAGTACCGATCTCGTCAAAGATATCATGGCCACCAATGTAGAAGTTACGAAGATAGCCGATATAATGTTTGATGTTTGATGGGATGTTGAGATCACCCTTTTCATAGCCACCAACAAACACGTCATCAATGTACAAGAAGTAGTTCGCTCCAGGCAAAATTTCTGTGTTGGAAGAAAATAAGAAAAGGAAACAGAGTGATTAATATTTGGCTACAAACCAAATAGTTTAAAATACTGAGAACTGTGTAACCAAATACTATTGTTTAATTCAGCTTACAACTGTAATTTATGTTAAAATAATTTTTAAGTACTGTCGCCATAACACTACACTTGCATCTTGCTTTTCTCCCGAACTTGTTGGTTGTGTTCAAGAGCTAGTTCTCTGTTGTGGATTCATGTCTGCGCTTCTGCTAAGGGTAAAGAGAGAAGAGAGAGCAACAAAAGGACATGTCCATGTGAAATCCAACACAAGTCACTTTGTTACACCACCTCAGGACTGTCCTCCATAGCCCAGGATATGGTGCAGGGGAAATAACTATCACAAGTGTCCAGTGCCAAGTTTAATCTCTGAAGTCATGGTCTGTTGAAAGTCTCTGAGGTTTTCTCTTTTTCTTCCACAGAGAGTGATCTAAGACTGAGACCAAAGTATCTAGTATGATCATCATGATAATTTAATACCAGATGCTATCATCTTTTGGTTGCTCATCATGATCATTATCACCATAGCACTATCCACTCTCGTCTCCCACCTTCTTCACCTCTAAAAGTTTTATCGCCTGTCCCAACCATCACATCCCCCTCTGGCTCCCCCCCCCCAAACTCCTTGGCCCTCTTGCCCCCCACCCTTCCAGTCATCAGCTTCTTCCTCCTTCTCNTTGCCCCCTCCCCCCCTTCCAGTCACTAGCTTCTTCCTCCTGCTCTTACTCTTATCATGGTCCAGATCATCCACCCAGACTTCCAAGTGGTTGCCACGGCGCTGGATGTAAACAGTGTGCCACTCCATGTCATTCATGTTCTCTCCCAGGAAAAATGTCTGTGAGGAAGACATGAAAGAACACAGTAAAGATTTCAGGACTGATAAACAAAGTTGATCTGCTATATTTTGTTATAACAACAAGACAAAGCTGCTGAATTGTTGATGGTACACTCCAGTTCCACTGCCGCTCTCCCCTTTTCTCTTGTCATCAACTATAGGCAGCAACACCATCAGTATAAGCCTCTTTGTAAGACAAAAATGGATGGTTTATATTCAAGCCCTTTGCTTGTTTGACATACTGTACCTCCTTCCCCTTACTGGTCTTACCAGCAGTATCCCAGGTCTGTGCCACCAAGTGCTTGGTTTGGGGTAAAGGGCGCAACTATATGGAAGAGTTCCAGGATATCAGTGCCATCAGTGTTGGCAAAAAAATGAGCTAGCCAAGGAGTGAAACTCCATACCAATTCCAGCCATGAGCTCATACAATACTTAAATGCCTACCTGGTTGAGTCAGATTGTGCCATCATGAACACTACTGTAAACATCGTGAGTGTTAGCTAAGTAATAAATGCACTTTATTTCTTGCTAAAATGAGATAAGGAAGGAGGGATTTAAAAAGGCTTCATTAAGTCTTACTGGACGAATGTCTGATGTTTGCCTATAACTGACAAACTTGAGTACACATGACATCCTGATGATAATCTTGTGTGAGCTCAACTTACATGATATTCTCCCCCTAAGTTGGAGGTAATCTTAATGCGCCCTCCCTCCAGCTCAGCTCGGATGAAACCAGCATCGTTCCTGGCCTTGGTCTGGAAAATGAGACCATCACTTGCCATGGTCTTGAAACGGAATGACATGTTGTCCACATGGTACCTCTGCTGGGGTCGGAAGGTCAACTTGTAGTGGGTGGTACCATTGAAGACACCGGTCCAAGCAGCTGTAGAAAACAGTGACAGCTTAAAGGCACACCCAGGGTATGATAGGAGAGAACTGAGTTTTACTTTGGTTTATACAGTAATTTTCTGTAAAACTGCAGAAAGCATAAAACACATGATCTATTTTACCAAGCTGCTGAGAGTGTTATCATGAGACTATGCCGTCCATAAACTCTTAGATATAGTGCTCCACTTATATCACCAGCTGCATGCCTGTCTCAGTCTACATCCCACCAGCTATGTGTTATTACTGATTTTAGGTGAGGTTGCAGAACTGATAACTTGGTTAGTGCTAGCTAATGGTAACTAGAGGTTGTATTTCTATGACTGCCTGACAAGGGTTAACAATGGGACAAATCACCAAGGAATTTTGAATTAGGGAATATTAAGAGGGATTGTGTGCTGGGTTCAATAGCAATGTTCAAAGATGAAGTAATATGTGTAAATACAAGTTGCTTGTAGATAAATGAGTGATTGTGAATACCTCCAGAGTGACAAAGACATGTTTACAATCTCATCTGAACTTTTAACTCTTTCACACCAAAATTTTTCTCTAGAATAAGATGTTAAAAGTCCTTCCTCTAAGGATGAATAACACAAGACCAGAAATGACGAAGGTGATCAGCTTACGTGTCTGACAGCGCTGTCCACTGTATTCCGTCGCTCGACAGTCACAAAAATATCCGCCCCACTTATTAATACAGTAGCCTTGGACACAAGGATTCAACAGTGAACACTGCTGTGGCATGGCCGAACATCTCTGGTCAACACGGCCATACAGTTGCTGGGAGAAAAGAAAAATAAAAAAATGTACTGGGTTAGACAATGGCAACACAGAAACCAATGGTAAAACACAGGAAGGAGGATGTGCTGTGCCCCATATACCAAGACTGTATCCCTCACTACCCTTACTGTCCAGCTGGCTCCCATCTGTGTGCTAGTCCAGCTGGCTCCCATCTGTGTGCTATATCTTGGGGCATCACCCTCAACAGCCACTGTGCCTTCTCACATGATTTGTCCATGTGCAGCACTGCTTGTACATGACTGCCAGAAAAACAAATATTAAAATCCCTGAAATATAAACTTGTATTATCTTTCTTGTTTTCATTTTCTGCAGATGGGGTCATCTATACCTATGGAGAACACCGACTAAAGCTGAACAATTGAACTGACATTTGCCAGCCACCTACCTGTGATCGGATATAGCGGTTGAAGTCAATCACATGGCCATTGATCCTGAGGTCTTCCAAACATCCCTGGTAACTCTTGCGTGCCCATGTGTGCCATGGCAAGGTTTCATAGGCAGAGAAGCCACCAATGTGCAGTTGACCTGAAAATGTGGATATCTATTCAATGTTGTTGTCAAGATTTCTTTCATCAAAATATAGAAATGTGAAATTTCAGTTACTGAACTTCATTCACTTGCATAATATTGTCTAGGCTGGCATAGCATTAAGGATACATAACCTCGTCAGCTGTCAAGAACAGAAGTGTGCTCCTTTAAGCCCCTGCTAAATCAGAGTATCTCTTGCTCATAAGACAATCCATGTCTCTCTGTAAGCCCACACAGTACTGCTCTAAGTATCAATCTGACAACAAGATGTGCCGGTCATAAGCATAATAACTACTTCACTATTTTGTTTACATGTTGTTACTGTTGTTATCAGTGAATACATTTCTACATCTGTCATTCATGTCACAGGACCAAGAATAAAATCTTATTCTTAGGATCAAATTGGCTGAAAAAAGTTGTTATGCACTTTGATCAGACTGCCAGATATCTGCAGACATCTTGCAGCACTGAACATGAAGACAGAATTTCAGTGTGGTATAGACAGAGCTCTCCCTGGTCTGACCAAAAAATAAACATGTCTGATAAGGGTGGTAGGAGAAGCACAGAAAGTTCTTTTAACAGCTGCCTAAGACAGAGACAGAGACAGAGACAGAGACAGAGACAGAGACAGAGACAGAGACAGAGACTGTATTCAATTAATGCTATTAAATCATGTCACTAATACCATGTCAAACAGTTCATGAAGTATTGCTGATGGAATTTCTGGCACCAGTAGTGCTGTGCACAGATATAGACCCAGTTCCCAATGGAGACAATCATACGCTTTCCACAAATATAAGGCAAATCAATTTTTATTTCATTTTTCCAAATCCTAATGCTGATATTCCCTTCCAAATATCCTAAACTGACTGAGGCCACGTCCTGTTCTAATGATGAGTTACAGTAAAACATTTGTCTAAGTTCAAAGCAAAGATTTCATTTTCACATTTTTGGCCCCTGCTGAACTTACCCAAGTTAGCGGGAAGTCGCTCGTCGGCCTCGACTCTGATTCTCTGAGACTGCCCATCAAGTGTCAGTGCAAGTTGGTCGTTAAAGAATCGCAACTCTACCTGAAATGTGACAAACATGATGATGTCATCAACACTTGATATCTTCATCTAGAAAGAACAACATCTTGATTAACATCTTCATCTGGCAGAAACAATATACCTTCACCTAACGAGAACAACATATTGATAGACATCATTAACTCATAGAAAACACATATAGACAGACACTGTCTATAGTAAAAACAAAATATTGACAGACATCTGTAATAATGACATTCTGACAGACATCATCACCTGATGAGAGCAACCTACTGACAGACATATTCACCTCGTGTGGTTGTCCATCGGACACCTCCAGTTCAGAGAGTAGCGTCCTCTTTGACTGACCCCCAAAGTTGTGAATAAAGTAAAGTTTGCCATCATAGATTTCCAAGGCAATATAATTCTTCCCATAGATGGCGCTAGTGGAGTACATAAGGAGAGCTTCACGGTTGATGGTCTGGAACCTGAAGGAGAGGGTGCTGCCTTGACGGAGCTGGAACGCCTGAGGAGAAATAGTTCATGAGTATAAGCATCAGATTCATTTTGGCAAAGCACTGTTTCAAACCCTCACGACTGATTCATTCAGTGATTGAGTCACTCGACTGACTGAGTGGCACAGAGATTGAGTGACTGACTGAGCCATTGACATTACTGTACAGTAGAATTCCTGCCATCTTTCATCAGCAAGGCCATTCTTGAGGAATGAAATTTTAACTCCTTAAATAAATTTATGTCTGTGGGATGACATCCTGCTTCAATTCATGGTTTTCAGCCATTCTCTGTGGTTTTTCATTTTCATCCATGAAATCTTAAAGTCAGGCTATGTTGAGAAAATGCTGCAGCTTGTCAGGAAGAGCTCATCTGTCAGAGCCAACACAGAAATGATATTAAGAATAAGAAGAAGAACAAGATGAAGAAGAAGAAAAATGACATGTGTTAGTTTTGTACTGAGCCGCTGCCTCCCACCAACCTTCACAATATCTGACCCAACAGGCCAGATCACTCAACCACTTTCTCAACTCCTTAAGTAGGAAGCTATGCAGTTGCTGCTTTACAGGTGCTGATCACTTTCACTCTTACAAGGCTTTCACTGCTGATTGCCGGGCACTCAATTCAAAGAGGGTGTAGTGCACTCAGAAAAATGTGAATGAAATATTTTCCCATGGAATTTAACGACATGAGGGATTACAACTGGAATGAAACCCATTTATTTTAGAATTTGTGTCCAAAATGTAACAATCCAGCCATCTGCTCTCAGCACATAACCAAAATTTCAGCAATATGGGTCACACATGACATAAAGGCTTTAAACATCACATTACCTCTTGCAGAGCAATATATAAATTTTCATCCTTGAGAGTGATCGATGTCACTTGTGGACGGGGTGTGGTGACCGGAGGAGGTCTGGTTCTCGTGACCTGTGGGGTTGGGGCAGTAAAGCCTGGATTTATCGGCCATGGGATGTCTGTAATGCCAATGCCAGGACGACCGACAACACTATCGCCAATTTCCGCAATCAGGTTGACCTCATTTCTGTAGATCCTGTTGTCTTGTCGTGTCTCTGTCTTGTACAACACCTGTCCGACAGGAGAACAAGAATACTAGCGTTAACAATGATCATTACCTTTATAGAAATCTCTTCAGCACACAGTGTTGGCTCTTGCTGAGCTAAGCACATCTAGTATTACTCCTGACACTCCCAGGACAGCACAAAGTGTTTTCTTCTTTTCTCAAGTGTATGGTTACAAGTGTAAGCCATCTTGGAAGTTGCTATAAGCATGTTTTGAGAATTCAATATGGCAAAAACCTTTTCTATCCAAAACAAACTGTGCAATGTCTCTTTACTTCTTCTTGTTCCTCATAATCTTTTCAGCATCTCAGGCTAAGTCTCCCATGTCTGAGGTTCGCCCTTTGCCTGGGTCTCAAGAGGAAAAACAATATTATGTGAAATGCAATCTCTAGTTTTATCCTCTCTATGATAGGCCTGTGATAACCTGCTGGTTCCAACTCCCTACTTGACACCTGATGACCCTGGGATACTGAGATATCAGCAAATATGGAGCATCTCAACATATCAGAATTACCGAGTGAAATGGTTGACAAATTCTGCCCTGACCACAAGGAATGCTTAACTGCTGGTGATCTACTACAAAGATGAAGTCTTATAGCTTGGCTCAGAAGGAAGACCATATCAAACACCAAACTCACCAAGGCCAGTCCTCCGTTGAAGTTGGGTACAACCCGACCTCCTGTGGATGCATAAGTGTTCTGAGTGCCACCAAGGTAGACTTCAGCCGGGACCAGGAACTGGATATCCCTGGCAAAGATGTAATCTTCATTGTGGCGGCCATCAACTGTCAAAGTGATCTGACAGACATGAGAGAAGATGCAATGAGAGAACATGTCATGAACATATGTTGCTTCATCTCACTCTACTTTGTAAGATAAGATAAGATAAGATAAGATAAGATAAGATAAGATAAGATAAGATAAGATAAACTTTATTTATCCTTTCACAGGAAATTTGTCTTGGACAAGTGCACACCAAAATCATGCTATACATAGGCAAGAGCACAGATATAGATACACACATAAGTAAATTAATATAGACACACACAGATGCACACACATGCATGCATACATACGCGCGCACCCGCACTCTCTCTCTCTCTCTCTCTCTCACACACACAACACTCACACACACTGTTCACAGACTACTAGACCTGAGCCTTCCTGATGCCAAAGGAACGAATGACCTACGATATCTTTCCGTTCTTGCTGGTGGTTGTAAAATTCTTTTACTTCTTTCAGATCTTTTAAGTTCATCAAATAAAATATGGGTTGGGTCGTTTAAGATAGTTTGTGCTTTTGAGTGTAAATTTTTATCAATTTTTTAAGCTGCTACAAACATGAAGGAGAAAAATATGTTCATATCTCAGGACAACAAAATGGACAAGCCCAAGTGATTTTAGTATCCTGTCACACAGTACAGAAGTGACAGCATATTCCAGTCTGTTGACATGTCAGGAGATGTGTAGCTTTCCACAATGATGTGGCACATTAATTGAACTTTAGCCTCTGTTTGAGTTATCATATTATCTTAGTACAGTCACAGCTGGTGTGCCTGTCTCTATCGTAGTAACTGTGTGATGCCTGAATGCGGGTGAAGTCAGTTGGGGTAGGAGGAACCCCAGGACTACCCTGCCAGGAACAAATGGGAATGACAACAACGTACATATACACTACAAGACCAACTGGTAATTTGTTGCTGCTTAGCAGTCAATTTACCCTTCGTCCTCTGCGGCTGATCCTGAACAAATGCCATCCTCCGTCATCAAAGCGCACCCTGTCTCGTCGGCCAATGACAACCTCATCAGGTGACCCTGATCCGTCATCGTTCACAAATATCAACTGGCCATCCTGTAAGGAGGTGATCAAATGACAGTTAGTATCAGACTGATCAGTTCTCTACAGTAGAATCCTGCAAACATTCTCAAATAAATTTCAGTTGTTTTTCATGGATATTCTAATGACGCAGTCAGTCCTCACATGACAATGAAGTTACAGAGAAGTGTGATAAACTCATATAGCAATAAACCAAATATTTTCAGTTCATCATTAAAGTATCTGTGTGTATGTGAGCAAGTACTTTTGGGTAAGAATCAACATGTTAGTGGATTTCAACTCTCTTTTTGTATCAGATATGAAACAAAATAAAATTGAAGTAGATGTTTGAACTGTTCAGCAAGGGTGGATGGTATGTGAGTCATTCTGACAAGCTGAAGACTGTAAAGTCAGAGATTTGTGAGTTCTGCTCTAAGTCGGACTGTGTAACACTTTGTCTATAACAGACTTGTCAAGCTGATATTCTGTCTGTCTCTAGACCATTCTGAGAGCATAAATTCACGGTAGGCTTACAGCTCTATTGCATATTTGCTTCATGGGTATACCAGGTTAAGTACAGAATCTTGTGGCTGTGCTATGAAAAGTGTTGAGTTGTTGTGTCCCTGGGAAAGATATTTGACTCCAAATCCTCATTCCACTCAGAGGAAAAATTGTACTTGGCCTTTGAGCTGAATAGATCACTCAGATGTTACTCCAAGGCAATGAGCAATGACCTTTCTTATGTATTCATATGTAATGCTGCATAGTTAAATGATGATGTGTATTTTCCTATGTAGATGTTTTATGAATGAAATAATTACATATATAACACTATATGGCACTGTAAAACAGTTTTCCTACAGGCTAAGTAAAAGTCCAATTTTCATTTTACTTTTTCAATGAAGCTGCATACTAAAAGAATTACTACAACCAATCAAACGAAGAGTTATGAAGATGAAAATAACCGATTCTCATGTAAAGATGATGGGAGCTGTTTGAAGTAAAATGGTGCGTGTATCTCACTCTCAGAAGGCTGTGGGAATATTTTCCTTCTAGAATATCAATATTTTCCCTGTTAAAGTTTCCATGAACCGACAATTCAATTTCCCCTAACCACCAACAGCTTGTGGAGATGTAGTCATTATATGCCGTGATTATGAAGAAAGATCTGAGTTTGTTGAACTGTGCATTGCATACCTTGAGAGCTAGGTACATCTTACGATTCCGGTCTTCATGGAACCAAATCAGACCATCAGGATATTTGGACAGGAAGTAGAACTGGAACTCTTCAATCTCTGCTGGCTGGAGATACTCCTGGGGCAATCGGTTGAAGTTGAACTGGACGTACGACAGGCCATTGAACTGAATGATCTTCACTGTTCTAGTCGCTGGTGCGTCTGTGTAGTGTGGCGGATACTGAGTGGTGACCTGGCCAAACTCTGTGGGTTGAAGAGAGAGGAATGACAATGATATCTCATCACATCTCAGAGACAGAATAAAACATATCGCATCATATCTCACTGACAGAACCAACGATATCTCATCATATCTCACAGACAGAACAAATGACACTTTAACAGCTCAGATAATTTCAGGTTAAAGTGACATATAAACAAAGGACACCCCTTTCTCCCTACTGGTAAAAATGCCTCACAGTGAAAGAATTTGCTTTTGAGAATAAAAACAGTTCCTGTCTATCTATTGCTGCCTGTCTCATTGGCAACAAGAAATGAAATATCCTGGTACTACGTTTTCAAACATGTCTGATGGTTTATAGGTGTATTACAGAAAACAGTTCAAAGTGAAATAAATACTTCTGTCTTTTGATATAATACAAAACACTGTCGACTGTATGTGCATATAATATCATTGGGTATATGTATGTACATAAACAATAACTAAAGACATAAGACAAAGGATCATATTTATTTGATAGGCCCTCACCTTCCAACAGTGTTTTACATACACATAAATAACAAATGATAAGGAATTACTAACCAAAATACCAACATAAAAACCCAATACTGTATGTATGAAACAAATAATCCTTTCTGGCATACATGAGCCTTCCATTCACAGGAGTGGCTAATTTCTTTTTAAAAAATTGCAACAGAATTTCCTGAAATGAAACAAACTGTTAAAAGAACATGAGAGGTTTCCAAAGACATTTTCTGGGATCAGAACAAATCTAAAATGTTCTTTGTTTCAAAAGTGACCAGTTCGTGGAGTGGTCATGTATGCGAGTCGGTTCTCTCAAGACTTGACTTTATCATTTCTACGTTTACTAGCACATTCACTAAAGGGTAACATTTCTCAGACAGCCAACATGAACGTCAAAACTAAAGGGAATCTCACGATCGTCCCTCTGTGGCCTCACACGGCCGTACTGCTACTAACTAGTAGTTGAGTCAGTTGAATTGACTTTAGGTATGAAGATGCCAATAGCACCTGGCATATTTTAATTTTAAATAGTTCCTATAAAATCAGAAAATTGGCCATGGGGAGGGGGGGAAGGGGTTGGATTTTAATTTCAAAGGCTTAGATAGGTGCAAATATATGTGTAGACTCAGAATAGTGAGGTTTAGTCACTCAAGTATAAAATTTGTGGTTGTTGCTAGGTGGGTAAGGTTACCCTGTTTACTGAGTGAAAAGGCCTAAAATATTAGGGTGTCTGCTGGTTACACACGCGCAAATGAGGTCAGATGGACTGGGTTGGACTGTTTGCCCTGTCAAATTTGGAGGAAGAGCTAAACTACATATTTGGAAAGTATTTTGAAACGGCACCCCAGGATAAGTTAATGAGAGGTGTAAAACCTAATATAGCCAACAGTGAAAAATACATTGGCATCTTCATACCT
>JAWQUT010000396.1:228311-252286 GCA_033807755.1 Ellobium chinense
CCCCCCCCCCCCCTTTCCTCCTTGCACTGAAAACATCTCCACACTAAATGAACAGTGTGATGCCCCAAGTCCTGAATTTGTTGTACAACACTTTACTCAGCTTAATCGCAATCCAGAGAATCACACTTTTTATTTCACTGAAACTTTACTACATAACTAAATATTATATTTCTAAACAAAAGTCACTGGATAATTACAGGTTTATCCCTGCTTCAGACGAGTTGTGATTAAGCAGGGTTGAAAGTAAATGAGCCAAACTGCTAGCTGATGAGTCAAATCATGGCTTGTTAAAGGTATCTAACTCACTGAAAAGGTTGAGCTACATAGAGACTAGATCTAGCTTAAACTGATAGGAGACTCTATCACTTGGTTGAATGACAAGAAGGAAGACAGAGAGCCTACCCTCTGCCACTGATCAGGTCTGAAGTCGGTTGTGTCCACTGTCCACACTTGTGTTGCTGTCTGTAGCTGACCATACAAGCGACCATCTTTGTAGTACAGACGGACAGGGAAGGAGTCCAAAAACACCATCCCATCTCTCAAATTTGTTGGTTTCAGGCCAAACCTCAAGGTCGCTCCCTGTCGGCAAGTGTCAAGGTCACCTGGAATACAAATGATTTTCTCAGGGGTCATGTGCAATACATTTACCATTCACACTAAGCTTTGTCCAATAAACAAAAATACATAATTACTAGATACAGGGATAGGAAGACACCATCAGAAAGGAACCCCACAGATCTGTGGTGCAAAGAGGCACTAAGGACTCTTCTCACTTGGAGAGGTGAGTGGTACATTCTCTAACAAAGTCCATTAATGTGATCTTCTCTTTGAGGTCAATAAAGAAAGGAAATTAAATCAGCTATATGTTAGCAATACTATGATTACCTTCAACCATCCCCAGCCATCTCTGGCTCCTGTCGCAACTAAATGACGGGACAAGACTGCTATGACAGAAGTTACACATGGTTGTCTCTAAATGTCATGAATGAACAATTCAGTGCTCCTGCCGAAGACCTCGGAGAGAGTCATGTGCATCCATTCTGGACTGAAAGTCTAAGACCACTCGGGTGGTTAGACTATGTTGTTGCTAATACAAAGACTCGGAGTTAGTGTTTGAGCCGCTATTCAAAGTTTGCAACTCAAGATATCACTAAACACAGCTTACCTCCACAGGTGAAATTTGCACCAAGATCCAAGTAGCCAGTGGTGCCCAACAAATAGATAGCTCTTGAGTCCCGACCTTTGCCCTGGACCAGCCTGATATCTCCATGGCCACGAATCTCTCGATCTCGGATCCTCACGACGTTGTTACGGAAGTCATCAAAGAGAATGGACTGTGGCACAACTTGAACTGTGAGACACAACAACAATCAAGTATTATCTCAAACTTCTTAGTGGATGAAACTTTTGAACTAATCTACATACAGATGTTACTGGTTTTGAAATAAAACATAAATTTTGCATTATTTTACTCCAGAAATATGTACATGGGCAACTATCCTGGTTGATAAACTGATAACAGCAAAGTTGAGCCCAAAGACCAATGTTAATCCTAGGATGATAAACCTATTCCTTACAGTTGAACCTATTAAAATAGAAGGCTTGATGTAATAAGCCATACTGGTGCTAGCAAAAATCTGAAATGAAACAACTGATGCATCTTGTCAATGTTACTGCTATCTGAGACTTAACCTTTATGATATAAAATAAAAATTAAATAACAACAGAAAAGACAATGACTATACTGCGCATATTATTGTAATAATGTATTATTATTTCAGAGCAAAGAATAAATTCAGATACTTTTTGGCTATATTTTGTACCATATGTAAATGGAATATGTCAGAGAAATAATATGAATATTACACAGTCATTTCAGGTTTAAAGAAAAAAGATCTTAGCCCAATAAACAAACAAACGGATGATGATAATGAATTTCAGAGGGAAAAAAAGAATACGATTCAGAGGGCATCTCATCAAAGTAGAGGAGTAATTTCAGCTATGACTATGTAGTAATACTAAGAACATTCCCTTCACAACAGTTGTAATCTGTATAAGGTTGACATATACATAGCATTACGATGGGAAGATTATAAAATGCAAATCTCTGTACAAAAAAGACATCTGTTATGGTTACCTGCTCAATGGTTGATCTATAGCAATAAAATAAAGACTACTGTATCATTTTGGGGACAAAGAAAGATGCTAACAACAGAGTTCACAGCAAGGCCTGATGAGAAACATGAAACAGACTCAAATATGCTGTACAGGCAGAGAAGTAACAAGACTGACCGAGTGTTGTGTTCAGTCCAAGTCTGCAGTCAGAGGCATGAGTAAACAATATCAACAACAACATCTGGACAAACATCTATCCCAGTTAATATTATATAATGCAAGATACTGAGCTGCTCTGTAGTTGGAAATACTAAATAGTCTTCTCAAGCTTGATGAAACTTGGATGCATGACTATAGTTGCTTATATTTTGTGTGAATGTTGTGTAAATCTCAAAGATCACTAGATTAAATGCAGTTTTTTTTATACATCTACAATATTTAGTTTAATAGGTTAATTTTATGATTTGACTTAAGCACAAATTAAAACTGACAGAAATCTCGGATCCCTATTTGTCACATTATTTCAGTGAGTCCACTGCTGCCATGCAAGAGCTCTAAGCCGTTGTTTGATTAGTTCTTGTGAGTGAGTCTGGCTAAGACACACCTGTACAGGAATTCTTCTCCATCACTCAATGCCAACTGTCTGGAATATTGAATAGCCATAATGAAGACTTGATTCTACATATAACAACTAAATACAAGGTCTCTTCCATGAGTGCAGTGACTGTAAGTCTGTGCTCCTCATCAACCGCTAGACTTGATGAATTTTTACTCCTGAAATTTTATATTTTCAATTCACTACAAGCAAGAACTTGGGTACAAGATTGGGCCACAGAGCTGTATTGTTCATGACATGAATTCTGCTGATCTTCTTTGTAAAATAATATACCTGTTTTTTATACAACAGAAATAAGCCAAAAAATTGACAGCTTTGATTACTGAAATGAAAAAATACTTCCACAGGATCATTTCCATACTCTAATATCACATCGTTTCAAGTTTTTCTCTCAAGGAGTTGCTAAGTTATCAAAGTTTTGAGTGGGACAAGTTTCTAAATGCATTATAGGTAAACCTGTCATTTACTGTTACGATGGTGTTCTCACAGTAGCCCCATCAGCTGTCCAGTGAAGTAGGCGCTGGTAAAATACTGATTAAAAAAACAAATGATGTGTGGTCATCTCTTACCTCTGTACTGGCCAGTTGCACGCAGCTGATCGAGGTCATCATACCACACCTGAAGTTCATCTGCCAACAGGTTGGCAGTCACTCTATCGGAATCTAGAGTTCGACCTATATAAACATGCTCTGATACCGGTTGGCTCCTCGGGGGGCCACTTATGCCCCGTCTGTCCTGGTCCACCAACTCATCATTGATATACATGGTCAGTCCTTTCTTGGGGTGCCATGCCATGGTCAATCTCTGCCATTCATCTGGCCGCATGCGGGTCGTAGAGGTTGTCCAAGTTGTATTCTTGCCTTTGAAATCTGACTTCAACAGTCCATTGTCATAATAGATATTGTAAGTTGGGGCCGACAGGAATGTTCTGCCATCCTGCAGGTCACGTGGGTTAAGCCAGATGGACAGTGTCAGGCCATGATCACAAAGGTCAAGGTTACCAAAGCACCTGCTGAAGTGAGTGCCAAGGTCAACATATTGACCACGACCATCCAGAATCACGGCATTGCCAAAACGTCCTGGCACAATATTAGCACCATTGACCAGCAAGACTATATACTTGGTGTGGGCAATCTGGCGTCCTTCTGCAGCATCAAGGGCAAAGGCTTCATATCCAAGGTTATCTGCCAAGTTCAAGGTTACACAGATATAGCGGGTTACACTCAATGCATACAAATGCTCAAGTCTTCAGAGTTAAGATAAAAAATTGGCTAAGATAGGCACTAGCTAGTAATCCAGTCTGGCCTGCACAACAGACCGAGCTAATGATCAAGCAGAATCCTATATATAAACATACTGAGTCTCATGCAAAAGGAGAGTATTAAAATTTTTGATTGAACAACAACTAGATACAGCTTTTAAAGAGTTCAGAGTGACACTATACAGCATCTTTGGATTTCATTCATGTGTACAACATAGCAAAGAGATGCTGGAACAGCCTGAGAAATTCAAACATTCTCCATTACACATCTTGCTTAGTAAACATCACATGCAGTAAGAACCACTGATAGAGTCTATTTCTAATGAGCACACACGGTTCAGTAGATCTGGTCTAGGCAAGCCTCACAAAACCAAGAAAAGTCAATAGTTACTGACATTTTCAGGGCTTGTGCCCTGACTGCTTGAGGGAATATGATATGAGAAAAGAGAAGAGGAGCAGGGAGCGAGGGAGTGGCTGAAAAGGAAGAAAAAGATAAGTTCACATGGAGGAAAGCATGCCAACAGATGGAATAAAGAAGAAATGAAAAGCACGGATTGGCAAAAGAAAGGAAATAATGAAGCAAAATGAGAAAGCACTGATGAAAGGTCAGAAAGGAAGAAAACACAAACAAAGCAAAAAAGAATTGTTATTTTGGATGTGTTTATGGTATCCTAGAAACAGGACATCTTTTCAGACAACAAAACAGAATGATTAGACTGAATGTCACAAGATTAAATATGGACTATAAATAGCTGAAGATGGATCAGATATCAGGTTTATACTGGACACACTGATTTTTTAACAATATTTAGATCTTCAATGAGTAATGAGTTTTGCTTACTTCAAACTACATGTAACTTCAGATTTTTAGAGAACAACACACATAAAAATATTCGTGCAGGAAGGATGGAAAATGGACAAACCCAGATTGCTTCTGACTGTTAGATACTACATCACAAATGTTAAAAAATGAGGGTGTTGTTAGATTTTTCTAAGAAATGGCATGCACGGTAACACATGAGATGCTCTCACTATCTGATTCATGTGCTCAAAAATAAGAAAAGACAAAAAGAAAACAACAACAGAAATATCAGTAGTGTCTGCTGCAATACTAGCCATTTTTCAAACATGTCCAAGAATTTTGACACAAATTCTCAAAAACAGTTCAGGTAAGATGGGGTTATTTAGTAATATATGTGTCACAAATGTTTGGTCTCATCAATAGCATCTGAGAAGATCCCTGGACTAATACAATAAACTTAAATATTATCATCTTAATTCACATATTCCTTTACTTCTTGGAGTTTCAGAAAACTTAGCCATAATTCTTCTTTGATATCACAGTTAAACTTCTTTTAGATAAAGGAAAACAGTTAGTAAAGCAGCAGAACTAAAGAACAAATGAGGTGAGGGAAAAATGACAAAATTGGAAGCAGAAAAAAAAAGGAAGTTTAAAGAAACTCAGACTGTGCACTGATAAGCAAAATGTAGTTTCAGCAAATATTCTCTTCCCACTTTTGAAGGTTGAATTCTACCTGGCTAGCCATACACAATTATTCAATACGTCATGGGTTGGTAAGAAAAATTATACACATATCATGTCACGAAAAAAATACAAATAAATCATGTTATTGTGATTCTGTTTGCTTTTAAGTTGAGTTATGTCACAACATCACTGTATCCTGCAGCCAACAATTTATGTGAATGGAGTTATCAGAAAACATTAAACTGACTGAATTTGTTTACCAGCAATCAAGTACAAAATTTCACGACAGAAACCACATTTTGCATTTACTGGTGTAACTAGTCAACTTAACTCCCCTGCCCACATTAAGTCAATTAAAAAGAAGTGACAGGCCTGTTACACCAGTTTGTACAGCCGACAAGAAAAGAGCTGGGAGAAATACAGACACTATGTATACACACTTGGCACGTGCACGACAGGGGGGAGAACTACTCTGGAAATCATAACAGCTATGACAGGGGGAACAACAGCAAGAGGTTACTAGGGTAGAAGTGGGGAGGGGTGCTGGGAGTGCAAGGGGAGAACACAGGAGTGATGTGTTTACTCACGCTGGTCATCTAGTTAGCAGCATGTTTTAAAGAAAATGAAGAGAACAAAGGAAAAAATAACTTAATAACGGTATCTGGCATGCTGTAAATAACAAAATGTATGCACAAAAAAAGGAATTTCAAATTAGAACGAGACAGAAGTAGTTAACTTGTTTCATACACTTTGTATAAACTTGATTTAGTCAAATATTCTGAAAAAAAAGCCATGGTCAGTGTAATAATTATGCTTTAGTAAACATCACATTAAAATAATGCAGTCACCGACTGTAGAGAACATCTGCTGGCCTCTGTTCTGAATGAAAATGATTGGATGAATAGTAAACAGACAAGACAACCATGAAAGAAGGAAGCTCAGTAATGTGTAATATTTGGTATAAAAGTCATTCAGACTGGCAAGTCTGTAACTGTCTTATTCTTTTGTTTCCCTACAACCAAAAGATGGGTAATGAGGTCTGATGTAAAAACACTCAAAAATTTAGACTCATACTTCCATTTGTACACCATTCAACTTTCTGGCTTTATGGGGACTAGTCAGAGAAAACTTAAAAATGAGTTCAGCTGTTAGTCCAGCAAATCCAATGATTGAACTCTTCACTATGTCACTGTCAACACCATCTTTGCTTCTATGTCTCTCTAGACTGCCATTCCAACTCCAGTGTACATATTCTCTTTTCCTGATTCCAAATTTATCTCTCAAACCAACTGCATTATCTTGGTCAGGAAATATGACCAGATTTTTCATGCTGTTATTACTAAACAAACTACAAAAGTCCGGGGGGGAGAAAAGTCTGGCAGGCCATGCTGTCATAGATGAGATGCAAGCAATGAAGTCATGAGTTGAAGAAAATTAAGGGGAGGTAATAAATGAATAAGTCTTACGTGTGGATGAATAATTGTAATCAGCTAGAGATGGCGAGTGATGGGAAAAAAAAACAAAACATGAAATACCTAGAAAGATGGATGGCGGGACATAAAGAGTAGGTGAAAGAAAGACAAAGTATAACAAAAGATAACAGACAAGCCACGGAAAAGCTCTAAAGAACATTGGATTACCTGGTGACTGACATGAAGATGCCAGCACAACAGACCCCCAAATAAATTGTTCACTATCAAACCAGTGAAAAGGGTCCTTCCTGAAACATCCACTACTATACTATGGTAAGAAATCCCGATTGAATTGTTCACTACCAGACCACCAAAATGTCTACTATTGGACTTTTGATAGGGGTCCAAATACTTCTACCAAACTACTTAGAAGGGCCAAGAAATGACTACCAAACTACTAAAAAGGGCCCTAAATGAGATGGGCACTATCAACTGTGGGTCTAGGTTAAAAAAACAACCAAGTCGCATACAATTATTATGTGCCAATATCGTGCTGTGATCCTACCAATATCGTGCTGTACTCCTACAATCTACACTGCAGTGTAGGAAAATATCATAAGGACTGAGACACATTGCACTCACACTGAACCAATCTAACAACAGCTTCATGCTGTCAGTGAGAAACGTCTGGTATATCATACTCTATAACTCAATATATATTTGTATGCAGCAGAACTGAAATCTATAATATATTAAAGTGCAGGCATCTGCCACAACCTAAGAGACAATCTGATATTGTAAAGACTATCTGATAGAACAGAAAATAGTATCCGATAGAACAGAAAATAGAGTTTAAATGTTCTGTGGTAAACTGGAGAGAACTGCAGATAGTCCAACAGACCCAGTTTCAGATATGAGAATGAAGATTGATGTACTGAATTGTGTTCTACATGTTGACAATGTCTATGTCTTATTCAGGATACACTGCTAGAACTCAAACTCTTCTTCTCCACAGATACAGGCAGCAAAGCCAGTGAAGTACAATATGGAGGTGTGGTATAATTTACAGCAGGACTGTCCAACTTCTGGCCTGTCATCTGCACACTTGCAGGCCTTTCTGAGTGGGAAGGGTAAATGGTACAAGAATGCTCAAGCATTCAAATCTACATTCTGCTTCAAAGACTATACAACCAATTCAAATCAGTTGGTGACGAATATCCCATAACCTCTCCAGCCAAACACCATGATATTTCAATGTAGGTCTTTCTTCTTTATCCCTGTATATTTGTTTGCAGGCACATGAGAAAAGGTTATTAAGTTTGTTTAACTCAATTTTGACCACTGTGTGTAAATGCTACATGTGCGCTGGCTCGCAAGGTTGCCGCTGCTGAAAACAGACATTTGAAGCCTCTGTGATAGAACCAGTTGGACAGTCCTGATTAAAAGTCAGACACCAAGTACAGGCTATAATTCAAGTTACTGTTATTTTGTTTTTTTTTAGCTACCCCAACATTCTGTGTAGACTGCGTCTGAAAATAAGGTCATGAAATCATGTCAAACAGGCAGGCATTGAGCACATGTTTTAGTTTCTACTATGGCAAACAAATGTGATTTCAGCACTGAGCGCTGCACATTCAGAATAGGCCAACCAAGTTGTGGTTGCAATAGCAGTCAGGAGATACTTTAAATCTCTCCATTCTCTATTCCACACATAAATCAAACTTGATGAAACAATGAGTCTTAATGGTAATAACATTTAGACATCAATAGTTCTTTTCATAGCCAAGATGTCACAATTACAGGTGACAGACTGTATCTAAAGTTATATCACTGGTACGTGGATCTTTTATACAGGCCTACCACTGGGCTGGACAGTATTTTCCACAAGTAAATACATTATCAAAAGTTATCTCTGAATAGGAGTCACAAACTGGTATTCTCTGTATTCAAGGCTGGATGGAAAAATCATAAATTGTTATTTGAAATGACAGGCTCAAGAAGATCACACCAGCACACAGTCCTAATCAGTCATGCTACACAACATCTACAGAGCTAGACTTCCTCTATTCATTACTCTATAGAATGTATAATCTGCGCTATCCGACAAACTGAATCTTATAACATTCAAATGCACTTAATTGAAAATGGGCAGGGCAGGACAAATTTTTGGTTCTAAATTAATTTCAGTAACCTTGGAAGTCAAGGCAATATTAAAATGGTGGTCCAAAGATGATCCTGGATCACAGCAATGGAGGTGAGGACTGATTCACCCTTCAAATAAGAGGATTATCTGTCTGTGCCCCATCCAAACCTTCTCCTCCCAATCATTATCTAAAATGGATAAAGTCTCCAGGGGATAAAGAAAACGTCAAAATGACACCAAATGAAAGTTCTAAAGTTCATCCTTCTGTAAAACCTACCTCTATTGATGTATCCAAATGCCAACAGATCTTCCCTCTTGCCATACCAAATCTCCATTTCATCCACATCAAAGTTGCCAGTCGCATACCGCCCACTCTGGACATCACCCTGGTTAGGACGGCCAATGTAGAAACTGCCACGAGCATCCCGTCTGACATACTCAGGGCCAGACTCTCCTTTTAGTTCATTGTCAACATACAGTTTGAGGCCAGTGTCAGGGTGCCATGTAATTTCAACAAAATACCATCTGCCTGTTTCAAATCTGAAACAATGCAAAGACAAAAGATGTCTGTTATTATGTGGCTGAAAGGTTACGTGTTGGACTATATGTATATGCTGTGGATTTCATCCCTGCAATTATTATTTGAAAATGATTTAGTGGAGCATTTCATTCAGATTTTCCCCAGCCGACCTTTCTGTAAAATGGGTACCTATCCATTGGAGACTTATGTGCAGCAACTGTCTCAGTGCTAGTGATGGGCATATATCTTAAATGTCAGTGAAAACTATATACCCTAGAGAGCTGATACAGTTATTGTGTGATTTGGCCTACTGGGGTTAAAAATCATATGAGCTTGACAACATTTGCACATATGGCCCATGTGGCAGCCCTAATGGAACCCCATTTGGTTCCCAGATGCAGACAGTACCAAGAATGTTACCTTGGAGTAGTAATTGTGCCCCGTCCATCAGCACTAACTTGTATATAGCCATCTTTATACATCATGACAATTCCATTCTCCCCAGTGGACAGGAACACCATGTTATTCTCAAACCGATGGAATCTGCAATCAGCATGGAAATGGTAAATGGTTAGAGGCACTAAATCAATACAATCAAATATGCAAGACACTACCTACTACGTTGCCTGTTTACTGCTATGAATGACAGAAATTAAAGGAACAGAAAACTGAATCTGTTAAGTGTTTGTTTTTTCTTTTTAATTCTAAAAAAACCCTTAAGCAAGTTTCCATCAAGAATCTTTAACCTCTAGCCACTCCTGGATGTGATCACTTCAATAACGAACTAGTGATTAACACCAGAAAGAAAGCCTCAAGAAAAGTAGAGAGAGAACTCAGTGTACATAGTCTGCTGTAACAGACTTGAGTGCCAAACTCAATGAAAAGAGTCATCTTCCAAAGTTCACTAAATCCATTTCTTACGAACTCTGACATAACGGGGAAATAATATAAGGGTAACTGCTATTGACAAATCTTGATTTTCTCGTCTTTAAATATGTTATGATACTTTTAAGGAATCTATGGATATGTGAGACTGAGATGAACTTTATGTAGAAAACAAGTCGGACAACATAACCAAGTCATTTTTGGAAAATAGTGGGCAGAGTTTAGTAAAACTGCTCCCCGTATCCATGAATTTCATGTGCAATACTGTGTACTTATATAAGACTATGCATGATACATTCCACATCGGATGTCACTGTCAATCACGAAAGGTTAGAGAGATGAAAGTAACTTTTGAGAAATCCCTGATGGTAAATTAAGAACCGCTGTGTTTAGTCTGTATCCTGTCCGAATCAAATGATATCAAGCACAGTGAGAAACGAACATGTTGATTCAACTTCTTAGAAAGCTAAATAAAGCTCCAACAGGTCAGCAACAGAAAGCTACAGACTACAGACCTCATCCAGGCTCCGATGGTGATGCCTTGAGTGCACTCAGCCAAGTTGCTAAAACATTCACCACCACGGCGACCCAGATCTGCGTACTGCCCCCGTCCACTCAACTCCAAGGCATTGTTGACCTGAGGAAAGTATTCATAGCCACTTATAGCACAAAGACCAGCAAAAAAAGTTGTCCCAAATATTCAAATATTCAAAGAGTAAGGCAATATCCAGAGATCCTCCCACCTTGTGTTTGGTTTGGGGTTAGGGCAGGATTAAGAAAGAGAAAGCACATATGACACAGTTCCTGGATAATAATGACTGTCTCAGTGCTGCTTTTTCTTCACTAATCCTAGCCCTAACCCTCTCCCTAATCTCAAAGCAAAAACTAATTGGAGAAGTCCTAGGATACTGTCAATGGGTATGGACTTGACTACAGATTTACATGTGTTAATTTATAGAAGAAATAAGAAATAATCTACTGTACTACATCATTTTAGTTGCTGTCAGTTTATGACAAAAGCTGGAACTGAAGAAGAATACAAAAGATGAATGTGCCAAGAATATTTGGACACTGTACAGCAAGAGTGGATCATCCCACATTTTTGCGATTTTGGAGGTAAAGGGTTTTATAATTAGATATTGATTCAGTCTTGCTATAAATATCGATTAAATTGCTCTTTTTGGCCTGTGGGGACTTCTAATGCCAACTTTTCTCTTTTACAAGTCTTTTTAATGCAGTGGTAACATATTCATCCCTCAATTTCTCAGAGCACAGCAAATGTGGGATGGTCCACTCTTGCTCTACAGTGACCATTTATGTAGCCAATTTCCATGTGAAGAAAACTAGCAGCTATACAGGCACTAGCTCTTTTTCATTTTCATCCTGTGTTTCAATCCTTTGACACTTCTATCATAGGGCTCACACCCAAACAGCTGTTACACTGGAAAAATATCTTTTGACACCGACCTTTCCTGGAATCAACACTGGCCTCCCTACAAGACGGATAGAAAGAACTGGGTGCATCAACCTCTCCTCGTCAATTAGTTCTTCAAAGTCAATGATGAAACCACGAGGGCGACCTGAGGAATAGAGCATAAAGTGTCACCAAACATCTGCCAAGTGATGCTTATTTGGTCAGGAGTTTTCTGAACACAGAACATAGAGTGAATCCCTAACAGGAGATCTACCCATTGCACCAACGTCTTAACTGTGTGTTACCTCCAATAGGATGTGTGATCTGGAATGTTTCTTATGGGAAAAAAACAATCTGGACCAGCAAAAAAAAAAAAGTGTTCTCAGAGGAGGTTTTCATGCTAAGGCATGGTAATTTTCATGTAGCCAGATATTCTATGTCTTTTCCTCACTGTCAGTCCACTATAAGCTAACAATATCAACTGAACTATTAGTGTCAAATGTTCTTCTTTTGCTTAGTTTCAAGCTAACATGATATTTTGCCTGCCATTTGACCTATCCACCATTTCACTGTCAAAAAATGTAGGAAACTGTCATCACAAATGTTCTTTGAGTCACTGACTGGACAGAATGGCTCTTGAAGTAGAAAATGCCTGAGCTTACTTCTCTGAATATGTCCATGTGCTGATAGGAAGTCCCTGTCTGCGTACCACACTTCCATCTCATCATATGTGGCCTCGGCTTGCCTTGTATCAGACACCTCTCCATTGCCACGGCCCAGGTAAAATCTGTGAAAGCAAATCAATTTCATTACTTGCTTCAGTTCTAATGATACAAAAAGATCTTTAGAAATGTCTGACAACAGGTGATGATGGGCAAGAGACAGACACAAGAAATTTTATGTCATGCTTCTCTTTTGCAGCAAATATCTTAGAGTCAGTGATCAGCTGTAGACCAGGATGAAGTCAAGGAATATTATATGGGCTGTGGGCTGAGGGCTGTGAGCTGTCTGTCACTGACATGGAGTGAATGAAAGAACAGACAAGGAATTGTGAAGCAAACATTTGTTGAGAGGTGCAGTGTGAACAAACAGCCTTTGAGCACAGTGAATACTCTCTGTACAATAATATTATGTCTCAGGTCAGTAACATAACATAACATTTAAAAAAAACAACACCATATGCCCAGTTTTATTTACGCATAAACTGATA
The DNA here is from genome assembly GCA_033807755.1 of Ellobium chinense. Classification (NCBI taxonomy): domain Eukaryota; kingdom Metazoa; phylum Mollusca; class Gastropoda; order Ellobiida; family Ellobiidae; genus Ellobium; species Ellobium chinense. The sequence continues at coordinate 241,374 of JAWQUT010000396.1, forward strand.
AGACCGAGCTTGTTATAAAAAGTGTGTGTTGCTCCAAAAGGCATCAGTGCACTGGCTATCTTATGAATGAAATCAGATGAATTTACCTGGTATACAGTCAAACTGGTGTGGTGTCCACACAATGTACAGGCACACCAAAATGCTGGTAAGTGCAGTCACATCTGGTTCTTTTTAAGTGACCATAATATTGTCTTTCTCACCTGTTGTCCAGGGAACGTCTCTGACGGTCACTTTTCACCTCTGGACTTGAATCCTCAGCTACCAGCTCATTGTTGATATACAACCCAAGACCTCGCATGGGATGGAAAGACACTTCCACAAAATACCATTTCTCAGCTTCTATAGTCCCCGTAGTTGCTTCCCATTTCTTGGCTGAAGTTTCGGCGGTGGCATGAAGATTACCTCCCCTGAGAAATGATATGTAACAATTCAGATTTCATATCTTTACATTTACTATGTGCTCTTCTAATGTCATAAAATTTTGTGGCATTTTACTGTTCTACTGATGATTTGATTTGGTTAATTTTGCTTGTCCTTTCAGTCATAATGCCTCATTCTGTGCCCCAGCCAGACAACTGCAGAGCGCACTATCAGTTTTGCCTAGGCGATCAATTTCTCTACAAATAAACAATGTCATGTCCTAAAGGAGATGTAGAGACAGCTTCAGGTTGATTACAGGGAGCAGAACAAAGAGTTCAAATTTTGTTCATAGATAAAAGTTACAAGTTAAGCTGCTGCTCTACCCTAGCAAAACTGTTTATGTGGCAAGGACTATGTACCAGGGCAGACACAAATGCAGATTAGAATCTGATTTCCTCCCAGAAACTAAAGCAACAGATGAAGACCTCAGATTCTGCTCTTGGTGTGACACAGTCCCATCACAATGTCAGTGAGTTATGGGCTGACAAAGAGATCTCTCACCTGTAGATGAGCCCAACACCATTCTCCCCCGTGGACATGAAGTACATCCTGTTCCGCAGGTTGTCAGGTCGTAGCCACATGGAATACAGTGCACCATGATGGCAAAGGTCAAGGTTCCCAAAACAGTCAGAGCTGCGATCACCAAAATCTACAGCTTCATTCCCACCAGCCAGTCGAAGACCTTGACCTACTTTGCCCTGGGTCTGCTGGGGGCTACCCAGCAAGGTGATAACCAGTGTTTCATGCATCAGTCTGTTGCCGCGGACATCCTCAAAGTCAAAATGGTAGTTTGTGGGGCGCTCTGCAACATCAGGACAAATGCTGAACTTAACAAGACATTCTAGTTAAGAGAACACTGTGATTTTATGGTAATTGTTGTATATACTTTATCTGTCTCCTGTTGCGTGTGTTTCCATTTGTTAAATTTATAACTTCTATTCACATGCAAATATTTTATGTGTATTGAATAGTAACTTGCAGCACATATCAAGAGATGAAGGAGACAATTTCTTCTTTTTCAGATTTCCTTAGGTATGTGGAAAGGTGTAAGGGAAGGACTAAGAACATTCTTAGTTTTTGTAAGATTAATTTATGAAAGATTAAAATGACATTCATACAATAATGCAATCTATGAGACAATGCAGTGTAAGACAATCAGTGTTGCCCCCTCCAGACCAGATCACTCAATAACTTCATCAACTCTATAGAGACCATTACATCCACTTCTTTTGCTATTTTGCAGGTGCTGAACTCTCCCACTCATACACCAGCTTTCACTGCCAACAGTCAAACATATTCTCTTCAGACAGGAACACCACAGGCAGATGTGAATGACATGTTTTCCATGACAAATGCAATATGACAGAGTTTGAACCCATGACTTTCTATCTTAATGTCCTAATCTCTCTGAGCCACACTATTCTATATGAAGAATATTACCTGTTTCTATATATCCAATAGTGGAAAGCATATCTCGAGTGCCGTAATAGATATCCATATCATCAATGATAGCATTGTTTAGCTGTTCCGCACTTCCACCCTCATTACTACGCCCAAGAAAAGCCTTCATCTCTCTCGTGTTTCTTGGTTCCCTGATGAAACTTTCTCGTATTTGTCTGTCAACCTCCTGGCCATCCACGTAAAGAGAAATTCCGGCCTCCTTTGACCAGCTCACTTCCACAAAGTACCAGATTCCTGGATTGAGTCCATTAAAGCGAGCTTCCCAGAGACTTCTGTCCCTCTATGGAGCAAACAAAGACATTATGATACATATTTATCTTCAGCACATAATGAAAATGATACACCTTACTGCTGGGGGGGTTCTGATATTGGTCCAACTCATGTTACAATGACCACTGAACATTTGAAAATGAGTGTCTACTTTCTAATAAATGCAAACTTATAGGAAATGCTAGACTTGGTCATTTTGTTCAAATGAGGTCATTTGGCCACTTGGTCTCAGCGTCTCCAGCCACTCTGAAACTAACTTCTACAATTCTTACATGTATGTGTGACAATGGTCCAGTCTGTTCAGGATTTGGGTCAAATCTTTCTAAACATGCTCCCAACTAAGTCCTGAAAATCTGGTTCCTATTGGATCAAAATCCAAATGAGGCTATATTCAAGCTGCTTGTCAGAACAATCAATCCTGGCTACTGGCCCTTTTAGCTTAAGACGTAAATAGTCAAATGTCCAGTTTGATCCACTGAACAACTTTCAAAGTCACGACAGACAATAATCTGAAACTGACTTAACGTATCTTTTATTAATTTTCTGAACAAACATCCCTACTGTTCACTAGATTAAAATCTGAATGAGCAAAAGGGACTTTCTTGGCCAAGGCTTGCTTGCTGCCATCAGCATCATTCTCATGAGCACCTTGAATCTTACCTGAGCAGATGCCACAAGTTGAGATCCAGCCTGGTAAATGTCCATTCCATGTGGGGAACTGAAGATGTAGCCTCTGGAATTCTCTAGACGATTGAACCTGCAAACACACACAGACCAGACAAACTGTCGTCTCATACAGTACCCTTGAGAATATGACAAATGATCAAATTCTGCCTCACTCACTAAATTGCTTTTCATAAAACAGTTTAGTGTCTTTGTGCAAACAGACCTCTTTTTCAAACACTTTAAACACAGCTATCACTCCATCCAAAAATCGGAAATTTTGCTTCAAATTCTCCTAGGATATATGGCATCTGGTTTAGGGTTCTATCAGTTTGATCTTTCATTTATTATCCTTTCTTGACATCTGATGAATCCAGGTCATGTTCCTGCAATTCAATGTCTCCTAAACTGGGCCTTGTGTAAATTATGACCCACTTTTATGATTGGCCAGTGCATACTACATCATTCTGACCAGCTGTGTGTTATGTGGCAAACATAATAACATAGCCTTTGACCTCTGACTCTAGGTTCACATTGTTTGGTCATGTCTAATGAGCCAATCCCTTGTCCTTATAATGTGTACATGAGTGCATGTGTTCATGTGAGTGAATTTCCCAATATAACTTCAGAGTTTATGAATTCCACATCTCTGAAGTAAAATCTTATGAGCTGTAAGACCTACAACGCAGCCCCAACCCACCTGATGAAGAAAGAGATGTAAAATCCATGCTTGCACATCTCCAGATCTCCAAGACATTTTTCTGAGGCATCCCCAAGGTCAACGTACTCCCTTCGACCTGAAAAGCTGATGCCCTCTTTGATCTTGGCTGGTACGGTCTGCAGGGGTCCATAGGCTGTGCCCTCACAACCCATTCCTTCAAGTTTCCCTCTCTGGACACTGTCCATTGATAGGTGGCATAGGTAGGCGGGGCCTGACAAATGAAGCACAAGTGAATTATTTTATCAATAATAGAGGGCCAGATATCAATCAACAAGCTTACAAACACGGGCCAGATAATCAACGAGCTTACAAACACAGGCCAGATATCAATCAACAAGCTTACAAACACGGCAATATTTGAAGATGATCCATTAAGATGCAGTAACAAGATAGCAGAGCAACAGAAATGTAAGGCAGACAAATCTACACAAAATAACTTTTACAAAGCATCTGATTTCTGTACTGTAGTTATGTATGACAGATGAGAGAACAGTACACACTACATACATGTTCTATGACATTATCATGAATGTTTGTTCTGATGTTTACTCTTTATTTTATGCTCCCTGAAGAAGGACACCGCTCTGAAAATTTAGTACTTTTATTAAATTTTTCATGCCACAATCTTGAGTTTTTTTTTTATTTTTGAAAATGAATGTTTGTTCTGACATGAGGTGTTGACATAACGATTTTATTCCTACGAAACTTAATGGTATAATCAACACACAAACAATACAGACAAATTTCCTGCCCCTCAACCTCACACACTCATTGATGCACAATCTCTTTGGGATTCTCTGGTCCAAACTGAGAATTCACATAGTTTCAATTTTCATTTTTCACAAGAGACCCCTTGTGAGTCAAACTGAAGAAGATTCTGATTCCATCCACAGTTACTACAACAGTGAGGCATGAGGCACAATCGGCTGACTAGCAGCTGAAAAAAAGTTTTAGGACAGCACGATGCTGGTATTTCGAGCACTCAGCAAAAGAAGTATCAGACTTGACGAAGAGTGATGATGAGTCAGTTCAAGCTACCAATTTGGCTTTCCAAGCCAAGACTTAAATCCAGTCCCCTCAAACTGTCAGTGAATTATTAATCACTGTATCCATTTTAGTTGGCTTTTTGCTCACCCCATACAGTGCCATTTCTTATAAGGTAAGAAACAGAACTCTGCATGATGGGATAAATAGGGTATAATACAAAAGTGATGTTGACCATGTAGAGAAAAGAAGATTATCTCCCATATTTCTTGTTTTAATAGTGTTTTACTAGGAGCTCTGTTCTCTCTCTTGCCATAAAAAATGACTGTGTCCAAGAACATGGCTTGTGTTGTAAGAGAATGGAACAGCAAGGACAGGGGCTGCATATCTCATACCACAGGCTGAATGTTCTCTAACCTCCATGAGTGAATCAAATATTCTGAATTTCATGAAGCCAAAACACAGGCTCCCTGCATCTCTCACTCTCATTTACCTTCTTCTCTCATATCTTCCTCTGACAGAAACGTTGACATGAATGAGAAATCATCCACCAGAATTGTGCCGAGTTGACTGGTGCCAGTGCGGTCATTAGAACGTCCAATCACAAAGTCCTGATATGGACCACCATCCCGGGATTCAGTTGAGCGGCGAGCAGAGCGGTCATGTGCAACTTGATGACCATTGATGTACAAGTAGAGACCTGTAGAAAGGCACAGAGAGTAAACAAACTGATTAACATTATCATGTAGATATAATAAACATCTTGTATTTACAATCAACATGGATAATTAATAGACACAAAGTATTCATGAAGGTTTTGCTATCACTCATTTGTCTGACTACATGTAATCAGCAGCCAGAAAAAAAATCATCTCTCCCAGTCAAAAACAATTGTTAAAGTCCATTGGAAGTTTTGTTCTGAGTTCACTCACCACAATGTTGTAACAAGACCCCTTCCTTGTAACTCCCACAACAACCATGGAACTTCACTGAATTTTGGGGGAAAAATGCATCAACTACAGCTTACACTTCTGCACACTAATCTCTTTGTTCTAGCGATATAGGAAGTAGAGAATATTACTGTTTATGAAGAGCCATGAATACCTTTGCTTGAAGAATGGATTAAAAGGAAATGCATTTCAGTCTCAAACTATGATGCTCATGTTCATGTTACAGAGGAGGGAAAACTTCATTTTGGGATTTTTGGGATGGACTTTGTAATTTCTTCATCACAGCTTGCACAGTTGATTATATGAACTGACAGTTCATTATTTACTGCATTTTGCCAGAAATATATTCAGGCTTCTGCCTCTCTGGTGTGAGGGAAATGATTTTCTTTTCCCTGTGCATTTACAACATGACCAGGATGAGAGGCATTTCCATGGCATGAAGACCACCATTCTAAACAAACCATATTTAGAGCATTTCCTATCAACAGCTGGACACAATAATACATAGCAAGATAACCTTCATGTACAAGCCTGGGTTCTAACGAATGTAAATTTACTTCACTTTTTTATTGTGGACACGAGTGGACATGAATAACATACCTTGGTCTTCCTTCCAAGATGCCGCCACATGATACCACTTGCCAGGTAGGACGTCTTTTTCGGCCACTGTCCACTCCTTCGCATCCTTGGTCTTGAAGATAAATTCCAGTCCATCCTGAGAGTAGGTCATAGCAATACCGTGACCGTTACTGAGGTGACCACCGTTGGACATGTAGACAGCTTTCTGGTCTGACGGGGTTGGGAACATTATCCACATACCCACGTAGTATCCTGGGAAAGAGAACATGAGATCCATGCAACTAGCCAGTTTTAGATAACATTACATCCATCTAACTCATGATGCCTGGGCAAGGTTTGATGTACAGTACATAACAATAGATTATAACTAGCCGCTTCAGTCAAATCTGCCACACATCTTTCAAGCTGCATCAGTTTCCCTTGAACAAACTATCCACACATGATAATATTAATATCAATTCTCAGTGAACACTGATTACTTCAAAACTTGCAGGAGCAGATCTATTACAAGTACAATCAGCTATCACACACACCTGGCTGGTACAGCTCAGATCAGTGTCATCATTAATTTATCATTCACAGAAACTCATGGTGGAACTGGTGTATTCATTAAGCAATAAAATGGGCCATGAGGAGGAAGTCAGCATTAATTTCAAATTATTACACTACAACTTTCAAAAGCACAACCTTCTTTCAAACCAAGTATGTAAGATCATGTTATTGGCTGCTTGTACTAACCACATTAACAGACATGACAAAGTTGATGACAGGACTGGATTACGCAGTTGAGCTCGCCAGGTGATTCACTTATTGTTATAAGAGTCTCTGTGTTTAGTAGCAACGATGACTTTTTCTATAATTAAAAAAAAAAAAAAAGTTACCTTTTGGGCAGTGGTTGAGGTCACCAAAGCACTCCTTCTTGTGGCTGGGACCACTGACACGAATCCACTGTGACCGACCATCAATTTTCAGAGCCATCTCATGCACACCGCGCACCAGCTCTGGGCTGCCGTACACTCTCGAGTCTAGACCTGAGGGATTCTGGATCAAATCTCGGTCAATGCTGTCCATTGGGAGCTGATAATGCGCCAGCAAGTCTGCCAAGGGGAGGAGAGAATGTTGCTATTAAGAGTCACAATCATTAATCACATGATGACAATAATAATGATGGCGATGACAATGATGATAATAAAGCAATTAAAATGTCTTCCAACAATGCAATACCCATTTACGTAACCTCACCACCCTGGCAGGCCAGATTATTCAGTATCTTTCTTAACTTCAAGAGCAGCTCACAGTGTCACTGTAAAAGCAAGATTGTGGCCAAATGATTACAGCAGCAAGGTCACTATAATATAATGGTTATTAGTTTGATTCTGGCAGTGATCATGTTGTAAGTGCCTTGGGTAATCATTTCATTTGTTTCCTCAGTCTACCCATCTAAAGCTGTGTGCCTGGTCAAGGGCAATTAATTTGTGATTAATGCCTATAAACAGCAGTTATATTCTATGCTCCCAAGGAGTTGAGAACATCCTAGAGTGATCTAGCCTGCTAGGGTATTAGTGTGAAGTTGCATGAGCAGACATTCTCCTGGTAACAAGACATATAAAACTCATTATTACTAATATCATTACCACTACATTCACACAATGCAATTATGTAAAATGACACTGAACACGTTTCCATTTAAGACTTAATGGGAGGAAATCAACACAGAGACAAAACTAAGAAATCTACAGATTGTTGGGATACCTCCACTCCTCCCTCCTCCCCCCCCCCTCTTTGTTTTTTCCTACCCCTCTCAAGTCCACTCTCTTCTTACTCTCTTCCACTCTCTACTCAGTCTGTCTGTCTATCTTCACAGGAGAACATTTTTGTGACTCCCAAATGGATTCCAGATATTAGGTTTGCACAGTGACACGTATAGAAAGTGCAACAATAATAATCTTCCCTTTCCTTCCTTCCTTTTTCACCCCACCTCTCTTTCTCTCTCTCTCTCTCTCTCTCTCTTTCTCTCTCACACANATATATATATATATATATATATATATATTCTCTGGCACACCCTCCAGAATCCGTGTGTAGACTGTGTAAGAAGACCCGATGTCTGATGTGATCTCATATGTAATATCATGGTGAACCTCGTTAGTTGTGTCCATCTAAGGAGCGATTTAAGCCCAATTGTTTGTTGTCATCTTTCATCTGATCTGATTAGTTGGCCACCCTTGTGTCAAGAGAATTCACTTAAACCAATTCACTCGCCATGTGTTAAACTGGTACTGTCTTTGCTGTTATAATGTGTCTAATACAGTTCTACTTCACTGGCATTGGGGGTAAAGTGTATGTAAGGTGAGTTGACTATTAATAAGGGATGCCAGATGATCACTAAGCACGAGCTGCCGTATTACAGAAAAAAAACAAAAAAACAGATCTTAAGATGATAAATCTGCGCCAAATTAGTCTAGGTCAAATTCACCTTTTTGGCCCCTTTGTGTAGAGTTTGATTTCTTCATATTTTTATCTGGGTTATTCCCTCGGGGCTCTTATAGTGTGGGTGACAGGGTGACAGCTGACCATATGCTCCATTAGTGATAAAATTGAGGTGTAAAGAGAGAGGTTTTGTTTTAGTCTTTTTTTCTTTCCATAAGACAGCAGCAGGTCCAGCAGTGAATTCTATTTAAAGCCGGTGTCATGTGATCTCAGATCCTCACAATGGCCGAGTTCTAAACTTAACTTATCCATGGGATTGACAGGTTCAGTGTTAGGCCAGCCATGGACAACAAATCCTATTTATGTCCTCATGCTTCCGACATAAATACATTTATGTTCAAAACGTAACAGACTCTATAATTGATGATGTGGTTAACTATGGCCACTTCTGTGAAGTGACGGTTTTATTGAAATAACAATCACATTTATTTATCTCNCGGAATCATGAACTCGGTCTTTAACTACACAATAAACCACTTCTTTTAAGTGTCTATCAACATGTGATATTGCCGGTAGATGCTCTGAATAATGCATATTTCAGAATGTAAGCAACAAACGGTTTTTACTGTAAGCAACGGTCGAATGGCGACGTCAGCTGCAAGGCAGCCAGTGTGATTGTACAGTACAGGGTGTTACTGTTAGGGCCGAGGTCAAAATGAAGGTATCCTTTTGTTTAAATGGTAAATACTGGAAAAGCGAGCTGTTGTAATGAACTGAAGAATGCCTAATTTGCTTTATCCTCTCTTGATTTCGGACCATCATAGCATTCATTAAACCACAGAGAACTTTCCACAGCTGCTTGCACACTACAGATGTCACAATCACAGCTCAGCCTTTAGTTACCTTAGCACAGGTTATAACTTCGTTACGGAAGCTTCCGGTCTGCACTTTATTTTCTACAACATGTGGCGACATTGCGAGAACATTTCCTCATGAACTAAGTCTTAAAGATGATTTCACATGGCAAGTGAAAACTGTCTCTTGACTAGCTGGTCTTTCCGTGCTATATCACACATACCATCACACATACCATCACACATACCCCGTGGGTTTGAGCTCTGAAGTCAGAGAACACACAGCTCTCCGAGGCAAAATAGTCAAAATCGAAGAAAGGGAGAAAAACCGACGCTGAGAATAAAGACGGGCTGAGAGGAGGTGAGACACCGAGTTGACTTGCAATTTGTAACATGACGAGAATTATACCAAAAGCATCTTCGCTATGTTCCGGTTACATTCGGGGCGCCATTTTTTTTTTCGCAACAGATATCCGAGATGCGATGAACTATAGGAATATTCTTGTCACAGCATAAGGAAATCCCCATTTTTATTTTGAAGTATGTTCGGAAAACGTGCAGTGGAAAGCACAAAGATAATCACTTAACCTCAGTGCACATTTAGAAGCGTAGATGTTTAATCTTAAAGTCCTTTCCTTGTCTGAAATAGTACCAAGGACTTCTCGTCTGCATTCCTACTTTTTTGTCTTTGCTTTGAAAGGGGAAGGAGGGGGGAAGGAGGGGGATTGGAGACAGGTCTACAGTGTGTTTATATAAGAACCACTGCTGTTTATCTGCAGATGTGTACTCAATGTGACTTCTGGCTAAATTCCCAAATAGCGACCACAATTCATTTGTGCAGAGCTAACCAAGTCTGATGGAGTCAATCAAGGTAAAGCGGTGTCTGTCAGGGGCTGAATCGGCTTATAATGGAACTACCCCAACCTCTTGCCTTTGATATCCCACACAACTTTTTTATTCCATGGCGTGTTGGGAAGATGGTATGTCATTTATTTACGTGTTCATGTCACAAGCAATGAACCTTGTGAGTGTCGTGGTAGAGTCAATGAATAAATCATACCGGTACTACAGAGCTTTTGTAAACTATCCAGTTACTGTTTCCAGCAGTCAAACAACCCTGTGACACTGCCCGCTAGTTTTATAGCTTGAATCAACTTGACATTGCGACTGATGCCTGGTATCCGTTCACCGTAAATCTTGTTCATCATCATCATCATTATCATCAAAACTACCCCCTCTCCTCCCTCTATGCCCCCTCACCAACCACCACCAAACAACAGTTGCACAAAAACATTAACAACTGACTGGTTACTGGTGTGACTGGTGACTGATCACTGGTCACTAATCACTGGTCATTAGTCACTGATCACTGGTCACTAATCACTGGTCACTAGTCACTGGTGTCACTGGTTACTGATCACTGGTCATTGGTCACTAGTCACTGGTCACTGGTTATTGGTCATTGGTCATTGGTCACTGGTCACCTATCACTGGTCTAGCCGTTTCATTGCTGCTGGAAGATGGCCTCGAGAAGAGGGTGGGGGTGAGAGGGGTGGGGAGGACGGGGAGTGAGGGGAGTAC
>JAWQUT010000396.1:285896-309904 GCA_033807755.1 Ellobium chinense
TACTAACGAGGGTGCATAAGACTGCATTATGAACTTAGTGAAAAAAAGTTGAGTGAATGCAGCAAAACAGAAGGAAGGCGTATGGATTTGGCTGGGTCACTGTATCTTTTTAATCAGTTTCTTTATTTTCTCACTCAAATTCCAGTAATTCCACCTGGCTCTGCACAGATTGCACGTGATGATGGGCCAACACTGACCACTCCTGCCACGGGCGTGGCTTCTGTTCTGCCTTTCTCTTGCTTTCATTAGGCGAGCATAGACTAGCTACACACCACATCCTTTGCCTTCTGTTCAGGATTTTTTTTTTTTCAAATTTTATTATAATTTATTGACTGCCTACTTGTCTCATTACAATGCATTGATAAGTCGATGGTCTTCTTGGAAAATATGGATGTAAATAACGATTGATTTCTTCCCATTTCGCCCGTAATATAAAAATGATATGCCTGAATGGATGTCTAACAAGTCTCATAACTAGAATAATGAGAAAGTTCTGTGAACCCTGAATTCTCTCCCTTCCTTGCTCAAAACAACAAGTTGATGCAGAGGTAGAGGAGAAGACTGGTTCGTCCTTATCGTTCTTTGAAGTTGTCGAATTTGAGATGTTCTGTTTGCGGAAGGCTGGCAATTTTTTAACAAGCAGATCTAGACTTTTATATTATTATTATTTATTATTATTACTATTATTAATTATTATTTTTTTTGTACACTAGCCTGATGTATTAATTAGCACATGGCGTTTAAAGCGACAGGAATGATAGGTCGAGAAAATTACTTGGTCTGGATTTGTACAGACCTGGATGAGAAAGAGGTGGATCCAAAGAATTCCTCCTTGAGAGATACCTGGCTCAGGGGTGGAGGGTGGGGCTACCGAGTGGGTGTAGAAAAGGACTGGGGGAGTGTGGAAGCTGTTGTCTGAACGATCGTGGTTGTTTACAGATGGCAGTGATTGTATATTCTTCGAGACGAGTATAAAGTTACTGAATCATCTGGCCTGCTAGTGGTTGCATCAAAAACTGATAAAGTTATTGGGTTATCTGGCCTGCCGGTGGCCACAGCACACAACTGGCAGTAGAATTGTATGCAGTTCGAGGAGCTGATCATGTTATTGAATCGTCTGGTCTGCCAGCGGTCACAGCATATACTTGGCATTGGGACTGTATGCTCCGCAAGGAGTTGATAAATTGATGAGTCATCTGGCCTGTCTTGCGAAAATACATATTCATCATGACTAATAATAATATAAAATGTCCTGCGAGGGCTTTGTCTGAAGTGGAGACTTTTACAAAGAGAAACTTTACTCTCTGAATCTTGAGTGTGTCCAGCCAACAACCAACTCTCCGACTCTTCTGCCTTTTTTAGTGGCTAACTTTGGCGATTATCCAGTCAATTTATAGCTAGAAATACAGTATAACATTTTGTTTTGTGGGAAATGTCTTGATTAAGCTCCGAGTTGCGACTAGTGGAATCGACTGTATATTTCTATCAGCGTCTCAGGGTCACGTGAGAAAAGTCTTACTGTATCTGTCTACAGGGAGGTCAAAAGGAAGCACCGACCTCAAACATTACAGCTTTATCTTGCGCGTTTTTTTCGACAAAACAACTTTTCCCGTATTTAAGACTTGAACAAGAAGCGTAGTACATAATACAGAATACCAGATTCACGTCTGAAGTTTGACTTATACGGTATTTATTCGGATAAAGTGACTGCGACTTTACCAGACTAGCGTCTGAACAGTGTATAATTTTTTGTTGTTTTTCTTTTCTTTTTTTTTTTGCAGTGACCTAATTTTCGCAATATTTCATTCGCAAAAAAATTACTTCCAACAAAAGAAAGGCTTCGTTGAAAATTGTTCAAAGGGCAATATAGGGTGAAATAATCCTCAAGGTAAACTCACATTTGCTTTTTTTTAATTTTTTTTTTTTTTAGTAAATCACGAGTAAGTTAGCGTCCATGTAGTGTAGTGGTAACACGTCCAGACTTGCAAAGTGAGAAACCTTGGTTCGATTCCCGGCAGGCACAGGAAATTTCTAGTGTAGCTGTTATCGGTCCATCTTCTCAAAATTGATCATTCACAGTAATTTGGTAAATCCCTGGTGACACCACACTTCCATAAAATATGTAACATCTGAAAACTTATCAGACTAAGCTTACATTCTTCCCCCTTACTGAGAAAGAACGAATACTACACTATATGCCTTTCCACACGGTTACATATTTCTCTATGAAAATGAAGAGGGATTGCCAAACTTGTTTTCGAGGCAGTACTGTAACCACGCTTCGGACGTCATTCGGGGATCCCAAAATTAGATCCTTGCGTAAAGTCATTTTTAACATTTCGTAATTCATTAGGTCATCACGAAAAAAAAAATCCTGCAAATTAGTTCTGGAGGGGAGGGGAGAAGAGGGAAGGGAGATGGGGCAAAAATTTTGCGTTTGGTGACCCTCAGCTTCTTATCACAATGGTTTACGGTAAACATTTCAAAGACTCAGTAGGGAATTGTGGTCTCTCAAGAAGCCACCTCCATTCTGGTTACTGTAACACCCGGGGGAGATGACTCGGAAGTTATTCTCTTGCTTTCTCTCTAAATTTCATTCAAATTCATATCAAGAATATGATAACCTATATAGCAATACCGAGTAACTCCGGCTTTCTTAACAAGAGAACTAATTTATGATGCATAGAACATGATTGTTAGCCCAAACGTTTGAAGAAGTCAGATAAATAATAAGTCTATCCGTGTGGTCTTCTTACGCCGTAAATTATGAAGATAACAAACTATGTAAATGAATAAATACACCAGTTTTCTCATTTCTAACTTTCTGTTACAAGTCACAAGACGAACATCCATGCACGTCATGTTCAAGTACATTTCTTAACTAAGGTTCATGTATGAAATGTTACATAATTGTTTGAGTTTGCTGTTTACAACTGGAACATAATAATTTTGTCATGATATAATTCTGACTAAAATGCAAGGGGGTAATACGACAAGTGATGCACGCATTCTTGGTTTATATTATATGCCAGTTGGTCACCGCAACACTGCCTTTAGGTCTTGTGCGATCATCAATACCGTATATATGGTTCATCGTTTCTCTCGGTTAAAACCTGAAAAATCACCAGCACGACTCCTCTCATTATTCGGTACTGGATTTTCTGAAAGATCTGCAGGACAAAGCCAGCCCAAAGTACACTGTATGTGTTTGGTGCTCATACTTAAATGCAAGACTGAAGGACCGGTACCGAAACCTACTGCAGCGACAAAACTCCGTGTTCTCTGGTAAGGTAAGGTCACCAGCTGTGGTATGACAAACTGTAAATGTTTCTTGCACTTTAGATCTACAACTCCTTCGAAGTACCAGTCTACAAGAAGTGTGGTAAACTTTCAGTTCCAATGTTTGTTCGTTTATTAATCAGCTTTCACACTAAACATCTAGTCTAGTCTAAATCATTACATCTACTGTTGTTTTTAGTAAAGGAGTTGTTTGAGAGTAGGAAAACGAATGATTTAGTTAGACTGGCCAAATTCATAGTGTTACAAACATTTCAATAAAATGTATATAGCTATTAAGTATATAGAAGAGAAAATAATGAGTGTTAGGACTGAATGATTATTAGTGAAAGTGAGTGGTACATATTATTGTTAAATGTAAAATCTAGGAGCACGTTGTGAATACACGTGAATATAATAATGCATTGTGAACATGTGTGAAGTTAGTAATTGGAGTGCTTAAAATGTCCATGTGCTGTCCCGTTGCATACTGTATTTTGCCCATGTGCCACGTCTGTGGTCTGGGCTTATTCCTAATAATTTGTTAAACTTGTATTCGATCGATTTTCACCGTCATTTATATCATGTAGTGATAAGTTAAAAGTAATCTGATATATTCGATTATATCAACAACCTCATGATCTGGTTACAGGCCTGAAATTGTACTGAGGGGTTATATTTCATCCCCCCTTTTCCCTCTTTTGGCATGCCCTGCTTCCAGTAATAAGGGCTCCAGGGGGGAAATTTGGATATCATTGGAAACTGTCCATTTTACTTTATTTTGCCAGGCACTATTTAGCCAGGTCAAGGATGTGCTCAGGCGGAAGAGGAGGGTTTGGCGTTGACAAGTGAAAAATGTATAGGCTCTATTTACAAATAGCAACCAAGCTCAAAATTTCAATGGGCTTGCTAGGGTTGGGTCAGTCGTAAACTTTGGGCCATATAATGAGCTTCAATCTGGTATGGGTCTGGGTGAAAGCTAAAACTTTGGATTCAGAGGGCAGCTCAAAATGTTAATATAGCCCATAGAGGAATAAAAGGGTCCAATCCCATTACAGGTCTGTAACCTTCCTGGTACGCCACCTGTTGCTGATAGGGGAGATAATGTTCTTACAGTCTCTCAGTAAAAGTTGAGACTGAAAAAGTTCAATGATGAAGTCTAAGCTTGCTGTCACAGCTGATGTCGGCTTTCGTTTATACTATACCAGGTGGGTGGGGCCATTCACTGTCTGATCCTCACTTCACTATGACACTTGTCATTCATTATATCACTTTATTTTCAGATATTTCATATTCACATGGCTTGAGGACTTCCTTCACTTGGCTCTAACATGAAGAGTCTGTCAATGAACATTAAATACATGCTTTGACTGATCGGAAGACACTGACAGCCTCAAAACTGTATAGTAGTGTTATATACTGGTCGGCTACACAGCTGCTTATCGTGTTGAGCTATCTGCTCTCCGTCTTTTATCTGTACTGGACTGAAGTGTACGCTCTCACTGAGCGTGTGAGGATGAAACATGTTTTTTACATTGACCGGAAGTTGGAAGGTTGACGCGAGTTCTGTATGAACATAATCAGATGATAAAAAACATATTAATAACATTCATCATACACTGTTATTATCAAGTGACATGATCAAATTTGTCATTTTTCACCACATCTCGCATTTTTGAGCACTGATATTCGATATCAAGTGGATTGCTCTAACTTATTTGATCTGCTGTCACAATTATTGATGAAACCAAGAGTCCACTGTAAACAAACAAAATGTGACAAATCTTATAGACCGTACCGTCCTGTAATTAGTCAACCCCAACAACGCTCATTTCCGACTTTAGCAAAACGTAAATATAAATCGTAGCCCGTGTAACAGACCATAAATATCAGCCAGTCACATTCACTTGACAATGGAAAACTGGATAATGGAAGTAATGATTGCTGGAGTTGTGTCTTGCGATGCCCGGATAACAGTGAGAGTGATTCTATTGGCGCAAACTGCTATCACTGTTATTATAACGACATGACATTGATACTCACAGTGGTACATCTCTACAAGATTGGTCACTGCTTTTCCCAGCTCGCTGTTTATGTCAGTGTGAGCAACACAAGTCTAATCAAAATTCCTTTATCAGCCCGACAGCTAAATCGGACGGACTAAATTTTTAACATGGGTGAGTGATCTCCTCCCTCACTCCGTGACATGGTCTAAATGTATGATTAGGAAATTGCACCAACCAACCAACCAACCAGCCAACCAACCAACCAGCCAACCAACCAACCAACCAACCAACCAACCAACCAACCAACCAACCAACCAACCAACTGATCGATCGNGACCGACCGACCGACCGACCGACCGTCCGACCGACCGACCGACCGACCGACCGACCGACCAACCAACCAACCAACCAACCAACCAACCAACCAAAACGGGGCTACGTAGCTGTGCACTGATATATTGAAGATATGATAAACTGATAATTTGGTTGTGATGTAAATTATACCATAAACATACAATTTTCTGTGGAGCCAAGACAGAGTATAGCAAGATAGGTATTTTTAACCTAGTTTATGTCGACGAACTTTACTTTAAATGTGGATACCACGTTAAACAAAATGTTCTGCTTTCCAGTTCTTTTTCTCTCTGAAAATAATCTGTGATGCATACCGAGACAATCTGGCGAAGAAAGAGTATCGTTCTGATACCGCACGCCTGTATAATATGACGCAATAAGAAGAACTGGAGTGACCGTGATTTACCCAGAGTTGTTGCCCTTCCCTGAACGGCAGCGGCTTGTGGCAAAAGTGATGACGTCACTGAAGTTCCAGCAACCACAGACACCTCTATCTGACAATGTATTATTCAGCTTTCAATTAAAGTTTTGATCATCCAAATTCAAAACTAAAGTTTTGACCGTGTCAGCCAGGCAAAATATTCTGCATTTTTATTGCCTCAGCATAATTTTGCTTGACACAGTTGCCGTTTACAGTGGAATTAAAAGATTCATACATACCGACATATTACCACCCGTCCGCAGAGCACTGGCTAGACAGTTTGGCCGTGAAGGTAGAACGTATTTGACGTCAGCTTATGGCCGCCACGCGCGCGGTGGGTGTAAGAATTCAGACATTGCAGAAAGTAACCCTGTAGATCGTCTGGAGCAGGCAGAGGCATTATATCATGTTGACAGACACTTCAAGGACTGTTTTATTGGAATAACATGGTCTGGTATCATTTAACATGGTCTGTAGAACTATGCAACTTTCCTTTAACATTATCACCAAATATCTTGAAAACATGCGTCATGATAAACTATTCGAGCTAATGGAGCTTGTGGAAAAAAAAAAGACAGGACAAAGTGCGTCCAAAATTGGTGACGCGGACTGCATAGGAGTGCATTTATTGCATTATGCCTAGCTTAGACGAATCTCATAGCAGATCTAATTTGTATTATTCTTTGGTGGATTTGCTGGTAAAATGATTAATAAACCGAAAAAGGCGCATCACGTTGAGTACGGAGCGAAGAATCTCGTCAATATTTTTTCCGTAAAGAAACGAAAAGCTCTTCGGTAAAATTCGGCACTCTCCAAATCAACATGGCCGACAATTGATGACAAAACACAGGAAAGTCCTAACCCAGTGCATACCATTCTCATGTAATTGTTTTTTAATTTCCAGGTAATTATTCTTTTGTGGATTATCGGTAAGCAGTTGCTAAATACAGGGGACTGCCACATGTGAGATTAGGTGTCCGCTCCGAGACTGCATTTTTTAGCAGCAGAAAAGGAACAGAAGCTGATTTCTAAGCCGAAAAGGTGATTAAAAGGGTTTTTTTTTTGTGGAGGGTCNTCGGGGGTGGGGGGAGGAGGAGAGTGGGCTGGTGAGAGTATCATTTCCTATTTTGTCTTGCCGTCTTGACTGACTTGGAGGAGACAAAATGTGTGCACACAAAGTCATTTTGGAAAGGATTTCCAAACGCACCTCACTCACAGCCAACAGTGACTGAGTGGAGGGGATAATCATCATCAGCTATCTCGAAAGACAGCACCGCAATGATAATGATACAGTTTATTTAGTCATAGACAGGTCATGGACTAGATCGATATTTTGACTAAATCGGTGCTGTTGTTAGAGAAAGCCAATCAAGGAATAGGACTGATCTTGTGGCTAAACCAATCCAATGACTAAATGAACTGCATCAGTGCAGTGTAGCGGTCCTGTCCTAAGAGATAGCCGAGTGGAAATCAAACCCTGAGAAAGAATTCTTCAGGAGTCTCATACCCCAACCAGAGCTTATGCTTACCATATTATAATCCCAAAGCTAACCCTAACCCTGATCCTATACCCTAATCTTAACTATGAATATGATGTCCATCGGTACAGGAATAAGAGGTGTGAGTCTAATTCAGAATTCCTCCCTCATCTTGTTAGCTGCGAGGTTATCCATTAGGCCCATTTTACTTTTAGCAGTAATAACTAATAGCAGTGTGATGGCTTTTTATGGACATTAGGCTATATAGGGTTAAGGACCCAGTTTCGATGGGCATTAGCCTGCATTTAGTTCTAAGTAAAAATGATTTTAGGTTGGTGATTTTGTCTTGATGGGCATTAGGTCTGGGGTTAGATTTAGGGACTTTTGCCCACCTTATCATCACTATCTAAAGTTTACCCCAGATGAAAACCACACACTAAAAGCTACAAAGGTTGTAGGGAAGAGAACACGGCTGATCCGTGGCAATTGTAGGTCAACCTCTAGTCAAGGTCCATCATATTATGGGCTGTTATCTCAGGGCACCATCGCCTTTGTATTATTGATATGGCTGTCTTTAGGGACAGGACTGCTCTTGCATCAAAACAGTTGATTTAGTCATAAATTAGCCACCAGATCGGTCCTATTCCTAGATGCTCCTGTTTTGACAGACATTACGATTAAGGCCTTGCCTTGACGGATGCTCCTGTCGTGATGGGCAATAGAGTTAGGGTCAAGGGTAGGGTCAGAATTAGGGGTAGGGTTTGGGTTGTATTAGAAAGCATGAGTTCTGGTTAGGGATGAAAGTCTCATTTGGAATTCCTTCCTCAATGTATTTCAACCCAACATATTTATAGCAAAAGCCCTGTAAAATTTAATAAAAGCAACATAAAAAAACACTGTCCTTGGTCCTGCGATGCTTTGCAATTATTGTTTTGGTCGAAACCTGGGCTGGGATCAGTCCAACAGGAAGAACATTGATAACGATTTCCCATGTCTGACCTTGTCCACTTACAGCCTAACTTAGTAAATTTCTTTTTGGCCATGGTCATATGTGTACTTTTTTTCTTTGATATTTCAAAATGTGCTCATGAATGCAAAATTGAAGGCACACAACTCACTTATGATATGCTTATGTAGCTTGAGCATGCTGACAGATGTAAACAAGCAATGATTTGATGGAAATAGATAGTCTGCAAAGTCAGGGTATATGTCAACTTTATATTTTACATTTGGAGGAAAAGTAGACATGTTAGTAGCAGTAACATTTACTGTTTTTTTCTTTTTTCCGAAGAGAAAGCGGGCAACAGTGGTGACAGACTGTCTCAAGATTTACTTCTGTCTGTGTGTGAAATTGGGACATTTAACATCCACCACTGTGACTGAGCCAGGACAGAATTGGATTTCTCAGGGCTTGTCACAAGATGTCGTAAGTACAGATCATCACTGGTACTAATGACATAGTCTGTCACAAGATGTCATTAGTACAGATTATCACTTGAGATGCAGGCTAGTAAAATGAGTCTGATGTCTTTGCAGAGTTTTAAATCCAAACCTATTATTTGGATAAATATAAAAAAAAATTGTTCTGATAGAAATTTCATAACAGAGTTTTGATTTCTTAAATCTGAATAAGCAGAGAATATTATGCATGACGAGGGGTCGGGGGAAGGAGAGGACTGTAGCTTAGATCAATTAGTGACTTTGTAGCGTTGATTGCACTGTCAAGTAGACCCGTGCTGGATATATATGACCCATATGTCAGCACCACTCACCTTTCCCTTCTTGCCTGTCACAATACAACTTTCAGTTCTGGCAGATAGCATGTTGATGACTGTCTTTCTCTACATGAAAATCAGTGATCACTGCTTCACAGCAAAACATCTTTTGTCCTGGTGAAATTTGTAGTAGGAGTGTTCTGACAAGTTTTTGCCTTTTGCCCCTCATTCAACAGGATGTATGGCTATTCTGGGTCAAACTATGACCGCTTTGTGGAGAACACCAACACATCCACCTTTCACAAGATGAAGGAAACCTACTGGACCACCAAGCAAGCTGTTATTAAGAAACTTGGCAAGAAAGAGGATGAGCATGTGGTGGCCTCAGATTCTCAGTTGGATGCAAAGTTGGAGGTAAGACAGATCCCTCTTCTTTATTTTTCCTACATTGTCTTGCTTTGATTTCATTCTTGTAGCTGTTGTCTAAACCCTTGAGATTATTATAGTTAAGAAATAACCCTCATAAGGCTTTGTCAGCAGTATGGAGAGAGTATGCTGGCCATATCAGCTGGCTATGCCATGTTATACAGTTGCCATTGATTGCTTCACCAGCTGAGCTAGTCTGACTAGAGCTTTTCTTGGTCGGGCAGGCAGTGACCAGCTGACATCCAGTTCAACTATAGTTGGTTGTTACAGCCACTAGGTCTGGCTCTCTTGCAGCATTCCCTTCTAAGAAGACTTCATTATTTTAGCACAGGTTTTTCCAAGTTGCTTCAATTTGTACATTTCTAGAACTTGGGCTTCTTTTTAGTTTTTGTAACTAATCGTTTGTCATCAGATGTGGTGTTTATTGACCTTGATTATGGGTGTGAATAAATGGAGTGCATACATATTCTTGAAAATAGCTGCATTTGATGGATATATTTATCAGAAGGAGCCACATTCCTCCTTCCGTGCTATTGGGGAATGCCGACAGTTGTTTGGTATTACTGAGTCCAAAGGCCATGATTACAAACCTACTACTTACCAATGTCTGGTAGCCAATTGAAATGAGCCATATGTTACTAAACAATGAACTTAGATATCAAGTTTAGAAGGCGATCAGGATCTTTAGATATCAAATATATATTGATTGCTGAAATTCAAAGAATAATTTCTATTCAAGAAAATATTAATTTTAGAGATGAATGATAAGACTTTTTTCATATATTTTTAGTTTTTGTGAGGAAAGCTATCTTACTTTTGTACTATAAAAATGTTCTTTAATGCTGAGTTTCTCAGAATTGTCATCATTGCATAGAGATGACCTTCCACAATCAACAACTAAATCTTAGGGTCAGAATAACAGAAGCTGAAAAGTTTTGCCACTTAAAATATGTGAGATAAGCTGACATGATATGTGTTACCAGTAACCTGATTATAACCAAAATGCCTCATTTTGACTGGCTGTAAGACATGTGTAGACCATCCATGTCCATGTATCGTATTTTTAGACTTGTTGTTTGAGAAAACAAGACACTGATGGGAAAATGATCAGTTGTCACTGTGCTGTAACTGGTTCTTAGTGTCACTAGAGAGAAGCCTTCTGTGGAATATGGACACCAGTTAATGTGAACAATGAAGAGAACATACAGTAAGTTTTTGGGGTTTGACCAGTTTACTAATTGCTTGTATTGCAGGTGTTCAAGGCTATCCAGAGATCCAGTATGGAATTATTGAGGGTGATAGAGAGATACCAGGACAGACTCTGTGGTAAGACGGTCTCTCTCTCTCTCTCTCTCTCTCTCTCTCTCTCTCTCTCTGGTTAATACTAGACTTTGCTCTTGGTATTGTTCATGTCCCTGATGGATGAATGATATTTAGGAGGGCGGAGGGACAGGAGCAATGAGATTTATGATATTTATGCACTCGGAGGATAGAGGACAAATCGCTAATATTGAGAGAAGCAAATAATGAAAAGAAATTATTTATAGCGGTGAGGAGAAGACAAGCAAAATTCATAGAACGGTGAGACAACAGCTGCTACAGCATTTGGTAAATGAAGCAGAGAAAGACAAAGTGAGAAAATCATCCTATCTGAATGAATCAGCCAACCAGGGCATACATACAATATTACATTTGCCCTGGCCTTATAGTGGGGCTGGACCAGGACATGCAGTATTACATTTGCTCTGGCCTTAGAGTGGGGCTGGGAAGTGTGAATGATCGAAAAATGTTTATAGTTGGTAAACAAGTATTCTGATTGGGAAAAAAGATGTGTGGAGGACTTGGTTGGCCTAGTTTAGCAATGTGGTGAAAAGCTATAATTAGCTTTCTTGGAATGGCCAGTTCTGGATGGACTAGTAAATTGGATGAATGCACACAGCTATGGGGGATCATTGAGGTGACAGCTGGCAGACAGAAACACAAGTCCATGGTCATCTATCCCAGTCAGCATAGTATCTGAAGAGGCTGCTCATATGGTTACAATAGTTCCTGCTCTAACAAGCCATAGCATTCTTACCTCTACTGCCCGTTAGTTCTCTGCATTATAGAAACCTTGGAACAGATGTAACATGAATATTTTACCATGTAAAAATACAGAGGCATATTATTTATTTAGCATGGGAACCTGTTGGTTTGATTTGATTTATTAAATATTCTTGTTTATAAAATCTTTAATATTAGTATTGTTATTGAACCTTTTATCTGCTGGATTGCCTGCCATCGCCTGCTGCTGAGTTTGACCACATTGCCTGCTATTCATCTCTACTATTACAACAATGATTCTGAAAAGTGCCTTTTATTCTATTTAAATCACTACCTTGATTTTGACAGAGTTGTGCCCTTTAACTGTAATGATCTGGTGATCGAATTTATTTTGCCAACCACTCGCTTTGCATGAGTGCGGCAACAGAATATATGTGCATCTCCTTGCCGAGCTCTGAGTGCAACAGTAGAATCTTGCACCCCACTGTTCCTTAACCAGCCAACATGTGCAACAGTCATTTTCCATAACAATGGCCATGCAGCCGGTGGGAGGTCAGACCTGAGCAGCCTGGCATGCAAGAGTTGATAGGTATTTAGGTAAAGCGGAGGGTGCCTAGGCTGGTAATTAAAGCTTAAAATATGGAAGAATATGTCATGTGCAAAGGGATATCAAGAGATGCTTGGCAAAATTCTTTGCTTTTCAAAATCCTCTCAAAAGCTCAGTATCTATTTGGTATTTCCAATTCCATCAAATGACCAAAGGATTGTCACTCACAGGTGGTTTGTTGAAATGTTCTGGGCATGCGAAGTTCTTGAAGAATGACAAGCAGTCATGTATGAGCAAGATATGTAACCTGACCCAGGGTGTGAATGGCAGTCCTTTGGTCATGTGTCAGAACCAAAAATACCAAATTCTTTTAGTAAAATATTGATATGTATGAAGACATTCACCGGATACCTTGTGTTTGAATGCTTGTACCAGTCGTGTCCCAGGAGGAAAACACGATGGGTCGGCTGCTCAAGTCTCACAGTAACAAGGACAAGACCAGGGCTGGCAAGATGATGGCTGCTGTGGGCAAGGCAGAGAGTAACTCTGCACAAGAGAGGTGAGTGTTGATAAGGCAGAGAGTAACTCTGCACAAGAGAGGTGAGTGCTGAAAAGGCAGAGAGTAATTCTGCACAAAAGCGGTGAGTGCTGAAAAGGCAGAGAGTAACTCTGCACAAAAGCGGTGAGTGCTGTCAAGGCAGAGAGTAATTCTGTGCAAGAGAAGTGAGTGCTGAAAAGGAAGAGAGTAATTCTGCACAAGAGAGGTGAGTGCTGATAAGGCAGAGGGTAATTCTGCACAAAAGCGGTGAGTACTGATATGGCAGAGAGTAATTCTGCACCAGAGAGGTGAGTGCTGATAAGGCAGAGAGTAATTCTGTGCTAGAGAGGTGAGTGCTGATAAGGGAGAGAGTAATTCTGCACAAGAGAGGTGAGTGCTGAAAAGGAAGAGAGT
Organism: Ellobium chinense; assembly: GCA_033807755.1. Classification (NCBI taxonomy): domain Eukaryota; kingdom Metazoa; phylum Mollusca; class Gastropoda; order Ellobiida; family Ellobiidae; genus Ellobium; species Ellobium chinense. The sequence goes on from JAWQUT010000396.1 coordinate 299,115, forward strand.
ACTTCTGCACAAGAGAGGTGAGTGCTGATAAGGCAGTGGGTAATTCTGCATAAAAGCGGTGAGTACTGATATGGCAGAGAGTAATTCTGCACCAGAGAGGTGAGTGCTGATAAGGCACAGAGTAATTCTGTGCTAGAGAGGTGAGTGCTGATAAGGGAGAGAGTAATTCTGCACAAAAGCGGTGAGTGCTGATAAGGCAGAGAGTAATTCTGCACAAAAGCGGTGAGTACTGATATGGCAGAGAGTAATTCTGCACTAGAGAGGTCAGTGCTGATAAGGCTAAGGCAGAGAGTAATTCTGTGCAAGAGAGGTGAGTGCTGATAAGGGAGAGAGTAATTCTGCACAAAAGAGTGAGGGCTGCTGTGGGTGTGACAAAGAGTGCTGTAGGCTTGACACACATGATGGAAGATGAGAGGGCTCTACTCAGTGACTTGAGGGATGGGAAGAGGGGATTTTTTACTTTGATCATCAGATTTGCAGCCAGGTAGTAATGACCATAGCAGCAGCCAACACAGACTGGCAGGTGAAAGTGGAGGTGAATCCAGGTTGCCTAAGTCCAGCACTGTTACAACCTGCTACTATTCAGTACCAGGCTGATTCAGTTTTTTATAATCCCATTTGGTTTATTTTGAGTTCTTAGTCTCCTTTAAATAACACTACTTTCAAGAAACTATTTATAGAGTGAGTGTATCAGCTAAACAGCCATAATACACCTTATGGAGTATTGTGGCTGGATTATAATAATAATACATAGCATTTATATAGCGCTCATCCCTGTAGATACAGGCTCAGAGCGCTTTACATACAGAAGTAAATAAGATTTTATAATATTCAGCTCACATATCCAAGCATCACATATCCAAGCATACTACACTCTGTACACATGTACTGCAATACAAAAAAAAAAATTGGTTTCGCAGACTGTCATGGTAAATCAAGATATTGTTTGAACAAATGTGTTTTGAGAAGTTTCTTAAAAGTACGTAGGCTATTTTCTTTCCGAATATTTTTAGGCAGTTTATTCCAAACAAATGGTCCTGAGGACATAAATGCTCTTTCTCCAAATTTTTTCATGTTTGCTTTTGGTACATGGAGAAAAGAAGCATTTTCAGATCGTAATGACAATACTAAGTTATCTTCCCTATCCGATTGACAGGTTTTTTTTCAGAGGTCAATGTGGATCAAACTGCGTCGCCAACATGGTATTATGATTCTGCAAGTATCACCAGGAAGTTCATAACAGACACGAATGAACGAAATAACAATTATAACACACCAGATGAAGCAAGGCTTTATGTCAGTGTTGGTCTGTCAAAGCTATAGGTCTTCCTTCTTCCTCCTCTTTCCCTCCCCCCATCCAATACCTTTCCAACATTACAGTATTAATTGTCGTCAGTTGCATGTTGAAACACAAGGAAGAGAATCCTTCTATAACCATTGTGAATTCTTGCCTATCTCCAGACTGGCTCTCCATAATCCATTGAGACGGTTGTATCAGGAGGTGGAAACATTTCGGTATCGTGCTGTGTCTGACACCCTGGTGACAATAAACAGAATGGAGAGTGCTCGGACAGAGTACAGGGGTGCCCTGCTCTGGATGAAAAATGTCTCAGAAGAATTGGATCCTGATATGTACAAACAGCTGGAAAAATTTAGAAAGGTGAAAGTTCAGCTCACACCTGAAGTATGTCATTGTCCAACACTAACTAGTGACTGTAGATGCGTTAGTTCTACAGTTATGGCTAGCTTTGGACCAAAATAATTCGATGCTGAAATGTCAAGACTGCAAATTTTAGTGGAAATTGAGCTAGAAATGTCACTCTTCTGAGCATTCTATAAGCAGAGAATGTTTTCTGTCAGAGAAGGCTTGTGAGAAAAAGAAACATGCTGTCTGTCTTTGTTTTCAGTTTGTTTTGGACATGATAATGTATTTACAGTTACACATTTACCCTGTCTGCAGCTTTCAGTGGCCAAAATATGATTATCTGGTTTTTGCTTGAACTTGTTCCTATTAGGTTCAGAGCCAGGTGAGGAAGACCAAGAGCCGGTTTGACAAACTCAAGTTGGACGTGATGCAGAAGGTTGACCTCCTGGCAGCCAGTAGATGTAACATGTTCTCCCATGTGTTGGCCAACTACCAGACCATGTTGCTTCACTACTGGGAGAAAACATCCAGGACTCTGTCAGCCGTGGCTGAGAGTTTCAAGGGCTATCAGTACTACGAGTTTAACATGCTGAGGGTTGGTGTTGAGTCTTTTTGTCTTCAAATTTTAGTGTTGTTTTTGTTTAAATCTCTGCTGTTGTCTACACGTCTTGGGTTTACAATTGCCCACAGTGGTGAAATGAAGTGTCGTGAGGTATATCCGTGATATGATAATAAAGTGTTTATATATTTCGCCACATGTAGCCTAGCTGTTGGACAGCAGGTTCAAACTGGCGATGATATTGGAGCATTTGATGCATATACTATAGCACAAGTCATGCAGTTGTAATACAAGCCAGATGACACTGTTCTTTTAACTTGACTCATCATGAGCTAATCCTTATTGCTCCACTTCATTTGCTGGCAAGCCATTTGTAAACACAAATTCTTACAATGCAGGAAAGAGGTGGCTTAATTTATTTTCCTTGGTTTTTTTTTGACAGAGTGTTGACAGACTGAACTGAATCAGTGTTGTTGAGTAATGGAGCTTTAACCCATTTCTTATCTACAGAATATTCAAAGCCACATAGCCATGTAAATTCGAGAAAATCTGAATCACAATTGCCCTTTTACAACAAATGTTGAAGTTCAAGTTTATTTGATTGAAATATCACAAATTTAATTTATTTATCATTCTTTCACTTTCGCCTCTTCATTTTGAATATTTTGAAATGAAATTTGACTAAATGTGTTTGAAAATGACTTGAAAAATCATGCTGAGTGGGTGTCACTGGAGGTAGTTCAGGTGAATGGGGAAACTGAGGGAGGCAAGTCAGGTTTGCCAGGGGTGAAAATGTGCACAGATGAGCACAACAAAGTTTAAGATTGTATTGGGCTTCCTTCATGATTGGAAAAAGGAAAATGAATATATATGTCCAGGTTGATGAATAAATATTGGAAATATTGTGCTTCTGTGGTATTCTACAGGAACTGACAGAGACCAGTAAGAAACTGGCCCTGGAGACGTCCAGTCGGGAGGAGGGGGAGAAAGATGAGGATCAAGATGACAAGTAAGAAATAAGTTTGAATCTGGCATCTTTGTTGGTGTGTGATGTATTTGGTGTATATATAGGTTTGATGTTGTCATGTTTGATGTTGTTTCTACTCATAGCTGTCATCCAATGAAATTCTTAGTACAAACATAATGTAAGTTGACCTAAACATAATTTAAATCTATCAGGGTATCTACTATCTTGTGTCTGGTTTCATAATGTAATCCTTTACGTTTCGTGAAGTTGATTCATATTTCATATGACTACACAGGAATCCCACAGAATTATTTTAGAGTGGCACATGCTTTACAAAGCTGAGGTTGGGACTTCAAATTTTGACTGTTATTACCTGCCCCTTGTTCCCAACTGGGAATCTTGAGACAAAAGAATGAGAACAAGTCTGAAAGAGACATTGTAACATAGTTTTACAGTTCATATTTACATATTCAGACATTGCATTGATGATTTTACATGCAGTCAGTGCTGATGTAGATTTCAAGGCTTGGTTTCATACAAGCCATGGTTGTCCAACTACTACTATCATGCCAAAATTTGTACAAGGGATAGGACAGTTTCGCTGTTACCACCAGACTTATAACTCTTCCAGTTCAATTATGAAAAGGCTGTTTCATCAATAATAAAGAAGAAGGGGAAGAAGGGATTGTATGACAACCATACCTCTTATAAACAGGTGTCATCAGGTGTCATTATAGTATGATTTCCAGTTGTATGTGTATCCCTTTCCCCAACTTTGTAGTCTCAGTGATGAGGAAGGCAGAGCCCAACATTCATCAAAATCTCGTCGGCACCGAAGTCAGAAATACGACAGGCACAGAGGCACCAGACAGGAGGGGGGATCATTTTCTACCACATCCTCTTCCTCTCTGTCATCATCCCGATCCTGGAGGAGCGAGGAACACAAATCGGACGCTCCGTGGCTGAAGTCCTCACAGGAATCTGCGGATTATTGGAGAAAAACTTCTGCATGGTCTGCTGCCAAATCTGGCGGTTATGAGTCACTGGATAGCAGAGGTGGGCGGAATGACACTGGGGATTTACTACTGATGGGAGACAACCAAGATCAAGACATTGAGAAAGGAGGAGAAAACTCCAAGCTGTTGAAGGCCTCAGCTGGTGGGAATTATGATACAGCGTCAACCTCGACAGTGTACAGTTACGATCAGGAGGATGATGGACAACCCTCAGCCCTTGTACACTACGCCAGGGGCAGCTCCGAGGATGAAAGGTGAACACATACAAGCACGCTGCACTCCCTGGCGGAGGGGGGTTTTCTTACCTGGGACTCTGGATCACTCACTATACTCCTCCATACTCACTCTTTGTCATGAAAACAGTTTCATTCCTTGAAGTTCATTCCATAAGACTGGTCTAGTCAGTTTCCACGGGAGGTGTTTGTTTTCTTCTCACCTGAATTACAGTTGATTCTACCAAATCACAGGTGTGTGGCAGCTTGACCAAAGTTGTGCTGCTTGCCATAGACCTGGACAATTGGTAAAAAACCATGGAAACCTGCCATTAGCATTTCCAGTGTAGAAAATACCTGCACTTAGCAAATATGGCCATGAGAAATTAGATTTGTCGTTCATAATTCCAGTTTGGACTATTTTCTCATGCATTGACCAGCTTTGAAATTTTCAGAACAGCCCACAAATTTTATGTGACAAAATGTTGTCCCGAATATCATGGACAAAATATCAGAGGAAATATTATGAAAAAAGTCATGTGATCCACTGATCATGTAAGTGAAAAATGCATTACCTATTCTGTTGTCAGAAATCTGAAGGGATTGAACAGAAATTGCTAGAAAGTGGAGTAGGATTAATTTGAGATAAGGGTATTTACCCATTCGTGTTAGTGCAGCAGAGCCATGGAAAATGAAATTATTGATATAAAATTCTAATGCAATATTTATGTAAGTGATTTCAGAAAAAAAAACACAGTGAACTGCCATGCAATTTTCAACTAAATTTGAAGCGTGTCACTGTGACATAGATTCTACATTATTTCCAACAGTGTGACCTTCGCTAGTATTCCTGCCCTGGTTTTTAATCCACCCATGTTTCCACAGTGCAGTATTGTGAGAAACAGTTCCATTCATGAGCACAAGAGACAAGTGACCTCTGACTACATGACCTCAACTGTACTAGGGTGGTGGCATGTAAGGGGTTTAGGGGTTCCGAAACCTTTGGTATATTTTATTGGCCCCGGTACAAGCAGAGTCCACTTTAACCCTTGCAAGCCAGGAAACATCATCCCTTGTTTTTAAAGTACTGGGAAAATGTCGAAGAAATATATTTGTAGATCACAGTCCAAGATATTCATGCAAATGTGCGGTGTGTGTGTTTTGACACAAGGTGTGTGAAGTGGTAAATGGAGTAACTGACAAGACAGTCTTCCATGGAATGGACCATCAAATTCCTCCTTTTAATTTCTCTGTAGCAAAGATCTCTACTAACGTCTGAATGAGAGCTGCTTGATTGGGTTTATTTCTTTGTCCTGTATTGATTATCATTTCTGAGGCTTGTGCAACTTTATGTTCCTTGTTAGCTCGTACTGGTGTGCTCTGGTTGCCTCACTACTCACACACTGAGACTAGGCTCATAATTACTGCTGAACTGTGGACAAAGATCTTCTGTGCCAAAATCACAGTTTTACAGGGGATACCAAAAACTCTCATGTTACACCTCACTTTCATAATTAGTGGAGCTTGTGATTGGTAATCTCAGAAACAATAAAAGTTGCTAGATTATAACCCGGATGGGAAAAAAAGAACTTAATGCTTTATACAAAGTGAATTTGATCTGTTGTAACATAGTAAATTAGATCAGTGTACAGATCTCACAGAAATGGAAATAACAGAAAAGGATATGTCACATGTTGAAACAATACACACCACACTGTATTTTGATGAATTTCCAGACAGAAGGTTGGAAGCAGGACTGTGCCAAGTAATATGATAATATAATATATCATCACACCAACACTTGCGGGGTCTCAGGCTTTCCCTAGCGCAAACAAATATTCATTATGAAATTCACTTTTATGGTTTCCTGTAGCAAGAGAACACCTCAAATGCCAGTATTAAGTGATTAAATATAGCAAGTATAAAATAGTTGTCACAAGTCATGAGTATAAATAGTTGTCACAATTCATGAGTATCAAATAGTTGTCACAATTCATGAGTATCAAATAGTTGTCACAATTCATGACTGGAATGTTTCCCTCCATATTCAGAAAAAAATTTGGAAAGATATGCCATCATGTTTAGTAAATGTTTTGTATGAGAATTTTATCATCTGAGTTGTCCTAAGTGCGGCATAGATCTTGTCATTAATATCAGAGAGAAAAGAGCATTCTCTCTTTCATCTGTCCTGTACAAGTTGTTTGACACAAAATTGCCTCTTTTGATGGATCTGTATGAGAGATTTATCTTTTTTCTGTAAATGGCATTGGAAAGTGGAGAGAAACCTTTTAAAACAATGCTTAGGAAATTAGGTAAAATATTGCTAAGTCCAGTCACACTAAATCCTAACTCCTCAGATAGAAGGAGTTGTAATTATATAATGACTTTAATATGGAAATATGGATTTTTTTATGGATGGATATGAAATATTGTATTATGTAGAACATTTTGTGATTAAGCAGAAGTTGTGATGATCCAAATTGTGATTAAGCGGAGTAGACTGTATTTTCATCGTGTAATTATAGCATTGATTCTGATTTTTGTTGTATTGCTCCCTTTCTGTTGATTGCTATGATAACACCCTCTCCTCCACCCTTTATTTCTTCTCTATGACTAATGTAGACTTGGACTGATGGAATGTATTTGGTAGAATAACAACACAATTTTTTCCTACTGCTGTACACCTGTGCTGTTGTTTAGATGTTTTTCCCCTGCCTTGCTTGAGCAGTTCCAAGAAAAGTCAGTGTCAGATGACAGTGGACATGTTACTGACCAAATCCTGGATGACCTGGATGTGTGGGTCATGTTATCACATTGAGTGTTCCAGTCTAGATGGCAGGGATGAACATTGCCCATCATGTAATTCAGGGAGTGGGTGGGGCATCCTATAAAGAAATGCTTTTTAGTCAGCTTGTGAGGGTTGTGTTTCTAGAATGTCCAAACACTAGTTTAATTTAACACTGTACCAGTTTTGTGATTCACATGAAGTACACCCTAGTGGTCAGCAATGATAATTATTCTGGATGCTTTCTCCAGTTTGCAAGAAATGTGTGTGCCAGATTTCACATGATTTTACATGTGTGTCAAATTTTTTCATGTGCCTAACTAAATTTAGATCCTCTTTCTTCTTCTTCCCCAATATAATGGTAGGTACAGACAACTTTTGTCAGTGTCAGATTTCCCTTGGAACTGCTCAGTTTATATTTCGCTCTTTGCATGTCAGTGTTAACCCTTGTTTTCACTCGCAGTTTCTTGTGGGAAAGTGTACATTCATCTTGCAGCCGGTCAAAGTGAGATTTATTCATGTCTGTCACTAGACTGAACTGAGGTGTCAGGCTGTCAGGGTGGTTGCGGCCATCTGATAGATCACACTTTTCTTTGTTGTAGAAACTGAGAGTAACTAATGCTTGGACTCAGAACTGGTGATTTCACAGGCAAATGGTGCCAGTTATTGTAGAGAAATTGGTGTTTTTTTTAGGCAGATCAAGCAAGTTTTATAAGGAAAACTTGTTCTTTAGTCATGATGAAAATTTTCAGAAGTTTATCCCACTGTCACTTCAGAATTTGTTTGTTAGAGAACAAACATTAAACTTTCATTTCTTACCAGTAACTTGATGGAGTCCAGAACTGATGTTAGCCTTATTTTGATTGGTTGCAAGATATATTCTTGATATTTTGTCCTCCTCTCCCTTTCATTTGAATCAAACCGTTATTCTTGTAATGATGATAATGATGTTTGATAACGATGTTCTTGAATCTCATAGGAGTGTTCAAGTGCTGAGTCACGGTTAACTGTGTCCTCTGCAACTCTGTTAGCTGTGTTGTATTGATCATGACTTGTATAATGTCAGTAGTTTGGTTTCTTGTATATAAGATAACATGTTGAATCATCCAGGCTTGTAGTAATATTTTGAGGGGTGCCTCGCAAAGACTGTATCATTATATGAATTATAGAAGAGAGATAAAGCCTTTGCGCAGGCACCCCTCAAATTTATGATCTGGTTGTGAGTACAGGATCAGGGACAGTGAGAAGTGCTTGGACAGGCTGATTTTCTTTCCAAGTTCTCACATTCTGGGTTTGTAAATATCTGGTATGAAATTCCAAACAACATTGACTGTGAAGAGAGCATGTAGTGAGTAGATAATGACCAGATCCCTCACTGACTAGTGGTCTGTGGATGGTAACATTATTGATTGGAGATTAGATTTATCCAGTGGAGAAGACTCATCAGAGATGCTCAGTGTGAACATAATTATTTGATATTATTGATGATTCATAAGGGAAAGTGAAGTGAAGCTGCTGGTTTTAGACACTGCCAAATAGTAATGCATGGCTTTCTCTGCCTATAGCCAGGTATTCATATTACATTCAGAGGACAGGGGGGAAACTACATGTTGCTTTCCCATGGCATTTTCAACATCACCAGGCAGGATCAAACTCATAACCCTTGATCCTGAAGGCTGACATCATGTCTTTTTTACATGTGCTATCATGCACATGTATACTGCTTGATGCAATGTGGGCAGAAAGAACAGAAAGAAGCACTTCAGGTCAGCACTGTGAGGGAATTCTTTCTCTCCTTGCAGTTCAAAGATTGTAATGAGTGGTAATGGCATTGGACTCAGAATTTGAATGTCATGGGTTCCATTCCTGCCATAGTCATGTTGTAAATGCCTTGAGGAAACATTTCATTCATATCATTCTCAGCTCACCTGTGTGTAAAAATGGATACCTAATAACAGGCAGTGAAAGATATTATCAGAGTCCATGCAGTTAGCAGTGGCACTATATGCTTGCTGGGGAGTTTAGAAGATTCTTGAAAGATCTTGCCTGCCAGGGTAATAATGTGAAGTTGTGTGAACCATCATTGTCTGATACTACACTTGTAAACCTCATTATAATTATTGTGCATTTACTCTCCATTTTAATACTATAGTAGTTTTCAGCAAATGAGAAGTTTGTCCAGAATTTGTCATCTATGAACTGCAAACACTATCACACATGCTTGTCATTGTCCTACTTTAATGGTTGAATATTATTCTTGTGTGTTTCCCGTCCCCAGTCTGATATCAGTGGAGGAAGGGGAAGAAGCTAAAGATGCCAGAGACTCAGCTGCATTTGATGAGGCTCTTCTGTCTGACCTTCACCTTGGAGCCAACAAGAAACAGAATGGTAAGTTAGAGGACATTGTCTTTCTTGAGGGACTCTCTCACAGAGAGGATTGTAAGGAACCAGGGACCAGTAGTATACACTTTATTTAAGGATGGATGTAGCATTGTGTTTTTCTTTTTGCTTGAAAATGTTAAAGAATCTGATTCTCGTTTGCTCTCTCTATCTTTTATACATGCCATGATATTACATGTAAAATTGATAACTGCTTACCTAGACAACCAGTTTCTAGGTGTATCACTGTTCATGTTTTCTATTTACTGAATCCCATATCAAAGCCACTTCCCACATGCTATCATGCCTGCCTTCCATCATGTTCCAAACATACGAAACACAGTCAGAAAACTAATTACGGGATTTGCCATTGATGAGAGGGTTAGAAAAGCTTCCTTCTCGTTTGAATGTGTGAAACATTTCGGAGTCCTTTTGCTGGAAATGATGTACAGGTATAGCCTGACAAGTTAATGAGCTCATGGGCCTTGTTTGTTAGGTCTTTTTGACGTCATTTTGGGTATGATGAATTGACATCATTTTGAGTATGAAGGGGGCTGTCCTTTGGACATTTCTGTAACGCCAACGTCATACTCTAAATGATGTCAGTTCATAATTGAAGAAGACCTAACAAACGCAGCCATGGTAATTTGATGACATCAACACTTGAACAACATGTGGTGTGAAGAGGTTAGTGTACCATATGGCACCTCCAAACCTATGACCAAAGTTTACTGAGAATCAGAAGAAATATTTTTTCTTTACATCTTGAGCACCAGAAATCAACCTGTGTGTAAAGACCACCTGTCTAAGAAGATCACTTGTATAGTGAATGAAAATTTTTCTGTATTTCTAATGGAATCTGTCTGATGTTCCAGCCAAGCCAGCCAATGGGGATAGTAAGGACAGTGAGTTTGGTCCATTCATGGACTTTGGTGATGACAGTTCTCTGCTGAAAGATGATGAAGATGATATGGACTTTACTGGCAAAATTCTGGAGGCGGCAGCCAAGAACAAGGAGGTGCAGAGGGCAGAAGGTTAGTACTGGTCATATGGTGTGGTGCTTGTGTAGTCTGAATCCAATATGTGCTGTAGGGCTGCTTAGATTGAAGTGGGTTGGGTGAAGGGGGAGGAGGGGGTGGAGGGGACAGTGGCCAGGAGCAAGGAGATGTAGAGAGCAGAAGATGAGTGCTGGGTAGGGGTGGAGGGGGGGGATGTTGCTGAGTTGGG